>JBBBDQ010001798.1:0-134120 GCA_037127315.1 Ascarosepion bandense
TTACCAATGAATTCTTTGTTCAATACTATATTCAACTTTGTTAAAAAGATACTAGAACACATATGAATGACCTTGTTCTTTGCACCCGGGAAATTTTTCTAGTGGCAAGTGTTTCTTGAGTATTCGGATAATTCTTTCATGCGCTTTCACCTTTTTTTTTTTATTGCCCTCTGTTAGCTATCTGTTTTCCTGGACTGTAACATACGAGAAAAAATATCTTAGTGAGGGTACAGAAATGACTCTTTCTCTATGTGTAATATATTTCTGTGGCCCAACAAAAATATGATTGACATCAAAAGCAGTGACCGACAAAATTATAAACAACATCAAAAGCAGAAAACACAAACAATGACCCACAAACGTGTAATTGACATCAAAGGCAACCGGCTTGAAAGGCAGAGATGATTGACAAATGTACTTGGCCATAGGTGACACAATTAAGTGAAAACCCGAGAAGGCAAAAATGCGTAAAAAATTCGGGTTATATCTGTTCGGAGCCTTTTCAGAACGCCGAGAGAACACAGAAAGAATTCAGAGAAGAGAGAAGAGAAGATAACTTCCGCCGGTCAACGACTCCCGATAACTCTCTCGTATGTGCGCGATTCTCTCTGGCTACATCCTCCGTACAGCCGTGATCGACGAAGAATGCAAACATAAGATTATATTTTTATATATATGTTGTGGAGAATTACCTACACACTAATATGATCTCTACCGGACTACATAAATACCGAGAGTTATTTACTCTCGGGGGGTAGTAGTAAGTAGCAGCAGCTATGATACTCATTCGTTAGTACGCCGTTCCGGTGCTAAGTACTATTATACTCTATTTCCTCTGTACACTGTTCTTTTGTAATATAATATTGTTTCCAACCGTATACCGTGTCCGAGTCTTTCTTGTGACCTTTTTCCCAGGACCACATCAATATACTGTTCTCGTTCGACGTTATATTTCAAGACAATCGTTATCGTTGTTCGTAGAGATCTAAAACAGCGATGTTATATAACATACTAACATTTTTGTTTGATGGTTTTAATGCTTCTCATGTCAAGTTACATAATCCTTCTAATGTTACTGATACTTTCAGGCTTTCAGTTTTTCCGTTGCTCAGTCTCTTAGTCAAGTAAGGCATTTCCATATTCATTACGATCAGTATGCTTCTTTACTTGATTTGTTCTTAGCTCTTGTCTAACATCACAAATCTATCCTTGTGGTAATTCGGACCATGCTTTAGTATCTGTTGATAATTCTTCTGGTTCATCTATTAAACATGAATTTTCTATTCACAAAATGTTTCTTCTGTTACCAGCGTACTAACTGAGATCCATTTCGTGATTATTTTTTTTTTTTTGCAACGCCCCTTAGAGTGTAGTTTTGGATCTTTCTATTGAGAATTATGTCACTGAAATTTCTTCTTGAGTAAAAGCTGTTATCGATGCATTTTTACCTTCTTGGAAATGCCAAGTGAAGACACAACCTTCCCCTTGGTTCATATCTGCTTGCTCAGCCGCTATAGCCCACAAAAATCACTTTTACCGACTGTACCAACGTGATAGTTTCTAGTACAACAGACGCCTCTTTGTGGCTACTCGTAATAATTCTAAATGTGTCTTCAAAGAAGCTAAGTTTTTGTTCGCTGACAAAATGAGGCATAAGAGATCTTATATCCCTCTTCTTTTTACTCTGTTTGAGGTATTATCTTCTGCTGATAAAGCAGAATGCATTTCTCGTAAATACTCTTTCAATTCTACTCTTGACTCATCTGGAAGATCTTTTCCTAACTTTCTATCTTAGAATTGATTAATTTATTGAGTATGGCTCTGTCCATGTTTTCTGCCATCATCTATATAAACTTGATGCTCACAAAGTATGTGGACTTTATTGATATCCCAGCAATAATCATTAAAAAATGTGCTCCTGAACGCTTGGTTAAATTTTACAGTAAATGCCTTCCTGCTTCTTACATGTTGGAATTACTTTTTTGTTGCGCCAGTGTTTAAGAACTCCGATGAATGATCTAATCTTTCAAACTATCGGCCTATTAGCTTTCTATCTCTTTTTAGTAAGGCTCTAAACTGAATCGGTTAAGCAATTCACCTTTCGCATATTTAGGTCAAATGCTGACTATTAAAACTAAAAGAGTTTATCAAGCTTTGCATAAGAATGGTGAAGCTCGGACTATAGCTTTGGATATCTCGAAGTTGTTTGACAGTGTTTAGCATGATGGTCTTCTTCTGAAGCTGAAAGGTTGTTGCATTTCTGGACAAATGTTTAATCTAATTCTTTATGTTACCAGGATGCATTTCTATATAAAAAATATTAATAAAGTCAACAAAAAGTTAAAATTTATAGTAAGGGATTCTACTGAGTCCTACTTGTTAATACAAAAAAGTTTTCATTTATGAAGTAGTTGTAAAATAGAGAAATTAGAAATAGAACATTTGGAAGATTCTAGATTATTCCAGTATATTCGAGAAAATCTAGATGATTCGAGAAATATGTTAACTAGGTGCTAGCCCCTATAAAAATAGATTTTTTTAAGAGAGTTGTCAGTTGTTAAAAGGGAATGTCTGACATTATCAACTCTGGCTTTGATTCGCTGATTATTATATCCAGCCGAAAGGATCTCTATGAAAAGTTACCGACCAGTAAAAACCCAAAAGAGAACCTCATGGAACAAATCTAGTAAATAGAATTTTTGAATATTTTCATTGACCAAACTAAAAATTATACTATATATACATATATTTGTGGATTTCCAGTAACAGCATATATATTACTTCGCTAGCCCTAACGTGGTAAAGTTACTTGACTCTCACTTTCCTTCTCCCTCGTAACACTTCACCAGTAAACTCTATGTTTTCTTTTTTGAATGCTAAAATTGTATATTTGTATATATTGTATTTTGTGTTTTTAGTAAATTGAATATTTGTTTGTGATTTAGCTCTGTGTTTTGGTAAACCATCTTTTCTTTTCTTACAACTTTTAACACGTACCAGTTATCAAATCGCGAAACAATATTTGTTTTGAACAAAAGAAAGAGAAAAAAGACCTCATATCCGTTTTCTTCACAGCGACACCATTTGCCTTTTCTTCGCAAAAGAAAGAATATCCTGACGTTACTACTATTGTTCACACACATAGCGAAACATAAACTTATTTATGTTAACTTCACAAATCACATTTCACTTAAACAAAAGAACTCTTTGAACTTTTGAACTTTGAAGATATTTTACTACTCTAACAAATAAGTCAATAAAAATACCAATTTTCTATATAGCAGTTGCTATGTTTTTCTTACACACATTCTGTCCATGCCATTTACTCGTCTGCGATTGGGTAATAAATCACTACTGTTCTTGTATAGGACAATTTAGCAATCGCAGTCGCCTGTAACCTTTCACCTCTGAAGCAACTTTCAGGTGTGTGTTGGTGATTGGTTAATTTTTAGCCAGTCACATATTTTTCTTATGTAAACAAAGCTTGTCCCGCGCTTGCTGTTTGAGCCGATCTCTGCAAATAAAACGGTGACTTTCAGCAAGCTTAGAAGTAGACCCCACAGGCTGCCTAAAACTACATCACACGTAAGTCTCTCTACTCATCCCTCGTCTAACGCACACACAGACACAGAACTTTGTCTTCTGTCTGAACATTTTCATCAGGAACTTTTGATCTTTGAACTCTTGACCAAAATTTGTATCACTCACAGTGACATTTGAAATAATTGTATTTTTTATGTTATTTGTTCTTACATGAAAATCTTGGTAACAATTGTAACAAGCCTTTTTCAGCGAAAGAAAACACTTCCTACATCTTACTTTGTTTGACGAGCAGCTAAAGGGGAACAACTTTCCTCTGACTCTATGTATACTGATATTACTTGTTTGTTTGTTTATTGAATATATTTTAATTTATTGGTTACAAATTGGAGTTGTTGTCTTTATTTTTCTTGACTCGTATGTTGGACGAATTGTAATATAAATCGTAAAGGACTAAAAATCCTCTACAGTTTGGTGACCCCGACGTGATTCGATCCAACGTGATTTTTTTTAAAAACTCAGAAACACACAATTTTGTACCAATAGCTAACAATTTTAAAATCAACTTTCAGCCTTCCAGCCTCTACGAAATTTTTTTTCCATTTATTTGGCGACCACATGCGTTTTTCTTTTTTAAAATACCCAAAATGACTGATCAGGAATGCAATGAAGCCACTGTATTTCTTAACCTGCCAGTTTTTAACCACATAAATGTGCATGTCTGGTTCTCTCAATTAAATGCCATTTTTCAGGCAAAAAGGATTCATTCTAAAACGGGCCCGCTTTGCCTACGTTGTGGAGAAACTGCCGCCAGAAATTGCGTTTGAAGTATCAGACTTACTGTACAACGTCCCAGCAGACAAACCTTTCGACACATTGAGGGTTGCCATAATTTATCGGACGGGCAAATCAGAGGAACGCCGAATAAACGACCTCTTCAACACCCTTCAACACGGTGACAATAAGCCTACGCAACTTTTGCGTAAAATGAAGTGTTTACTTGGAAAAAATACAATGTCAGAGTCACTGCTCCGCAAACTTTGGATGGACAAACTGCCTACCTACACCGCCCAAATCCTAGCGACTCTTCCCAACGCATTAGATTTGACAAAAATGGCTGAGACAGCCGATAAAATTTTGGAAGTTAAAGTGATCAACAACATACATAGCTCCGAACCACACGGCACCCCAGGCGACAGCTTGACCGACAAGTTGCAGCAACAAATCAACAAGATGTCGATTCAACTTGACCGTCTGAGTAGAGAGCGTTCGCCTGCAGCCCACAACCCGTACAAGTATCACGGATGTTTTCGAAGTAAGTCACGAGAGAGACCGACTACTATTTGTTGGTACCACCGCAGTTTTGGACAGTCGGCTAGACGCTGTGTTAAGTCATGTAACTTTCAGTCCCAGACGGCATTCAACAAATCTAAACAACAGGGAAATGCCACATCCAGCAGCGAATAAAGGCGGAATTTGCTGATGGAGAAGATAGAACAAACCGTTTTTTTTATGTTCGTGATCGCAACACAAATGAACTGTTTTTAGTAGATACTGGTGCTCAAGTGAGTGTGACACCACCCAGATCAGGTTTTCCCATAAAAAAGTCATCGTATACCTTACGTGCAGCTAACGGCTCGCAAATCCAAACTTACGGCCAGGTCTCATTGACCCTCAACATTGAATTAAAGTGAGCTGTGGTGATACCGACCGAGCAAAAGCGATAGACCGGATGTTTGCACCCTCACAACTAAAAAGAAAATGACCAAAAGTCATTGGTGCGCAGCTGAATTCGCACAGATGTTCCAGTTGAAAACTAAAAATTAATTAAATATTAAATTCCAGTTCGCAAGCCTACGCGAATTTTATTATATCGGCCCATGGGAAGCCCAGAATCAGATACGCATGTGAATTCCCAAAAGATCTGCTGCGATCCAAAAAGAAGATATAAAAAGCCGATACAGAAAGCATTGCCAGACAGAAAGGTAGACTGACTCGAGTGAGAGGAATGTCATCAGTATCCAAGTCAAGCGGTTTACTATGTTAGCCTCCCTTCCCTCTCCTCTTATCTTTCTCTGTCTCAAAACTACTTACTGACCTAAGGAGCGAATACATCAAAGACATTCCTTACTTAAAGCGCTCCCACATTCCTAAGTATTAATTCTCTTTCAGCATTTTATTGCCATGAACATTTTAACGTCCGTTGGACCTATACTTTAAGTATTACTTTCATTGTAAAAACCTTAATTGATATGTGTATTTATAAAATGTTATTTTTCAACTTAATTTGTTTTTCTTAGCTTATAATCTTTTTATGACTTATAGTGGGCTATCTACAACAAGGCCAAATTCCGTCAATCTTCAACAATACACAACTACCCTTCACTAGAACGGACTCTCCACTATAAACTGGAAAAGAATGGATAACCCACTATAGAGTCTTCCAATGGTTTTTTTTTTTTTTTTTTTACCATGGCGGAAGTAAAATTCCCAATACTCGGCGCGGACTTCCTATCGCATTACTGTTATATATCGACAAACAACAAACACGCATATATATAAAAATATAAAGTTATATTTTTATTAATGACGATGAACCGTGTAGCATAGGGAACAGAGAATTGAGAGAGCGCGCTTCTAATGGGTTGACGGGAGTGTAGTCTTATCTGTTGTGTCTCTCTCTTCACCGGCCGATCTCTGTTGCTCCTCTACTGGCGAATCCGTGTGCCGAGGTCTTTTTATAATCTTCCAAAACCGGGACTTTTTCTTCCGGTTTTGCCTCGCCCACGCCGCCCACGTAATTCTCAGAGACACCTGTTCTGTTTGCCTCTGTAGTTATTTCCGCTGCTGCCGGAAATAAGGTCAAACGACATCCGTTCCTTTCAACGACCGGAAACACCCTCGCTTGCATCAGCCTTCCTCGGGTGGGGCCAGATTGTTATATTACATTCCTCGCCCTCCCATTTTCCAAAATGTTCACCTAAGAACATCTTAAGCGCAACACCCTCACACTCCTCCCCATGCCAGACAAGCCCGACAATTGTATAAAACATGTGCACGCCAAAACAACAAAACATGTGCATGCCGAAACAAAAAAAACAACAAAAAAATATATAGGGGAGCCTACATCGGCAACCCAATAATGTTCGTGTCCATCGTGAAAATTGTTCTACCAGCTCGATGTTTCATTGTTCTTTTTTTTTTTTTTTTTTTTTTTAATATCCATTTTCACAGAATTGGGTAAAGTTCTTAAAAATGTTCATTTTCTTTCTCGACTCTGTCCATAAGCGTAGACGCCTCGATGCACGACCACATGATCATAGGCGGTAACCGCGCCCCAGTTTCTAAACTGACATCGAGTAAATGACCTTTGACCAACACCATGCGTGCTTCTGCTCGAGTTTATTGTTACACATGTAACTTCATTTAATTTAATTTAATTTCAAACATACTATGTTTGAACACAGAAAAATGGCCATTATCTGCAGTACATATCATTCATAGTCTGACCGAGAAATGTTCAATAGAAAATGAAGAAAATTACCCTGATTCCAACGTTAATCCGCATGCAATTTACTTGTGGAGGATTAGAGGTTTCATCTATATTAATTTAGTCTAAAAAAATGGACCCGTGACTCGTAGTTCCTTAGTTTGTACAATGTCTTCTATTCCTTGAACTACTTCCTCTGGATTCGAATCCAAGCATATCTGATTTGTTGACATCTCTCTGTTTAACGCAGAGACATTTGAGTGTTGAACACCCGTTGACCCCGGAGTACTATTCACAACGGATAACTCCCTTTCCTTTCCCGAAGCACTGTTGCTTCTTTCACACTTAAAAATCCGCTTCCTAGCTATTATTCCAAGGATTATCATAACGCCGACTATGCCAGCAATGACTCCTATCGTCAACTTCTTCGGGAGTTCTTCATATCCTTCACTAAATCTTTCCATATCTATCTGTTCCAAGGTATTTACTAGTTTGCGGATAGGAATCTCCTCCATATCGTGCAATTCTACCGGCATGGTGTCCACTGAAAAATTGGGAAATTTCTGCGTAATTGGGGACCAAACCACTGAACCAGAGACGTATAATTTACTTTATGCTTTAGATACTATTAATAATTTTCCACGTTTGTATCTTCCTAACTATTTCACTTAAACTATCGTTAATCCTCCCACTGCTTCTTTCCCAATCCTATAGCATATCAGCCAATAAGTCTACAAGACTTTTCAGTTGTTCTTTCTTTTTGTTCCGATCAACTGTGGAATCTGCAGGTCTATCCGTGTCAATATAAAGTTTTCAGAAATTAATATATCTTCAAAAGATATTTCCCAAGTCACATAAATGAAAATTCACAGAGGATGTTGAATTGATGGGAACCTGCACAAAAGCATAATTCACAAACATAGAAATGTAAATCATTTTGTAGTGTACAGTCATTGAAAAGAAATCCAAAAAAAAAAAGAAAACCTAACACTGCACAAACCAAAGAAAACATTGTTATCAACAAGTTAATCCAATTATCCACTTTAAAGAGTAGAAGAAACTTCCTTTACATGATTTTACATTTCACTTACTCAATAAAAGTAAGATTAATTAAGCAACATACCAGTAAACTCACTTCACATATATGGTAAAATATTAACAAAAAAAATAAATCATTAACTCAGATGGTTTATACTTACAGATAGGTAAATATCTCAACTTTATTCCTCCCGTCAACCCCAACCTATGCGCTCTCCGCTAGGCGTACTACTCTCTGCATGTAGTCCTGCACCCCCTCCGTTCTACCCTTAATGTGTTCGACACCGAACAATCCACATTTCTCAATTCTAGGGTCAGATCGGCAAAAGTATGCTGTTCCATTTTTTTTTTCTAACTAGACTTATAAACAAGAGCAGAATCACACACACTATCAAATCAAAGAGTCACCTACCTTGGCTGATGTCTATAGTCGTGCGGCTGCTTCTATTTTCGTCTTCTTTTTTCTTTCTATCTGGTAGTTTTAAGTCCGTTGAATTTCAATCGTCGCCGTGGCAACCAGCTCGCATCTAACTGTTTTGTTGTCTCAAAACAGCAAGTCACTAGGCACCAATTATGTGTCTTAATGACTGAGCCGGTTAGAATAGGGAACAGTGAATTGAGAGAGCGCGCTTCTAATGGGTTGACGGGAGTGTAGTCTTATCTGTTGTGTCTCTCTCTTCACCGGCCGATCTCTGTTGCTCCTCTACTGGCGAATCCGTGTGCCGAGGTCTTTTTATAATCTTCCAGAACCGGGACTTTTTCTTCCGGTTTTGCCTCGCCCACGCCGCCCACGTAATTCTCAGAGACACCTGTTCTGTTTGCCTCTGTAGTTATTTCCGCTGCTGCCAGAAATAAGGTCAAACGACATCCGTTCCTTTCAACGACCGGAAACACCCTCGCTTGCATCAGCCTTCCTCGGGTGGGGCCAGATTGTTATATTACATTACAAGCTAGCTGTAAACATGGCTAACCACACGCTATTAGACCAGACAACTGATCTTACATACTCAGGCATTACCTCCACACTGACATCTACTAAAATATGTGTTGCCTTGCCGGAAAATAATCCACTCCAACATGTACTGGATAAATTTCCAACACTTTCTCAACCCTTCACATACACTGAAACAGTAAAACATAAAACAGTACATAAAATACAAACATCCGGCTCACCAGTTTCTTCGCCGACACGCAGACTCAGACCTGAAAAATATAAAATAGCACGTGCTGAATTTCAGCACATGTTGGATCTAGGCATAATTCGCCCTTCTTCAAGTCCTTTCGCATCTCCATTCCACATGTTACTCAAATCACAGGAGGGGGCGTGGAGACCCTGTGAAGATTATAGTCGTTTAAATGCACAGACAATTCCTGACAAATACTCTGTGCCAAACTTAGCAGATTTCGCCATCTCGTTACAGGGAGCAAAGATTTTCACTAAGATCAACTTAAGAAAAGCTTTTTCACCAAATCCCAGTGGCCGCAGAAGACATACATAAAACTGCCATCACAACCCCTTTCGGTTTATATGAATTTCTTCGAATTCCTTTTGGACTTCGAAACGCGGCACAATCATTCCATTGCCTTTCTTGAAACGTGTGTTTTATTTTGTGGAAGAATGCTCAGCATTAAATTTTCATTTTAATCTGAGTATTCTGCCCCCATATATTTTAAAACTGATTGAAATGAATAAAATAACTTATATTGTTGGAAAAACAAATTTCCAACGATTATTTTTCGAAAATAATCTTCAACAAATTAGAATTTAAGAAATGTTGTTTTTTTTTTGTTTCTTTTTTTTTTAGTTATTGCAGTATTTTTCAATTTTTATTTTGTTGAAAAGTGTCATTCAGCATCATCCATTTTAAAAATCTGGTCTGTTATCTTTGAAAAGCCATCATATCTTGACTCTGTAACTTTTGCTAGCTGATTTTTACATCTTCTAAATGTGACACAAAAGAAATGATAATGATCTTCAAATTAATCAAACTATGTGTGTCGTTTTGTAGCTTTTTATAACCGATATCTAAAAAAAAACAAAAAAAACAAATACGTTGTCGTGGATAGAAAATGGAAAATAACGACTACTATTCTGCCCCACCCCAAGTGTATTATTGATTAAAAAAAAAATTAAAAAAAAACAATAATCATAGGCTATCAGGCAGCTTCTCTTCGGTACATAATTTTGTAGATGCCTCTACTCATTTTCGATAACTAACTTTTAAATTGAATTTTTAAAAATAAAAATGTTTTCTAGAAACTTTTATTTTAGTTTGAATTGAAAGTTAAATGATTAATTTTACCATTTCCAGTAAACAAAATACGCTGGTGTATTGCAAACAAATCATATTGATTGGAATCTAAAATTTTGAGATTTTTCAAATCTTTTTTCAATTTTTTTTATTTTTTAGCGATCGACACATTTGTGAACAAAAGTTTACTCTCGATTTAAAACTCTTGCAAAAATAAAATATACATCTGTGACATGTTATTTTGGGAAAATTAGCAAATTTAATGTTAAATTAATCTAATTTAAACAAGCATTACTTATTTATAGCATTAAATTTAAAACAAAACTATTTCTTACTCACGGAATGTTGATCTTTCTGACCTTTTCCGTATGATTTGACATGTGATGTCAAGCAGATATGCCAAAAAAAAAACTTTCAAAAATATTAAAAATTATTTTAAAAACACGATGGCTCGAAGTATTAAATTTTTAAAATTTTCGATTAGTAAATATAGTATTCACTTCATAACTTAACAACCTAACATCTGCAAGTTTTGAAATATTTTAAAAATATTTTTAAATCTTTAAAAATTATTATAACAAATAAAATGAAAACAATGATTTCAAAATTTCATCATTAATCGAAAAAAAAAATTTTCTTCTTCAGACTATAATGTCCTTAATTTATATTAGTTCTTAAAGCAATTAAAAGCTTGTCTAATTAAATAATGTCATAGTTTTATTGCATTTTTTATTTTACTATTAGGAGCAGCTTTTCAGAAAAAGTGCCAAATGGTTAAAAAAAAATAATAATAGATGATTAACATTCCCCAATGAGTCCTGCGTTTAACTAGTAAAACCAGTTTTGACTAAAAAGTTGATTTCTTGAAAATGATAGTCGGGGGTAACAGTTTTTTAAAAATAATAATTTCAAAAATAATTTCATTTTTGAATAGGTCCTGAACGTTTCATCAAAATTCGACAGTTATTTGTTTTTTAACAAGAATTTCCAACTTAATGTGTTTTTCACCGGGGGGAGGGGACTGAGTTACGTAATATAACATTTTCCATTGTCAACTCTCCTAACAATTTGGCTACCCGTTAACTAAAACCGAAACAAGATATTTTATAAAAATTTCAAAAGTGTTAGAAAGGATTAAAAATTGATAAAAAATAATTAGAATATACATTGATCTTTCCTTTTAATAATTACATAGGCATTTTGATAGAAAAAAAAGTTCGTTTTTATTAAGTTTGGAGCCTTCTTTCTTCATACTATGCTGTTTTTTCAGCGAATTAGTGGAGATACCTATATTTTTGAAAATATAAAACATGATTACCCGTCAACATTGCAAACAAAGAGTTATAAAAAGGTATTAAAAGATCGAAATGTCAAAGCGATTTCGGGTAACACTGAAAAGAAAGAAAAATCCAAAAAAATTTGCTGGTGAATAACGTGTTCTACAAAATGTTCAACACGGTAATACGGTAAAGATTAGTTATGGTACAATACCCAATATGGAACGTATTATCAAAGAGATCAATTAGAAAGTGTTGAATGGTGAACCTTTGAATAAAATACCACCTGCAATCGAAAAGAACCGAATGTTTGCCCCTAAAATGGACAATATTTAACTATCAATACCATATATAGGTTTGAAGTGGTAGGGAGATGGTTTATCAAATGGGCCTCAAACTCCCTACAACTTAGGATTATTCGTTATCATCAGAAGATGGATTTGTGGAAGAATAAAAATGTTTCGTTTATATATTAAAGTAGAATTTTATTAACAGAACAGAATAACATCAATTTGTAGGAGTTAAATGTTCCAAGAGTAAGAAATTAAGTATCCAGAATTCTAGTTATAAGTAGCCGAATACGTTTATGCAGAAAGATTAACAGGTTACTTATAAAGTCTGTGTTCCTTTCTTTTTTCTTATGGCCGGCGAGAAAGTGAAAAGGAAGGTAAAGCAACAAGAGAAAATTGTATTTAACGGACGTTAGATTTTAGGAGTCAGTTGAAGTATCTTCTTGTTATTGTTGTTGTCGTCTTCTTTTTTCTTGAATGCGGGACTGTTGAGGATGGAGAAGAAGAGGTAAAGGAAAATAGCACACGAGAACGAAGGAGAACGGATGTGTGACGGGACTTTATGTCCTGGTTAGTGGCTTGAAGTTTCTTTTGTCACATTTTAGCCTGTCATCTCTCTGCTTCTATCTTACAGACTGATTCGACTCTTTCTTTGTTTTATAGCGATTTAATTTTTCATAAAAATATTTCAAAATTTTGTACGATTTATATTATTCTACACAGATTAGGGTACATATACATTTTCATTTGAGTTATTTGCTCAGTTTTGCAAATCGCTTCCTTTCATTGCTTAGAAAATAAATTTGACATAGGGTTGCAAAATTTGGCTTCATCTTTTTCTTTTAGTACGGGATCAATCCTTTTCCTATTCGTCAAAATTAGGATTTCAAACGGAATTGTGAATGTTTGTAAAAGTGAAAAAGAGAAAAGAGTTACTTTTAATTTCGTACCTACCACAGGTTAAAGGATTCCCCACCATGAATTATTTTGGCTCGACTGAGTGTATGTTTTAAAAAGATATAACGATCATTTAACATTATCTAAATTGGATAAATAATGTAACAGCAGCGCTCTATCTAGGTCAGTCAGTTAAGTGCCATACGTGATACACGCTTGGGCGATCATGTCTCGAAAGAGACATGACTGACTGGGTAGAAGATTATCCCGCAGTAGGTTGCCATTGCTTTCTGCGGTAGACTGGTTGCCGACCGAGGCTATAGAACCCAATCTGTCCTGTTATTTAACCCATAACTGGAAGGAAGAGACGGATTAATACCTTTCCCAAGGGTATTTGCGCGTAAGTGAATACAATGGATTCAACTGGAATTCGAACTCGGCTCCCTGGTTTCTCGTTCCGAGCCGATATCCACTGTACCCTAACACACATCCTTCTAGGTACATCTTTAAAATTAGGGGTGAGTATTCTACTCACCCCTAATTTGTAGGATACAATAGCGCATACTAAAAATTAAAAAGCAAAAGTTTAACTAGGCGAGAAAGATTTTGCATATTGTACCAGGAAGGAAAGCTTACAATTTTTGTTTCCGGACCCATAGTCGTTGAACCATGATGGTGGGATGTGAGAGGTTATCTGATGACAACGCCTGTTCCTACGATATCTATTATCGGTTTTTGTATTATCGTTGTATAAGAATTAAAAGAAAATGCACAGAGAGAGAGAGAGAGAGAGAGAGAGAGAGAGAGAGAGAGAGAGAGTGTGTGTGTGTGTGTATAAGAATGTAAATATATATATATATATATATATATATATATATGTGTGTGTATAGGAAAGAATATTAATAAAAAGTTTAGAATTTAAAAATGTACTTTTTTAAACAGTATTTGTTTATTTTTATTATATTTTATATTTCAGGCCGTCCTCGGTCCTTCATCAGAAACAAGTGATTTTTAAATACGTGATGTAAACAAAAAAATATTCGGACGCTATCGTGAAATACGTTTCTAATTCAAATTTAAAAATCACTTGTTTCTGATGAAGGACCGAGGACGGTCTGAAATATAAAATATAATAAAAATAAACAAATACTGTTTAAAAAAGTACATTTTTAAATTCTAAACTTTTTATTAATATTCTTTCCTATACATATTAAGACAGTATACGTGGATGATCATCACTATATATATATGTACGTATTCAAACATAGTAACTACCAGATTAGCAATGTAGGTGAAGGAATGTATGTAGCTGCTGCCTGCTTGAAAACGTGGTGAAAGAAAGGATGTATCAACACAGACCAGGGGCGTCAAAGGTCACTAGTGGGTCGGATTTCCTTCTTAGTATAGTCAAGACCATCTAAAAGATGGTCTTGGTATCAGTCAGTTAAGTACCATACGTGATACACGATTGGGCGATCATGTCTCGAAAGAGACATGACTGACTGGACAGAAGATTATCCCGCAGTAGGTTGCCATTGCTTTCTGCGGTAGACTGGTTGCCGACCAAGGCTATAGAACCCAATCTGTCCTGTTATTTAACCCATAACTGGAAGGAATAGACGGATTAATACCTTTCCCATGGATATTTGCGCGTAAGTGAATGCAATGAATTCGGCTGGAATTCGAACTCGGCTCCCCGATTTCTCGTTCTGAGCCGATATCCAATGCACCACAACGCACATCCGGTCTTGGTATAGTACGATGAAATCCGTCTCGAAAGTGATTCGCTTTGATTCTCGATAGCTCGCGATTAGTGACCATATATTCTAGTATGCTTGTTTCTGATTCACTCACTAGACCAGGATGTTTGTATCCTGGTTGCTGAAAAAAATATGTACCCTAATCTGTGTAGAATAATTTTGTACGTAGTTTAGATATTATGGAGCAGGATAGTGTTGGAAATTTACAGATATAACAGGTCTCCTGATTGGCCGAAGACCCGAACCTCGTCTTGGGCTTGAGGCGGGCCTTTACGCCAGGAAGAGGCTCGCGCCTTTTTTTTAGGCCTTTTTCTTTTTTCTTTTCTTTTTGGACGGACTTGCTTGCTCGGTTGGCACGGACAGCTTCGGAGGTCTACGTGCCGAGATTCAACCAGCGGGGCCAACAATTGGCACCCTCATGTCTCGCTATATCGAGACCATCTCTCCATAGTATTGGAGACCCATTGGGCTAACAGCCTCAACCTTATCAGAGAAAATATCTCGACATCCTTCCTTTCTTATAAGGAAACCCTTTGGGCAATGCCTATCCATCTGAGAGAAAAATTCTCTAAGAACTATCGACTTTCGACCGAATGGAACTGCAGAAGAAGCTGACCCCAGAATTTCCTGTACGTCGCGGACCGCCGTTCCTCGTGTTTTCCCATACCCTTCTCAGACGAAGGAACTAACAAGCTACGCAGCGAGAAGGACTATACCAGGCTACGAAGTAGCCGCAAAATCAGTTTTTGCAAGACAATAAATTGTTTTACTTTATCAGGTATGTCTTGTTTGTCTGACTGTTTCCTTCTACTGCCTAAGCACTGAGTTATGTGTGAATATTTCTCACATAGCTTTTATTGCAAAAACTGAACGATTTTTTAAGCTAAGTCATAGCTTTTATTGCAAAAAACTTGCTGAATGTAATTTAACGTTTAAATAGCTTTAATTGCAAGGAATAAGCTGAGTTATAGCTTTTATTGAAAAAAATGTGATATTTTAGCTACAATTTGCTACATTCTATAACCTTATTGCATAAAATCTGTTGTAAATTTTGGTTTAACGTTTAAATAACTGATTGCAAATTAATAATTCCCTTCCAGAATAGTTATTTGTGTGATTTTTTTTTAGCTATTCTTCAGCTATATATATATTGAATTGCTTCCTGGCATGGGGGCGCATGGGAGAGAATGATCAAAACCATGAAGCAATGCTTGAAAAAATTAATAGGTAGGAGGAAAATTCAGTACTTTGAATTTCTAACGATAATTTCTGACGTGCAGAAAGCGATCAATGATCGACCGCTGACTTATATTACCGCTTCAGAAGGGGGCCTAGACATTTTAACCCCCAATCACTTTCTGCAAACCGGCTACAATCCACGTTTGTTGATTAGTAACTATGGATCGGAAGATTTGTGCCCCGATCCCCCTAGTAGAATAAAACTGGTGCAGTCCTTGGAGTTAAGACACAAATGTGTCGAAAAATTTAGGAAGATGTGGCACAATGATTATCTGTTGTCCCTGAGAGAGAGGGATACGAATTTAAAGGGAGATTGCCCTCTAAAGGTGTCAGTTGGAGAAATTGTGTTAATCAAATCTCCTAATAAGACTAGACCCTTTTGGAGTCTAGGTAAGGTGCTTAGACTCATTTCCGGGAATGATGGTAAAGTTCGCTCGGCCTGTGTGTTGAGGGACGGATGCGAACAGGTTCATTCCTTAAAACATTTATTTCCCCTGGAATTAAAGGGAGTTTCTGCGTCGTGCCCAGCAACATTTCAGGAAGAGGGCGGTCCTTTCTTCTGTCCTTCTTGTTCCGTTGCAAACGATGGATCTTCCCCCATGGTGTGTTGTGATGCCTGCGACAATTGGTACCACTTTGACTGTGTAGGAGTGGTCCAGCAGGATACTTTGGGAGAGTGGATTTGTCCAAATTGTTCGGAAAAAACATCTTACTAGTCTCGTAGGGACTGCAGTCTGTTTATCAATATTAATGATCTAGGTAGAATCAGGTTCTTTAGTTATAAATTTATTATAGTGGCAGACAGAAGCACGTTCAATTCCTCTTGATAAGAAAATAAATAAAATAATTACTTTCGAGTAACTGATAATTAATACGATTATCCTATTCTAAAAAAAAAAAAAGTAATGGATAACCATTACTTTTTCGTTGCTCCTTTGGCAGTGTGTTGGAAATTTACAGATATAACAGGTCTCCTGATTGGCCGAAGACCCGAACCTCGTCTTGGGCTTGAGGCGGGCCTTTACGCCAGGAAGAGGCTCGCGCCTTTTTTTTTAGGCCTTTTTCTTTTTTCTTTTCTTTTTGGACGGACTTGCTTGCTCGGTTGGCACGGACAGCTTCGGAGGTCTACGTGCCGAGATTCAACCAGCGGGGCCAACAATTGGCACCCTCATGTCTCGCTATATCGAGACCATCTCTCCATAGTATTGGAGACCCATTGGGCTAACAGCCTCAACCTTATCAGAGAAAATATCTCGACATCCTTCCTTTCTTATAAGGAAACCCTTTGGGCAATGCCTATCCATCTGAGAGAAAAATTCTCTAAGAACTATCGACTTTCGACCGAATGGAACTGCAGAAGAAGCTGACCCCAGAATTTCCTGTACGTCGCGGACCGCCGTTCCTCGTGTTTTCCCATACCCTTCTCAGACGAAGGAACTAACAAGCTACGCAGCGAGAAGGACTATACCAGGCTACGAAGTAGCCGCAAAATCAGTTTTTGCAAGACAATAAATTGTTTTACTTTATCAGGTATGTCTTGTTTGTCTGACTGTTTCCTTCTACTGCCTAAGCACTGAGTTATGTGTGAATATTTCTCACAATAGGATAAATGTAAAAAAAATAAAATAAAATAAAATAACCTTCCAAAACACAGTATTTCATTAAAATTGACAAAACTAATCTGAAGTAGTGTTTATGTAAACGTCCGCTTGTCACTTACAACAAAGGACTTAATTTTTTTTTTTGTAAGTGAACTGAATATACAACAGCTAAAGGATTGCTATAAAGCGTCATTACTTCTAATGTAACTGAACATCGACTTACTATTTATCATTTTAAAAACCATATGAATATCTAATATCCTTCTGAATATTTCATTTGACTTATTTGCTTAACTCACCATTCATCCCAATATTGAATTAGTATGACACAAAATCAATGCGAGTAGGAAAATCGTGTTGTATTAGTCTTGGAAACGGCGAAGTGATTGCTTGCCATGAAACTCCATATTATGAGGCTTTATTTCGGCTCTAACCCGATTTTTGTCAGGAGTTGGAAAGATAAAAAAAATTTCAGCTTCAAGATAAGTCCAACAATGCATATCTGCTAAGCTTGGCGTCGACTGGCAGAAAGCTACAGTACTGTCACACTCACAGTAGTAAGGCACAAAGATTTTCAATACAAGCTATAGTGACGTGGGGCTTGGGGGTTAAAATGAACACTTGATTTATTTTCGCCAAGAAGATGAAAATAACCGAGGGGACTCCGTTTCAGGGAGAATTATCCTCACAATGTCTCCATAATTAAGAACCATGCAATCACATTTGATTAAAAAAACACAGGTAGTTTAATGGATAGTGTTTGTATCGATTCGCTGACCTCTGTGGACATTTGATTCATCTCCTGTTTGTTGTCAGACATGTTCACTCGTTATTAATGCAGTAGGAATAGGTATATCAGAGTTTTCAAATTAAAATGAGGTGGAACTTTGGCGTTAAAATGAACAGTTGGTTTACCTACGATAAGAAGGTTAATGAATGCTGATAATAACGAAGAAACACACGGGTGATTTTAAGAAAACAAAGTAAGCAATTTATTTACGAATTTACAAGCTTGAAGTTTTGTCAGTAACTCGTTTCAGAAAAATAAATAAATTTTTTTAAAAGTTAGTAGTTTCAAGGACTTGCTACAAAGAAGAAATGTTCATACAACAGATTAAATGATCTGACAAAATAATATTCACAAATGTTTAAAACAAATTAAGAAAGTTCATTGTTCAGAGAAAGGTTATACAGTTGCGTACAGCATGCATTCAAAAGTGAACGAAGATAGTTTGAAATACTTGGTTTTCTTGGAATGTTGGAATAAAGTTCTTTGAAGTGCTAAGTGCTTGGTTAAAGCCGATAATATAATTGGCGAGTAATTTGACATTGACGAAAATCTGAACGCAGGGCGTGTGAATAGAAATTAAGCTTTTCACATGACTTCAGACACTCTTCACTTTTTAATTTAATGTTTTCTTCATTTTATATAAAACTTCTTTCTTTTTTTAAATTCAATGGCTAAATTCTGTGAAGAAAAGGTTTACATTGATGCAAAGATAATTTCACATCGGCTCGCGAATTTTTTTTCGTTTTTTTCCTCAGCTCGCTGGAATTTCAAGGGAGTGGACAAAGGAGTTATTATTATTTCGTACTTACCACAAAGACACCATGTAATTGGAAGTAAAAATATAATTCTCATATTCATTAAGAATATTGGATTTGTTACTGGACATTTCGTTTTAGCATATTCTGTACGCCTTTTTGCAAATAAAATGACTTATTTTTCATTAGAAGCATATTGTTAAAAGGAAAAGTGCATTCATTTCTAATGGAAAAGTTAAATGAAATTGTTCTGGTTTGCGTCCATATAACCAACGTATTAATGACATAAGCTCTTGAATTTCTTCTCGTTTTTTTTCCTCAGCTCGCCCGAATATGAAGGGGAGTGGTAAAGGGTGTTATCATTATTATTTGATATGAAAATAAAACAAAATTCCTGGTTGGTTATCTTGTATTATTGAATTGGCCGAGACAGAATCAGTATTTATTTTCAAAATTTTATTTATCTTACGTTTTTTATGAAAGCTTTTATGTTTGTTTGTTTTTTATGAAAGTTATGATAACTACTTATAGTCTACTATAAATAAGTAGTTATCATAAAAGCTTTCTGAATATAATGAAATTTGAATAAGAAGTGGAAATCATCTCTGCAAAGTAACTGAAAAATAATCATTTTGAACTTGTAAAAGCTATAACACTCACAATATAGAAATATATAATCAGATCTACGCAATAAATGTAAGAGTTATTGAAACAGCTTGTAAAAATACGCATTTGAAAACGGGTAATAAATTTTACAAAACAAATGCAAGAAGTGACAAAGCAAAAGACAAGTGCTAAATATTTTATTCATTATTAGTCCTCAACTGTTCAAGTATGCAATAAAGAAAGTGTTTTAAAATCATAAACATTAATTGTTAGCTATCAGCAGAAGAATCAAATAAAGAGATACATAATTTAAGAATTAACAATAAACTAATGTTTCACAACAGACTTTCAAAAAAACTTTTTTGTCCCCAAAACTTGAATCCCCCAAAAACATAGAATATTAAAACCTCTATTTCTGACCGACATAACAACAAAGACGAACAGTAGGCCCTATGTAATATAGTTACTTTATTATACATTGAATTGTTTTAATTTGTTGTTGGATATTTGTTTGATCTAATCCAGTCATTCCTCTCTAATCGCACATTGAAGGTAGTATTAAACGGACATGCCTCCCAAAACTACCATGCGAACGCGGGTGTCTCTCAAGGCTCTATCCTAGGTCCTACGCTCTTTCTGATCTACATTAACGATCTCCCCGATGCTATAAGATCCCAAGTAGGCATGTACGCCAACGGCACCGCAGTTTACTCTCGCATCAATCAAAAATCTGGTGCGGGCGACAAATCTAACCTCGCTGCCGAGCTTGAGAAGAACCTCCAATCCGTGGTGGACTGGGGTAAGAAATGTGTATTTATTGCGTTAAACTACACAATTGCGGCACAAGGCCTAGTTTGGGAGGGGGAACAAAACTGAGGTTGGTCGTGCAGTGCGCTATCTTATTCCTAGCTAATTTCATTCGCGACCCAAGCATACGTTACAATTTTTCTCTATCACCAAAAGAAGTTATCCTTCGACACTCATACCTATCATTTACCAGAATACCACAAAACACTCCGGGGAATCTATATAAAAACCCAATGTGTATAAAAAATTTTCTTTTTACAATGTTAATTTTTTCATAATTTTTTCATACAAAAATATTTTTTCATACAAAAATATATATTTTAAAAATTATACAGTGAAATGACACAGGGGAGAAGGGGTATGATGTAACATCCCAAAATAAAAGGAAACGAAAAAGAACAAACAAAACATTGTGTTAGCTGGTCCCAACCCACCCACAAATAAACAAAGAGGTCACTGTATTCTGCCTGTTGGACAAAATCAAGCCACACTCTTTCTACTGGGAATGGGGAGGAGCACAAAAACATTAGGGTTGGGAATGAAAAAATTCTGATTCAGGCATGACATAAACGGAGGTAAAAATAACATGGGAAATAGGGGGTCAAGCGCTGAATCATAACAAAATCAGAGTGCCGGGAAACAGGCGAGGACATACATTCATACACCTTAACTAGGAACACAAATGAGTACTAACCTTAACCATGGGAAGGGTTCCAGAGGAATCCAACCCGATGCGACGTAGCAGGTCTAAAAAAGAAAATCAAGGCCAGCCCCAGTCACGCGAACCAGGCTCGCCACAGTCACCCACCTTTCGCTGAAATCTGTCGGGTGCAATCGTTTCCAATCAGTTCTAATCTTCATTTTGAGCTGATGCTCAAAATATCTGATCAGATCCTGATGTGAAAGACGACCACCCCGCAAGACCTCCTCCAGACGCGTCGTCCATATCACCATTCGAGCCGTGGCCAGTAGCACCAGAAACACCATTCGTTTCACTCCAGAGTACGGTGGCGACACATTGTCAACAGCGTATGCACGATCAATGAGCAGAAGCTCCCGCGGCGCGATACGAACAGTCAACTCGCCGACTAGATCCCATAGTGGGCGAACGCGCACACAATGGTAGAAGGCGTGCGAAGACGTCTCCTTGATACCAAGGTTGCAACGCTCACAGTCCGGCAAATCCGCCGAGCCCACTATGAAACGCGAGTCATTGAGAGACAAGCCATTCCGAGCTAATCGCCAGGTCAAAGAAAACTCAGGGTTGCTGAGATACTCCGATCCTGGCGCCCACGACCAATAAGAGCGATATTCACCCTCCGTCATGCCGAGCTTCCTCCTGAGTCGACCCTTTGCGACACCCTCCACTAGCCCTCGATAGAAGAGCTTCCTAGGCTGTGAAAGGTCACTGGACCGCGGAATGGCCGACAAGGCCTTGCGGCATTCGAGAATGAACTTGGATTGCTCCCGAGGCTTAGGGCAGCACTTCTAGATCGGGGGAGTGATAGTGAGGCTCGGGAACACGTCCCGCACTACCCCCGAAAGCAAACCGTCGTCCATTAACGCACGTCTAAGGAATGCCAACCTCGAGGCAAGCTTGTGGCTCACCAAGTGCGGCACCCCCAGACCCCCATTGCACGGACGTTGGTAACAGACACGTTTGTCGACGTGATGCCTGCGTCCTCTCCAGAGAAAGGAGATTAGCAGACGCTCGAGCGCCTCCTCACGCGCCTGACAAAGTGGAAGTACAGACAGCCGGTAAAGGATCTTGGAAAGAGGTATGTGGCACACACCTCCGCCAAGCCCTTTAAGGACAACCGCCTTCGTTGCCAAATCTCGACCAGCGCAACGACCTTTGCCTGTAGTAGTAGTAGTAGTATGCAGCATTCACCCTAGTCGGGTTGAGCCGGCTTCCTCCCTGACGGAGCAAGTCTCATTGGGATTTGTTTAAGGGCAGGGTCCCAAGTCCTACCCTGTTATTTAACCCATAACTGGAGGGAAAGGACGGATTAATACCTTTCCCAAGGGTACCAGCGCGCAAGTGACTGCAGGGCATTCAACTGGAATTCGAATTCGGCTCACCGATTTCTCTTTCCGAGCCGATATCCACTGCACCACAACGCACATCCGTCACTTTGCCTGTACTTCAGACCAATTCTTCTCCAACTGCAAGTCCGGACCAAACCAAACTCCGAGGAGCTTGACCGGCCCGTCCGTCCAGCTGAAGGGCCCCGGGAGGGAGATTCCCTTCCAGGCACCTAACCGCAAGCCGGAAGACTTGTCGCGGTTAATCTTGGCCCCAGTCACCTGTTCGAACCGTACAAGCGCCTTCTGTACCGCTCTTATGTCCCCGTGAGAAGACACAAAAACCGATACGTCATCGGCGTACGCAGAGGGTCTCTGTGGGGACGGCGGGTAGCTTCTCGCCTTGTCAGCGTAAGCTCTTTTTGCGGGGGTGGTGGGGGCCGACGCTGCTCTTTGCTCTCTTTCCGCGCTTCCGCTTTTGCGGGGCGCCTTGGTTTTTCCTCGGGTAACCTCCTCCTCCTCCTCCTCCTCTCTTCCTCGCTTGAGCGAGGAAGAGCGTGAAGACTCCGTGGGCTCCTGATGCCTTTTTGCTTGTTGCCCTTTGAGGGGCGTAGTGTCCTTTTTGGACGGTGTTGTCTTAGTGGCCGCTGGTGTTGTTTTTGGAGAGGGCTTCTTTTCCGCTGTTGGTGGTGTAGTTGGTGAAGTAAGCGACACTTTGCCCCTCTTACCCACCGTCTGCCACTCTCCGTCCTTAGCGGACTTGGTCATTTTTGGTGCTTCTTTGGTTGTTTCTTTTGGTGTCTCCTTTTGCTGCTGCTCCTTCTGTTGTTCTTTCGTGGCCGGGTTCCTTGTTGGGCACGCCTTCGCCATGTGTTTGGTTTCGCCGCATGCCCAACAGCACGGCTTCCTGCCTTCCACCACGACGTAGATGGAGCGCTTTTTGCAGGTGATGATATTTGGTATGTCGTCGAATTCCTTGTGAGTCACCGTCACCTGCAGTTCGAAGTCTCCAGTCCTGTATCCGGATTTGGAGAGAATGGCAGACACTTGCGCCACACGGCTGTATTGGGAGAAGAAGGCTCCCAGGTGGTCCTCCGAAATGTGCAAGGGGACGCCGTGCAGGGTGACCTTTGCCTTCCTCGCCCCCATGTACTCCGTTTGCAGGCACAGCGTTTTGGTTTGCATAGTTGTGCCTGCTAGCTGCTTCGCCTCTTCCGCTGTCGCCAGGAGGACGTCCCACATCGCATGACTCCTCTTGGCCACTGCCTTCGCCCTTATGTTGAGGGCCTGAATGCTTTCCTCGATGGTGTCTCGGTTCACCCCGACCAGCTTCAGCGTCTTAAGGTCCTTCGTGACGAGCGAGATTATTCTCGGCTCCACGCTGGCCAGGGTGTCGGGGACAGAGAGCAGCTCCGTCTTGGAGATGTAGTCGGCGTAGTTCTGTCGAAGCTTCAGGTAGTAATCCTCCCCCTTCTTCAGCTTGCCGTCCTTGCGTTTGTCGTTCCAGGCCGTGGGTGACGCTGGAGCGGGCGAAGCTGGTGGGGGTGAAGCTGCTGGTTTGGTTGCTGCTGCAGGTTTGGTTGCTGCTGCAGGTTTGGTTGCTGCTGCAGGTTTGGTTGCTGGTTTGGTTGCTGCTGCAGGTGCAGTTGCAGGTTCGGCTGCTGGTGCAGGTTCAGTTGCTGCTGCTGGTGTGGGAGATCCGAATAGTGTCTTCTCCCACTGCGTCATAGTGAGGGCTATGACGTCGGAATCGTCGGCGTCGCGCAGCTGCCAATCTCCCTCTTTCCCTCCCACCGAGTCCGTGGTGGGAGGGAGGGGCGGCGCTGGCCTTTGGGAGGCCATAGCCTCCGCGGAGGCGGAAGAGAGTGTTGCCTGCCTGCAGTCAACTGCCCCGGTGTTCCGCGCCGTACCAGATACCGCCTGGCGGAACACTCGGCCCGAGCAATGAACTCGGGTGGGACAGGGGCCACAGACAAGGACAACCTACAGCAGTCAACTGCCCCGGTGTTCCGCGCCGTACCAGAAACCGCCTGGCGGAACACTCGGCCCGAGCAATGAACTCGGGTGGGACAGCTGCCACCGAAAGGACAGCCTATAGCAGAGGAGGAGCGAAAGAGAAAAACTGGATTACCTTGTGCTGGAACAGATACTACACTTTGATCCGAGTAAAAAGTCCACAGAAGCCGTCCTGGGGTAGGAAAGGGCTCGTAGCTATTTATTCATGTAATATTACATGGAATTATGGCACAAGGCCAAAAATGGGAGGGGGAAACAAAACTTGGGTTGGTCTTCCGAAACTCTATCCTATACCTAGCTAATCAGATTCATGACCCATACATACGTTACAATGATCCTCATTCACCATAAAAATTTGTCCATCAACACTCATACTTATCAAGCACCAAAATACAGCAAAACATACCGGGGACCTACAAAACGCCCCAAATGTACATAAAAATTTGTGATTTGTACAATAACTTACAAAAATAACTTTAAAAATTTTGCATGAAATGACATGATGGGAAGGGGGTATGAAGAAACAAAAATCTCCAAAACAAAAACAATTTCAACAAAAATGACATATATACATGGGGTTAGTAGGACCCAAACACACCCACAAAAAATAAAGAGGCCGCTGTTTGTGGTCCGTGTAGCCTAACCAGTGGAACGTTGGACATTCTAAGAAGTCTATGTCGGCCACTCTCACTAACATCCTATCCAGGTACGCAGATACCCGGGTAGAAGGCCAATTAAGCGCCCACGTCCACATGCTCCCTTCCGGATGATCGACCCGGTATCTATCGACGAGACCAAATTCGCCGATCAGATCAACCAGGCTACGATCACCACTCCTCCCGCTAGCGCCCCTTCCTCTATCCCATTTGGGGGTTAGGATGGCATTCCAGTCCCCAACTAAGATTAGCCGTGTTGAATCCACCATGAAGGGCTCCAACAGCCGAAAGAAAGAGACTCGCTCACCTTGATCGTTGGGCGCATACACCGCAATCAACCGGAACGACTTGCTTTTCACTGCAATATCGGCCACGATCAGCCGGCCCTCGGCACCGACATGGACAAGGTCAATCCTCGCATCCAGGGTACGCTTGACCAGCAAAGAAACACCTCTGGCCTGCCGGCTCCCATATGCTGAATAGACGACAAAATCGTTAGCCAGCACACACGAGTCGACTTCGCAAACAAAGTGAGTCTCTTGGATCGCGGCCACATCCACGCCGAAGGACAAGAGGTCACGAAGCAGGCGAGCCGCCTCACCCCGATCCCTCAGGCCCCTCGCATTCAAACTGGCTATCTTAATAGACATCTTTTAAACCTGAAAAGAGAAAAAGAAAAAACAGGCAACAAAGGCTCTCTAGTCACATACCGGACGGAAATCTTTAGCAGACAGGACCCCGACGGACTGTCCCAGGGAACCAGTTCCTACATCGGACGTAATCCGTCCGTCTGTGACAATACCGCCGACGTCCGTGGGGTACGTTAGTTTTACCACCCTATAAAGACAGGGGTGGAGTAAAACAGGGAACCTCCCCGCACAATTTTTGGCCATTTTCTTGAGTTCTGGCGTATTATTTTTAAACATACAAATTTTCGGATAAACCTTCTCCGCCTCTGTAATATGATCCCAGACCCTCAGGTTACCCCCGGTACTGCGAACAAGGGTAATCACTCCTGGGGCCTGAGGAAAGTTCCTGGGATCCTCTGTTGATAACTTATTAACAGAGGTCAGCTTCAGGAGTGGCTTCAAAAGTTTGCGCCTTTGCGCAGACCACTCCTTAGCAATGTCCTTGTCTACTTTTAATAGTTCTTCCCTCTGGGGCAGGGCTTTTTTCTTTTTTGCCCGAGTGGGAGTGGGCATAGGAGAGGGGGTGGGAGTGGGGGTTAAAGTAACTGGTTTCAGCGGGGTCAATTTAAAGGTTGGGGACTGGGAAGCTTTCTGCGGGGAAGAGGGAAGGCTCCTTGCCTTTTGAGCGTAGGTCTGTCTCTCCGGAGACGCTGGAAGCGAGGAGCACTTGGGTGTCGTAGAGATCCTTTCTTTGCTTCTGCTTCTCCGCAGACTTTTTGCATTCTCCTGCTGTTCTTCTTCCTCCTCCCGGCCGCGTTTCAACGACGACGATCGCTGAGTTTCCATAGGTTCTTCCTTTGGTTTTTCCTCCGGGCCCTCATTTTGGGGAGGTTTTCTTGCCTTCCCCTGCTTGGTGGATGCTTTGGGTGATGAGGACCCCCTTGACCACGAAGGCGACTGAGGTGGTGAGGGCGTTTTGGTCGGTGAAGGCGATTTCTCCGCTGATGCAGGTGCTTTCGCCTTCTTTTTCTTCCCGACTGTCTGCCACTCGTTCTCCTTATCAGGAACTGACGTTTTCGCCTCCGTCGGTGCTTCCGGTTTCTTCTCTGCAGGTTTGTCCTGCTGCTTGGTTGGCTGGGTCCCTGGGCCGGATTCTTTGCCGAGCAGGACTTGGCCACGTGATCCGCCGCCCCACAGACCCAACAGCAAGGTTTCCTGCCCTCAACAACGACAAAAATCGCTCGCTTCCTGCAGGTGAGGATGTTCGGGATCTCTGCTATCTGCTTCCTTGTAAGGGTCACCTGCAGGGTCATGTCCCCGGTCAGGAAACCCGCCTTGGACCGCCCCGAAGAGACCTCGGCCACCCTTCCAAATTTGGCGAAAAAGGCGCCGACATGGTCCTCTGAAATGTCCATGGGGACGCCGTGCAGGGTTATTTTTAGCTTCCGCGTTCCCATGTACTCCGTTTGGATCTGGAGCGTCTTGGTTTCTAGGGTCACTCCCGCCAACTGCTTGGCCTCCTCGGCCGTGCCAAGAAGGACATCCCACATGGCGTTGCTCCTTCTTGCCACAGCCTTGGCCTTAATCTCCAGGGTCCTGATCGCCTCCTCGATGCTCTCCCTGCTAATGCCCACAAACTTGTGGGACTTGATGTCCTTGGTTATCAAGGATATGATCCTCGATTCGATGTCGGCCAGCACTTCCGGCACCGACAACAACACCGTGCCTGCAATATATTCTGCATACTTTTGCTTCAGGTTCTCATAATAATCTTCCCCTTTGATTTGCACCTTTCCTTTTTTCCAACCGGAGGTCGAGGCAATAGGGGATCCAGGTGTTGGTACTGCTGCCGGTGCTGGTCCGGGTCCTGCTGCTGGTCGAGCTGCTGGAACTGAGGGAGATTCCCGCGGCGGTAGCTGCCAATCACCCTCCTTCCCTCCCACCGACGCCATGGTGGGAGGAACGACCACTTCTGGCCTATCGGAGGCCATTGCCTCCTAACAGGCTTTCTCACACTGTGAACAACTGTCCCGGTGCTTCGCTCCGTACCAGAGCCCGACTGGCGAAGACACATTGCCTGAGCAATAAACCCAGGTGGAACAATTGCCACCGAACGAAACCAAAGAAGCAGTAAAAGTCGCTGAAGAACAGATACTACACTTTGATCCTCCCAAAAGACCACGAAACGCAGGTTTGGGAGGAAATGTGTATTTATTGCGTTAAACTACACAATTGCGGCACAAGGCCTAGTTTGGGAGGGGGGAACAAAACTGAGGTTGGTCGTGCAGTGCGCTATCTTATTCCTAGCTAATTTCATTCGTGACCCAAGCATACGTTACAATTTTTCTCTATCACCAAAAGAAGTTATCCTTCGACACTCATACCTATCATTTACCAGAATACCACAAAACACTCCGGGGAATCTATATAAAAACCCAATGTGTATAAAAATTTTTCTTTTTACAATGTTCATTTTTTCATAATTTTTTCATACAAAAATATTTTTTCATACAAAAATATATATTTTAAAAATTATACAGTGAAATGACACAGGGGAGAAGGGGTATGATGTAACATCCCAAAATAAAAGGAAACAAAAAAGAACAAACAAAACATTGTGTTAGCTGGTCCCAACCTACTCACAAATAAACAAAGAGGTCACTGTATTCTGCCTGTTGGACAAAATCAAGCCACACTCTTTCTACTGGGAATGGGGAGAAGCACAAAAACATTAGGGTTGGGAATGAAAAAATTCTGATTCAGGCCTGACATAAACGGAGGTAAAAATAACGCGGGAAATAGGGGGTCAAGCGCTGAATCATAACAAAATCAGAGTGCCGGGAAACAGGCGAGGACATACATTCATACACCTTAACTAGGAACACAAATGAGTACTAACCTTAACCATGGGAAGGGTTCCAGAGGAATCCAACCCGATGCGACGTAGCAGGTCTAAAAAAGAAAATCAAGGCCAGCCCCAGTCACGCGAACCAGGCTCGCCACAGTCACCCACCTTTCGCTGAAATCTGTCGGGAGCAATCGTTTCCAATCAGTTCTAATCTTCAATTTGAGCTGATGCTCAAAATATCTGATCAGATCCTGATGTGAAAGACGACCACCCCGCAAGACCTCCTCCAGACGCGTCGTCCATATCACCATTCGAGCCGTGGCCAGTAGCACCAGAAACACCATTCGTTTCACTCCAGAGTACGGTGGCGACACATTGTCAACAGCGTATGCACGATCAATGAGCAGAAGCTCCCGCGGCGCGATACGAGCAGTCAACTCGCCGACTCGATCCCATAGTAGGCGAACGCGCACACAATGGTAGAAGGCGTGCGAAGACGTCTCCTTGATACCAAGGTTGCAACGCTCACAGTCCGGCAAATCCGCCGAGCCCACTATGAAACGCGAGTCATTGAGAGACAAGCCATTCCGAGCTAATCGCCAGGTCAAAGAAAACTCAGGGTTGCTGAGATACTCCGATTCTGGCGCCCACGACCAATGAGAGCGATATTCACCCTCCGTCATGCCGAGCTTCCTCCTGAGTCGATCCTTTGCGACACCCTCCACTAGCCCTCGATAGAAGAGCTTCCTAGGCTGTGAAAGGTCACTGGACCACGGAATGACCGACAAGGCCTTGCGGCATTCGAGAATGAACTTGGATTGCTCACGAGGATTACGGCAGCACCTCGAGATCGGGGGAGTGATAGTGAGGCTCGGGAACGCGTCCCGCACTACCCCCGAAAGCAAACCGTCGTCCATTAACGCACGTCTAAGGAATGCCAACCTCGAGGCAAGCTTGTGGCTCACCAAGTGCGGCACCCCCAGACCCCCATTGCACGGACGTTGGTAACAGACACGTTTGTCGACGTGATGCCTGCGTCCTCTCCAGAGAAAGGAGATTAGCAGACGCTCGAGCGCCTCCTCACGCGCCTGACAAAGTGGAAGTACAGACAGCCGGTAAAGGATCTTGGGAAAGAGGTATGTGGCACACACCTCCGCCAAGCCCTTTAAGGACAACTGCCTTCGTTGCCAAATCTCGACCAGCGCAACGACCTTTGCCTGTACTTCAGACCAATTCTTCTCCAACTGCAAGTCCGGACCAAACCAAACTCCGAGGAGCTTGACCGGCCCGTCCGTCCAGCTGAAGGGCCCCGGGAGGGAGATTCCCTTCCAGGCACCTAACCGCAAGCCGGAAGACTTGTCGCGGTTAATCTTGGCCCCAGTCACCTGTTCGAACCGTACAAGCGCCTTCTGTACCGCTCTTATGTCCCCGTGAGAAGACACAAAAACCGATACGTCATCGGCGTACGCAGAAAACCTGACTCGAGCGCCTCCACCAGGGACAGCAATTCCACGTAGGGCTGGCCTGCACGCCCTGTCCTTTAGCCTGCGAAGGAGGGGCTCCAACGTCAGGACGTAAAGTAAGGACGACAGCGGACAACCCTGTCGGACCGACCTAGACAGCGCAAAGGCGCTCGACAGCTTCCCGTTCACCTGCACCACAGCCGTGGGGGAGCGATACAGGAGACTAATCCAGCGGCTGAAGTCGGTTTCGAATCCAGCAGCCTGCAGGACAGCCGCCAGGTAGCCATGGTCAACCCTATCAAATGCCTTGGACTGATCTAAATTGATCAGCGCAGCTCGTTCGTCGTCTTCTACTCCCTCTACGATCGTGCGAATCAAGTGCAGGTTGCTCTGAATTGTCCGGCCCTTCACAGCACAAGTCTGTTCAGGTCCCAACAGAGACTCGGCAACTAGCTGCAAGCGATTCGTCAGGATCTTGGCCAAAATCTTTAACTCTGTGTTTAGCAGAGTTATGGGCCTGTAATCGTCTAGATCCCTCCCAACATTCTTGCCTTTTCTCAACAGCGTGACCACACCCCTGGTGAACCGATTGGGGATGGACCCCTGCCGGAACCAGTTGTTGAACACGACAGTCAAGATCGGGACAAAAATGTGCGACAGCTTCAAGTACAATTCATAGGGCAAACCATCCAAACCCGGCGACTTGCCTCTGCCGACCGTCTTCAAAGCTGCGTAGACTTCGTCCTCCGTAATCACTCCCTCGCAGCTAGCCGCTTCAGCCGGCAAAAGCCTGGGAAAGTCAGCCAAATAGCTGCGAAACTCCTCGTCGCGGAGACCAGGCTCCTTGGTAAACCGGTGCTCGAAGTGCTGGCGAAGCGCCTCGCACATGCCATCAGTCGACCTTAGGGTGTGTCCATCCGGGTCTCGTATCTCTCGAATGTACCGATCGCCGCTCCGACGAACTTCTTCCCGACGCAATGAAGCGCCCATGCTCACAGCTTCAGAAGACATCTTGCTTAACTTAGGTTTGGGAGGATATATTTATTCGTAAAATTTACAAATTATGGCACAAGGCCGAAAATAGGGAGGGGGAACAAAACTTGGGGTGGTCTTCAGTTACTCTATCCTATATCTAGCTAATCAGATTCACGACCCATACATCCATTACAATTTTCTCATTCCCCATAAAGATTTGTCCATCAACACTCATACTTATCATACACCAAAATACCGCAAAAACATAACAGGGACCTACAAAACGCCCCAAATGTACATAAAAATTTGTGAATTTACAATATTTACAATAGTTTATAAGAATATATTTAAAAATTAATACATGAAATGACATGATGGGAAGGGGGTATGAAGAAACAAAAATCCCCAAAACAAAAAACAATTTCAAATGAAAACATATACATAGTGTTAGTAGGACCCAAACACACCCTCATAAATAAAGAGGCCACTGTATTCTGCCTTAAAAGACAAAATCAAGTAGCTCTCTTTCTAAAGGGGAATGGAGAAGCAGGGTACAAAATAAATGGGACTGGAGCATATATAAGGCTGACCCAGCCGAGGATGAAAACGGGATAAAATAACAATGGACAATGGGGATCTCGAACTGGGTCATAACAAAATCAGTGGAGCCGGGAACAGGCCGGGACAAACACATTCACTCACATTAACTAGATACACAAAAGAATACAAACCTTAACCGCGAGAGGGGTTCCAAAGGAATCCACCCCGATGCGACTAGCAGATCTAAAAGAGAAAATCAAGGCTAGCCCCGGTCACACGAACCAGGCTCGCTGCATGTATCCACCTTTCGCCAAAGTCTGTCGGGTGCAGCCGTTTCCGTTCAGTTCTAATCTTCATTTTGAGCTGATGCTCAAAATATCGGATTAGATCCTGATCCGAAAGACGGCCGCCCCGCAAGACTTCCTCCAGTCGCGTCGTCCATATCACCATTCTAGCCGTGGCCAGTAGCGACAGAAACACCATCCGCTTCACTCCAGAGTACGGGGGCGACACATTGTCCACAGCGTATGCGCGGTCAATGGGCACGAGCTCCCGCGGCGCGATACGAGCAGTCAACTCGCCGACACGCTCCCACAACGGGCGAACGCGCGAACAATGGAAGAAGGCGTGCACAGACGTCTCCTTAATTCCAAGGTTGCAACGCTCACAATCTGGCAAATCCGCCAGGCCCATTGCGAAACGCTTGTCATTGAGAGACAAACCATTCCGAGCCAATCGCCAGGTCAGAGAAAACTCAGAGTTGCTGAGCCAGTCCGCACCTGGCGCCCAAGACCAATGAGAGCGGTACTCCACTCTCGACATGCCGAGCTTACTCCACAGCTTATCCTTCACGGCACCCTCCACTAATCCCCGATAGAAGATTCTCCTAGGCTGTGAAAGGTCACTGGACCGTGGAATGGCCTGCAAGGCCGCCAGACATTCGAGCAGGAATTTCGGTCGCACCCAAGGCCTGACGGTCAGCCATAGGGTCGGGGGAGTGATAGTAAGGCAAGGGAACATGTCCCTCACTACCCCCGCAAGCAACCGATCTTCCTCCAACGCGCGCCTGAGAAATGCCAACCTCGAAGCGAGCACATGGCTCCTCAAGTGTGGCATCCCCAGACCCCCTTGACACGGACGGAGACAACAGACTCCTTTGTCGACCATGTGTTTGCGTCCTCTCCACAGACAGGAGAATAGCAAACGCTCGAGCGCCTTCTCATGATCGTCACAAAGGGGAAGTACTGACAGCCGGTAAAGGATCATGGGAAAGAGGTATGTATTACACACCTCCGCCAAGCCCTTCACGGAGAGACTCCGTCGACGCCAAGTCTTGACCGACGCGCCGACCTTTGCCAATATTTCTGACCAGTTTTTCTCCAGCTGTAAGTCCGGACCGAACCAAATTCCGAGGATTTTGACCGGCCCGTCCGTCCAGCTGAAGGGCCCCGGGAGGGAAACACCCTTCCAGGCACCTAACCGCAAGCCGGATGACTTGTCGCGGTTAATTCTGGCCCCTGTCACCTTCTCGTACCGTTCAAGCGCCTGTTGTACCGCCTCTATGTCCCTGCGGGAGGACACAAAGGTCGTTACGTCATCGGCGTACGCGGAAACCCTGGCTCGAGCTCCACCAGGGACAGCAATTCCACGCAGGACCGGACTGCCAGTCTCGTCCCTTAGCCGGCGAAGGAGGGGCTCCAACGCCAGGACATAAAGGAGAGACGACAGTGGACAACCCTGTCGGACCGACCTAGACAGCGCGAAAGCGCCCGACAGCTTCCCGTTCACCTGTACCACAGCCTTGGGGGAGCGATACAGAAGACTAATCCAGCGGCTGAAGTCGGGTTTGAATCCGGCGGCCTGCAGGACAGCAGCCAGGTAGCCATGGTCAATCCTATCAAATGCCTTGGACTGATCCAAATTGATCAGCGCGGCCTCATCGTCGTCTTCTACACCCTCTATGATCGTGCGAATCAAGTGCAGGTTGCTCTGAATTGTTCGTCCCTTCACAGAACAAGTCTGATCCGGTTCCAACAGAGACTCGGCAACTAGCTGCAAGCGGTTCGTCAGGATCTTGGCCAAAATCTTTAACTCTGTGTTTAGCAGAGTTATGGGCATGTAATCGTCTAGTTCCCTCCCAACCTTCTTGCCTTTTCTCAACAGCGTGATCACGCCCCTGGTAATCCGGCCGGGGATGGACCCCTGCCGAAACCAGTGGTTGAACACGACCGCCAAGATCGGGACAAAAAGGTGCAACATCCTCAAGTACAATTCATAGGGCAAACCATCCAAACCTGGCGACTTGCCACTGCCGACCTTCTTCAAAGCCGCGTAGATTTCGTCCTCCGTAATCTCCCCTTCGCAGCTAGCCGCTTCAGCCGGCAAGAGCCGGGGAAAGTCAGCCAAATAGCTGCGAAACTCCTCGTCGCGGAGACCAGGCTCCTTGGTAAAACGGTGTTCGAAATGCTGCCGGAACGCCCCGCACATGTCGTCAGTGGACCTAAGGAGATGTCCCTCCGGGTCGCGTACCTCTCGAATGTACCGGTCGCCGGCTCGGCGAATTTCTTCCTTGCGCAATTCTGCGCCCATTTTCACAGCTTCGGAAGACATCTTGCTTAACTTATGTCTAATTACTTGGCCCATGTAGCGCCCGCTAGTCGAACGCTCCAGGGCCTCCCTGGCTACGGCTATTTCTAGGGGATCCCCACCAGCCTCCGCCCGGGAGAAATTAGCTCTAAGTGTCTTTGCCTTCGCAGCCTTATCTAGGTTGAGCCGTTGGCTGTATTGGGTAGCGAAAGACCTAATGGTGTCCTTAAGGTTAACCCACCACTTACTCCCAATGACTCGCCCAATTAACGCCCGCTGAACTAATCTTGTCAGCTGGTCACGAAAGTCCCGCCTGTCCAGTAAGGACTGATTGAACTTCCAATAACCAGCCAACCCAGGCCTAAAATCTAACACCACACGGGCACAAACGAGTTTGTGGTCCGTGTAGCCTAACCAGTGGAACGTTGGACATTCTAAGAAGTCTATGTCGGCCACTCTCACTAACATCCTATCCAGGTACGCAGATACCCGGGTAGAAGGCCAATTAAGCGCCCACGTCCGGATCCCTTCCGGATGATCGACCCGGTATCTATCGACGAGACCAAATTCGCCGATCAGATCAACCAGGCTACGATCACCACTCCTCCCGCTAGCGCCCCTTCCTCTATCCCATTTGGGGGTTAGGATGGCATTCCAGTCCCCAACTAAGATTAGCCGTGTTGAATCCACCATGAAGGGCTCCAACAGCCGAAAGAAAGAGACTCGCTCACCTTGATCGTTGGGCGCATACACCGCAATCAACCGGAACGACTTGCTTTTCACTGCAATATCGGCCACGATCAGCCGGCCCTCGGCACCGACATGGACAAGGTCAATCCTCGCGTCCAGGGTACGCTTGACCAGCAAAGAAACACCTCTGGCATGCCAGCTCCCATATGCTGAATAGACGACAAAGTCGTTAGACAGCACACACGAGTCGACTTCGCAAACAAAGTGAGTTTCTTGGATCGCGGCCACATCCACGCCGAAGGACAAGAGGTCACGAAGCAGGCGAGCCGCCTTACCCCGATCCCTCAGGCCCCTCGCATTTAAACTGGCTATCTTAATAGACATCTTTTAGACCTGAAAAAGAGAAAAACAAAGAGCATGCAACAAAGGCACTAATCGCATACCGGGTAGAAATCTCGGGTCGAAGGGACCCCGACGGACTGTCCTAGGGACCCTGTTCCTACATCGGACGTAATCCGTCCGTCTAGGACAATCCCGCCGACGTCCGTTGGATATGTGAGTTTTACCACCCTATATAAACAGGGGTGGAGCAAAACGGGGAACCTCCCCGAACAATTTTTGGACATCTTTTTTAGTTCTGGTGTGTTCTCCTTAAACATACACAGTTTTGGGTAGCTCCTCTGAGCTTCTGCAATGTGCTCCCAGACCCTCAGGTTCCCTCCGGTGTTGCGGACCAGAGTAATGACTCCTGGGGCCTGGGAGAAGTTCCTTGGGTCCTCAGTGGATAACCCATCCACTGAGGTGAGCTTAAGGAGTGGTCTTAGCAGCTTACGCCGCTGTGACGACCACTCAGCTGAAATATCCTCCTTCACTTTCATCAGCGCCTCCCCACGCGGGAGGTCTTTTTTCTTTTTCGCCCTACTGGGAGTGGGAATAGGAGCAGGGGAGGATGTGGGAGTTAAAGCACTGGTTTTCCTGAGGGAGGTCAAAAAAAGGGGTTGGGGACTGGGAAGCTTTACGCGGGGACGCGGGAAGGCTTCTTGCTTTTTCCGCATACGAAGGTCTTGCGGGCGACACCGGAGCTGACGCGCATTTTTCTCTTGTGGACTTTTTGTCCCTGCTCCTACTTCTTTTCCGGGCTTTGGGGGTGTCCTTTCGCTCCTCCACCTCCTCCTCTCTCCCCCGCTTTAGTGAAGCCGATCTTTCAACTTCCATTAGTTGATCCTTTTGCGAGGAAGGACTCCTCTCCTTCCTTTGTTTGGGGGGAGACTTCTTAGGAGGCGACTCCTTTAGTTTCACCGGCGTCTTGGCAGGTGGCGGCACCTTCTCCGGGGACGGTGTTTTGGCCTTCTTTCTGCCCACCACCTGCCATTCGCCCTCCTTGTTGACCACGGGAGCTTGCGTGGGTGAAGCTGGTTTTAGGCCATCCTTTTCCTTTGCCACTGGCTGCTGCTTGGTTAGTTGGGTTGGTTGGGCCTTTGGGGCCGGATTCTTGTTCGGGCAGACTTTCGCGACATGATCCGCCGCCCCACAGACCCAACAGCACGGCTTCCTCCCTTCTACTATAATGAAGATGACACGCCCCCTGCAGGTGAGGATGTTGGGGACTTTGCCTATATTTTCTTTAGACATAGTCACCAGCAGGGTCATGTCTCCTGTGATAAAGCCTGCTTTAGACCGTAGCGAGGAGACTCCGGCCACCTTTCCATAATTTGCCAAAAATGCGCCAACGTGGTCCTCAGCAATGTCCATGGGGACGCCATGCAGCGTGACCTTAACCTTCCGGGCACCCATGTAGTCGGTATGGAACTGGAGAGTTTTCGTCTCCAGCACCACACCAACCAAACGCTTAGCTTCGTCGGTCGTGCCCAGCAGGACGTCCCACATGGCACTGCTCCTCCTCGCTACGGCCCTAGCCTTGATATTAAGTGCCTTAATTGCCTCCTCGAAGGTATCTCTAGGTACTCCAATTAGTCTCTGCGTTTTTAAATCCTTAGTGATCAGGGTAATGATCCTTGTCTGAATATCTGCTAGTTGTTCCGGGACCGAGACCAGCTCGGTGCCCTTGATGTAGTCTGCGTACTTCAATCTCATTCTTTCATAATACTCCTCATCCTTATTGGTAATTTTTCCCCCTGTCCAACCGGAAGTTGAAGGCTTGGGGGACACGGGAGCTGGTGGAACTCCTTCCGGCGTCGGTACTACTGCTGCTGCTACTCCAGGTACTGAAGGGGGATTATCCCGAGGCGGTAAAGCCCAATCCCCCTCCTTCCCTCCCACCGGTGGGAGGAACGACTTCCTCCGGCCCTTCTGTGGCCATTGCCTCAAAGAGGCCGAACACCGGATAACTGCTTTCCGGTGTTTCGCGTCCTGAGACACTACTTAGCACTGGCCTGAGCAATGAACTCAGGCTGGAAAGCAATTAACCAAGACCAAAATGACAGCAAATATCACGTAGGAACAGATACTACACTTTGATCTTCCAACACAAAACCACACAACGCAATATTGGGAGGAAATGGTTGGTCCCCTAAGAAGAATTAGTTCTTTGTAATTTACTAAGCGCAGCTTAGATGTGGCACAAGGCCGAAAGTATGGGGCACCCAGTGAGGATCGAACTCACTACTTAATTGCAATAGTTCTAGCGAGACAAGCTTGCTAACCATTACACCACCTCGAGGTGCAACTTAGGTTTGGGAGGAAATGGCTCGTTTTATTTATACTGAGCAATACAGCATTATGGCTCAAGGCCAGAAAAATGGGAGGGGGAACAAAACTTGGGGTGGTCTTCAGCTACTCTATCCTATACCTAGCTAATCAGATTCACGACCCATACATACGTTACAATGCTTCTCATTCACCATAAGAATTTGTCCATCACCACTCATACCTATCAAGCACCAAAAAACCGCGAAACATACCGGGGACCTAAAAACGCCCCAAATGTACATAAAAATTTTATTACTATATACAAATATAATACAAAAATAACTTTAAAAATTTGTACATGAAATGATATGATGGGAAGGGGGTATGAAGAAACAAAAAATCCCCAAAACAAAAACAATTTCAAATGAATATTTATACATTATGTTAGTAAGACCCAAACACACCCACATAATTAAAGAGGCCACTGTATTCTGCCTGTAGAGACAAAATCAAGCCGCTCTCTTTCTAAGGGGAATGGAGAAGTAGGGTACAAAAATAAAATGGACTGGAGAATATATAAGGCTGACCCAGCCGAGAATGCAACGGGACAAAATAACTCTGGACAATGGGGATCTCGAACTGGATCATAACAAAAGCAAGGGAGCCGGGAACAGGCCGGGACTAACACTATCACTCACATTAACTAGGTATACAAAAGAATACTTTACCTTAACCACGGGAGGGGTTCCAGAGGAATCCACCCCGATGCGAGCAGCAGATCTAAAAAAGAAAATCAAGACTAGCCCCGGTCACACGAACCAGGCTCGCTGCATATATCCACCTTTTGCTAAAGTCTGTCGGGTGCAGCCGTTTCCGTTCAGTTCTAATCTTCATTTTGAGCTGGTGCTCAAAATATCGGATTAGATCCTGATCCGAAAGACGACCTCCCCGCAAGACTTCCTCCAGACGCGTCATCCAAATCACCATTCTAGCCGTGGCCAGTAGCGACAGAAACACCATCCGCTTCACTCCAGAGTACGGGGGCGACACATTGTCCACAGCGTATGCGCGATCAATGAGCACAAGCTCCCGCGGCGCGATACGAGCAGTCAACTCGCCGACACGCGCCCACAACGGGCGAACGCGCGAACAATGGAAGAAGGCGTGCGCAGACGTCTCCTTAATTCCAAGGTCGCAACGTTCACAATCTGGCAAATCCGCCAGGCCCATTGCGAAACGCTTGTCATTGAGCGACAAACCATTCCGAGCCAATCGCCAGGTCAGAGAAAACTCAGAGTTGCTGAGCCAATCCGCACCTGGCGCCCAAGACCAATGAGAGCGGTACTCCACTCTCGACATGCCGAGCTTACTCCACAGCTTATCCTTCACGGCACCCTCCACTAATCCCCGATAGAAGATTTTCCTAGGCTGTGAAAGGTCACTGGACCGTGGAATGGCCTGTAAAGCCGCCAGACATTCGAGCAGGAATTTCGGTCGCACCCAAGGCCTGACGGTCAGCCATAGGGTCGGGGGCGTGATGGTAAGGCAAGGGAACATGTCCCTCACTACCCCCGCAAGCAACCGATCTTCCTCCAACGCGCGCCTGAGGAATGCCAACCTTGAAGCGAGCACGTGGCTCCTCAAGTGTGGCATCCCCAGACCCCCTTGACACGGACGGAGGCAACAGACTCCTTTGTCGACCATGTGTTTGCGTCCTCTCCACAGACAGGAGAATAGCAAACGCTCGAGCGCCTTCTCATGATCGTCACAAAGGGGAAGTACTGACAGCCGGTAAAGGATCATGGGAAAGAGGTATGTGTTACACACCTCCGCCAAGCCCTTCACGGAGAGACCCCGTCGACGCCAAATCTTGACCGACGCGCCGACCTTTGCCAGTACTTCTGACCAGTTTTTCTCCAGCTGTAAGTCCGGACCGAACCAAACTCCGAGGAGCTTGACCGGCCCGTCCGTCCAGCTGAAGGGCCCCGGGAGGGAAACTCCCTTCCAGGCACCTAACCGCAAGCCGGATGACTTGTCGCAGTTAATTCTGGCCCCTGTCACCTTCTCGTACCGTACAAGCGCCTGGTGTACCGCCTCTATGTCCCTGCGGGAGGACACAAAGGTCGTTACGTCATCGGCGTACGCGGAAACCCTGGCTCGAGCTCCACCAGGGACTTCAATTCCACGCAGGACCGGACTGCCCGTCTCGTCCCTTAGCCTGCGAAGGAGGGGCTCCAACGCGAGGACATAAAGGAGAGAAGACAGTGGACAACCCTGTCGGACCGACCTAGACAGCGCGAAAGCGCCCGACAGCTTCCCGTTCACCTGTACCACAGCCTTGGGGGAGCGATACAGAAGGCTAATCCAGCGGCTGAAGTCGGGTTTGAATCCGGCGGCCTGCAGGACAGCAGCCAGGTAGCCATGGTCAATCCTATCAAATGCCTTGGACTGATCTAAATTGATCAGCGCGGCCTCATCGTCGTCTTCTACACCCTCTATGATCGTGCGAATCAAGTGCAGGTTGCTCTGAATTGTTCTCCCCTTCACAGAACAAGTCTGATCCGGTTCCAACAGAGACTCGGCAACTAGCTGCAAGCGATTCGTCAGGATCTTGGCCAAAATCTTTAACTCTGTGTTTAGCAGAGTTATGGGCCTGTAGTCATCTAGTTCCCTCCCAACCTTCTTGCCTTTTCTCAACAGCGTGATCACGCCCCTGGTGATCCGACCGGGGATGGACCCCTGCCGAAACCAGTGGTTGAACACGACAGCCAAGAGCGGGACAAAAAGGTGCGACATCCTCAAGTACAATTCATAGGGCAAACCATCCAAACCTGGCGACTTGCCACTGCTGACCTTCTTCAAAGCCACGTAGATTTCGTCCTCCGTAATCTCCCCTTCGCAGCTAGCCGCTTCAGCCGGCAAAAGCCGGGGAAAGTCAGCCAAATAGCTGCGAAACTCCTCGTCACGGAGACCAGGCTCCTTGGTAAATCGGTGCTCGAAATGCTGCCGGAACGCCTCGCACATGTCGTCGGTGGACCTAAGGAGATGTCCCTCCGGGTCGCGTACCTCTCGAATGTACCGGTCGCCGGCATGGCGAATTTCTTCCTTGCGCAGTTCCGCGCCCATGTTCACAGCTTCGGAAGACATCTTGCTTAACTTAGCCCTAATTACCTGACCCATGTAGCGCCCGCTAGTCGAGCGCTCCAGGGCCTCCCTGGCTAAGGCTATTTCTAGGGGATCCCCACCAGCCTCCGCCCGGGCGAAATTAGCACTAAGTGTCTTTGCCTCCGCAGCCTTATCTAAGTTGAGCCGCTGGCTATATTTGGTGGCGAAAGACCTAATGGAGTCCTTAAGGTTAACCCACCACTTACTCCCAATGACTCGCCCAATTAACGCCCGCTGCACTAGTTTTGTCAGCTGGTCACGAAAGTCCCGCCTGTCCAGTAAGGACTGATTGAACTTCCAATAACCAGCCAACCTAGGCCTAAAGTCTAACGCCACCCGGGCACAAACAAGTTTGTGGTCCGAGTAGCCTAACCAGTGGAACGTTGGACATTCTAAGAAGTCTATGTCGGCTTCTCTCACTAACATCCTATCCAGGTACGCAGATACCCGGGTAGAAGGCCAACTATGCGTCCACGTCCACATGCTCCCATCCGGATGATCGACCCGGTATCTATCGACGAGACCAAAATCGCCGATCAGATCAACCAGGCTACGATCACCACTCCACCCGCTAGCGCCCCTTCCTCTATCCCATTTGGGGGTTAGGACGGCATTCCAGTCCCCAACTAAGATTAGCCGTGTTGAATGCACCATGAAGGGCTCCAACAGCCGAAAGAAAGAGACACGCTCACCTTGAACATTGGGCGCATAAACCACAATCAGCCGGAACGACTTGCTTTTCACTGCAATATCGGCCACGATCAGCCGGCCCTCGGCACCGACATGGACAAGGTCCACCCTCGCGTCCAGGGTACGCTTGACCAGCAAAGAAACACCTCTGGCCAGCCGGCTCCCATATGCTGAATAGACGACAAAGTCGTTAGACAGCACACACGAGTCGACTTCGCAAACAAAGTGAGTCTCTTGGATCGCGGCCACATCCACGCCGAAGGACAAGAGGTCACGAAGCAGGCGAGCCGCCTTACCCCGATCCCTCAGGCCCTTCGCATTTATACTGGCTAACTTAATAGACATTCTTTAGATCTGAAACGAAAAAACAGAAAAAGACATGCAACAGACGGCTCTACTCGCATACCGGGTAGAAATCTCGGGTAGACGGGACCCCGACGGACTGTCCTAGGGACCCTGTACCAATGTCGGACGTAATCCGTCCGTCTAAGACAATTCCGCCGACGTCCGTGGGGTAGGTTAGCTTTAGAACCCTATACAGACAGGGGTGGATTAAAACGGGGAACCTCCCCGAACAATTTTTTGCCATCTTTGCAAGTTCTGGTGAGTTTTCTATCGCCATAGTCATTTTTGGGTATTGTTTCTGCACCTCGGCGATATGGTCCCAGACCCGCAGGTTCCCACCGGTATTTCTTACCAGGGTGATGACACCTGGGGCCTGGGGAAAGTTCCTCGGGTCTTCAGTGGACAGACCCTTCACCGAGGTGAGTTTAAGTAGAGGCTTGAGCAGCCTTCGACGCTGGGAAGACCACTCGTCTACGATGCTGTCCTTGACTTCCATTAGGGCATCCCCACGAGGGAGGGCATATTTCTTCTTAGCCCGAGTGGGAGTGGGAGCAGGAGAAGGGGAGGGAGAAGGTGTTGTGGCACTAGCTTTGCCCAAGGGGGTCAGTTTAAAAACTGGGGACTGGGAAGCTTTAAGCGGGGACGAGGGGAGACTTTTCGCCTTTTGGGCATACGTACTCCTTACGGGGGAGACCGGCAGTGAAGAACATTTGTTTACTGCCTTCCTCCTCTCAACGCTTCTACTCTTTCGCCGACTTTTAGGGTTGTCGATGTCTTCCTCCCCTTCATCTCTCCCTCTCTTCAGGGAAGCCGCTCTATCTACCTCCATTCGCTGTTCCTCTGGGGGGGTTGGACTTCTGTCCTTCCTCTGTTTGGGAGGCGACTTCTTTTTGGGCGCCTCCTTTGTTGTTACGGGCGACATGCCAGGTGGCAGCACCTTTGCAGGGGAAGGTGTTTTGCCCTTCTTCCGGCTCACCACCTGCCACTCGCCCTCTTTGTTTGCTACCGGAGCTGGTGTTACCGGTTTTACGCCCTCTTTCTCCATGGGCTGCTGTTTCTGTTTTGCTGGTTGTGCTAGTTGGGCCGCTGGGGCCGGGTTCTTGGTTGGACACGCCTTAGCGACGTGCTCCGCGGCTCCGCAGGCCCAACAGCATGGCTTCCTTCCTTCTACCACGATGAAAATCCTACGACCCCTGCAGGTGAGGATGTTGGGAATTTTCCCGATATTCTCCTTCGACGCAGTCACCTGCAGGGTCATATCACCGGTCATAAAGCCAGCCTTCGACCGCAGCGAGGAGACTGAGGCCACCTTTCCGTATCCTGCGAAAAAGGCGCCAACGTGGTCTTCATCAATTTCCATGGGGACGCCATGCAGTGTAATTTTCACTTTCCGGGCACCCATGTATTCAGTGCTGAACTGGAGTGATTTCGTCTCCAGTACTTCTCCGATCAGACGTTTCGCCTCCTCGGCCGAGCCCAGCAAGACGTCCCACATGGAATTGCCCCTCCTCGCCACGGCCCTGGCTTTAATCTTCAAAGCTTTAATGGCTTCTTCCAATACGTCCCTTGAGACTCCCACCAACTTGTGCGATTTTATGTCCTTAGTATGCAGGGTAATAATCCTTGCCTCAATGTCGGCCAACTTATCCGGCACAGAGACCAGCTCTGTGCCCTTAATGTACTCCGCATATTTGGCTCTTATCTCCTCATAGTACTTCTCGTCCTTACATATCATCACACTGGTTGTCTTACTCGCTGTCCATCCGGAAGTGGACGGTAAGGGGGAACCTGCTGCTGGAACTGAGGGTGACTCCCGTGGCGGTAGTTGCCAGTCACCCTCCTTCCCTCCCACCGACGCCATGGTGGGAGGCACGACTTCGTCCGGCCTCTCTGAGGCCATTGCCTCCTAAGAGGCCTGAAAAAAGAAACACTGGACAACTGTCCTCCGGTGTTTCACGACCGGTGAAGGTCGCTACTTTTCACGCAGCCACAAGCAATGAACTTGGGTGGAGAAACAGAAATCCCGAAACCACAGATATAGTATAAGCTACTATGGAACAGATACTACACTTTGATCCTACCCATAAAAACCACGGAACGCAATTATGGGGAGGAAGATGGCTCGTTTTATTTATTTTGTAATACACAAAATTATGGCTCAAGGCCAGAAAACTGGGAGGGGGAACAAAACTTGGGAAGGTCTTCAATAACTCTATCCTATACCTAGCTAATCAGATTCACGACCCATACATACGTTACAATGATTCTCATTCACCATAAGAATTTGTCCATCAACACTCGTACTTATCTAGCACCAAAATACCGCGAAACATACCGGGGACCTAAAAACGCCCCAAATGTACATAAAAATTTATTACTATATACAAATATAATACAAAAATAACTTTAAAAATTTGTACATGAAATGATGTGATGGGGAGGGGGTATGAAGAAACAAAAAATCCCCAAAACAAAAACAATTTCAAATGAATATTTATACATTATGTTAGTAAGACCCAAACACACCCACATAATTAAAGAGGCCACTGTATTCTGCCTGTAGAGACAAAATCAAGCCGCTCTCTTTCTAAAGGGGAATGGCGAAGTAGGGTATAAAATAAATTGGACTGGAGAATATATAAGGCTGACCCAGCCGAGAATGAAACGGGACAAAATAACTCTGGACAATGGGGATCTCGAACTGGATCATAACAAAAGCAAGGGAGCCGGGAACAGGCCGGGACTAACACTATCACTCACATTAACTAGGTATACAAAAGAATACTTTACCTTAACCACGGGAGGGGTTCCAGAGGAATCCACCCCGATGCGAGCAGCAGATCTAAAAAAGAAAATCAAGACTAGCCCCGGTCACACGAACCAGGCTCGCTGCATATATCCACCTTTTGCTAAAGTCTGTCGGGTGCAGCCGTTTCCGTTCAGTTCTAATCTTCATTTTGAGCTGGTGCTCAAAATATCGGATTAGATCCTGATCCGAAAGACGACCTCCCCGCAAGACTTCCTCCAGACGCGTCATCCAAATCACCATTCTAGCCGTGGCCAGTAGCGACAGAAACACCATCCGCTTCACTCCAGAGTACGGGGGCGACACATTGTCCACAGCGTATGCGCGATCAATGAGCACAAGCTCCCGCGGCGCGATACGAGCAGTCAACTCGCCGACACGCGCCCACAACGGGCGAACGCGCGAACAATGGAAGAAGGCGTGCGCAGACGTCTCCTTAATTCCAAGGTCGCAACGTTCACAATCTGGCAAATCCGCCAGGCCCATTGCGAAACGCTTGTCATTGAGCGACAAACCATTCCGAGCCAATCGCCAGGTCAGAGAAAACTCAGAGTTGCTGAGCCAATCCGCACCTGGCGCCCAAGACCAATGAGAGCGGTACTCCACTCTCGACATGCCGAGCTTACTCCACAGCTTATCCTTCACGGCACCCTCCACTAATCCCCGATAGAAGATTTTCCTAGGCTGTGAAAGGTCACTGGACCGTGGAATGGCCTGTAAAGCCGCCAGACATTCGAGCAGGAATTTCGGTCGCACCCAAGGCCTGACGGTCAGCCATAGGGTCGGGGGCGTGATGGTGAAGGCAAGGGAACATGTCCCTCACTACCCCCGCAAGCAACCGATCTTCCTCCAACGCGCGCCTGAGGAATGCCAACCTTGAAGCGAGCACGTGGCTCCTCAAGTGTGGCATCCCCAGACCCCCTTGACACGGACGGAGGCAACAGACTCCTTTGTCGACCATGTGTTTGCGTCCTCTCCACAGACAGGAGAATAGCAAACGCTCGAGCGCCTTCTCATGATCGTCACAAAGGGGAAGTACTGACAGCCGGTAAAGGATCATGGGAAAGAGGTATGTGTTACACACCTCCGCCAAGCCCTTCACGGAGAGACCCCGTCGACGCCAAATCTTGACCGACGCGCCGACCTTTGCCAGTACTTCTGACCAGTTTTTCTCCAGCTGTAAGTCCGGACCGAACCAAACTCCGAGGAGCTTGACCGGCCCGTCCGTCCAGCTGAAGGGCCCCGGGAGGGACACTCCCTTCCAGGCACCTAACCGCAAGCCGGATGACTTGTCGCAGTTAATTCTGGCCCCTGTCACCTTCTCGTACCGTACAAGCGCCTGGTGTACCGCCTCTATGTCCCTGCGGGAGGACACAAAGGTCGTTACGTCATCGGCGTACGCAGAAACCCTGGCTCGAGCTCCGCCAGGGACTTCAATTCCACGCAGGACCGGACTGCCCGTCTCGTCCCTTAGCCTGCGAAGGAGGGGCTCCAAACACAGGACATAAAGGAGAGAAGACAGTGGACAACCCTGTCGGACCGACCTAGACAGCGCGAAAGCGCCCGACAGCTTCCCGTTCACCTGTACCACAGCCTTGGGGGAGCGATACAGAAGGCTAATCCAGCGGCTGAAGTCGGGTTTGAATCCGGCGGCCTGCAGGACAGCAGCCAGGTAGCCATGGTCAATCCTATCAAATGCCTTGGACTGATCTAAATTGATCAGCGCGGCCTCATCGTCGTCTTCTACACCCTCTATGATCGTGCGAATCAAGTGCAGGTTGCTCTGAATTGTTCTCCCCTTCACAGAACAAGTCTGATCCGGTTCCAACAGAGACTCGGCAACTAGCTGCAAGCGATTCGTCAGGATCTTGGCCAAAATCTTTAACTCTGTGTTTAGCAGAGTTATGGGCCTGTAGTCATCTAGTTCCCTCCCAACCTTCTTGCCTTTTCTCAACAGCGTGATCACGCCCCTGGTGATCCGACCGGGGATGGACCCCTGCCGAAACCAGTGGTTGAACACGACAGCCAAGAGCGGGACAAAAAGGTGCGACATCCTCAAGTACAATTCATAGGGCAAACCATCCAAACCTGGCGACTTGCCACTGCCGACCTTCTTCAAAGCCACGTAGATTTCGTCCTCCGTAATCTCCCCTTCGCAGCTAGCCGCTTCAGCCGGCAAAAGCCGGGGAAAGTCAGCCAAATAGCTGCGAAACTCCTCGTCACGGAGACCAGGCTCCTTGGTAAATCGGTGCTCGAAATGCTGCCGGAACGCCTCGCACATGTCGTCGGTGGACCTAAGGAGATGTCCCTCCGGGTCGCGTACCTCTCGAATGTACCGGTCGCCGGCATGGCGAATTTCTTCCTTGCGCAGTTCCGCGCCCATGTTCACAGCTTCGGAAGACATCTTGCTTAACTTAGCCCTAATTACCTGACCCATGTAGCGCCCGCTAGTCGAGCGCTCCAGGGCCTCCCTGGCTAAGGCTATTTCTAGGGGATCCCCACCAGCCTCCGCCCGGGCGAAATTAGCACTAAGTGTCTTTGCCTCCGCAGCCTTATCTAGGTTGAGCCGCTGGCTATATTTGGTGGCGAAAGACCTAATGGAGTCCTTAAGGTTAACCCACCACTTACTCCCAATGACTCGCCCAATTAACGCCCTCTGCACTAGTCTTGTCAGCTGGTCACGAAAGTCCCGCCTGTCCAGTAAGGACTGATTGAACTTCCAATAACCAGCCAACCTAGGCCTAAATTCTAACGCCACACGGGCACAAACGAGTTTGTGGTCCGAGTAGCCTAACCAGTGGAACGTTGGACATTCTAAGAAGTCTATGTCGGCTTCTCTCACTAACATCCTATCCAGGTACGCAGATACCCGGGTAGAAGGCCAACTATGCGTCCACGTCCACATGCTCCCATCCGGATGATCGACCCGGTATCTATCGACGAGACCAAAATCGCCGATCAGATCAACCAGGCTACGATCACCACTCCACCCGCTAGCGCCCCTTCCTCTATCCCATTTGGGGGTTAGGACGGCATTCCAGTCCCCAACTAAGATTAGCCGTGTTGAATGCACCATGAAGGGCTCCAACAGCCGAAAGAAAGAGACACGCTCACCTTGAACATTGGGCGCATAAACCACAATCAGCCGGAACGACTTGCTTTTCACTGCAATATCGGCCACGATCAGCCGGCCCTCGGCACCGACATGGACAAGGTCCAGGGTACGCTTGACCAGCAAAGAAACACCTCTGGCCAGCCGGCTCCCATATGCTGAATAGACGACAAAGTCGTTAGACAGCACACACGAGTCGACTTCGCAAACAAAGTGAGTCTCTTGGATCGCGGCCACATCCACGCCGAAGGACAAGAGGTCACGAAGCAGGCGAGCCGCCTTACCCCGATCCCTCAGGCCCTTCGCATTTATACTGGCTATCTTAATAGACATTCTTTAGTTCTGAAAGAGAAAAAAAAAAGAAAAACATGCAACAAACGGCTCTACTCGCATACGGGCCGGAAATCTCTGGCAGATAGGACCCCGACGGACTGTCCTAGGGACCCTGTTCCTACATCGGACGTAATCCGTCCGTCTAGGACAATTCCGCCGACGTCCGTGGGGTAAGTTAGTTTTACCACCCTATAGAGACTGGGGTGGAGTAAAACAGGGAACCTCCCCGAGCAATTCTTCGCCATTTTTTTTAGGGCCGGAGTATTCTCCTGCACCAATCTTAAGTTTGCAAAATGTCTTTTCGCTTCATGAATATGGTCCCAGACCCTCAGGTTGCCACCGGTATTCCTTACCAGGGTGATGACACCTGGGGCCTGGGGAAAGTTTCTGGGATCTTCTACATCTTTGCCTTCCACTGAGGTCAGCCTCAGCAGAGGTTTTAAAGTCTTCGCCTCTGAGATGACCACTCAGAGGCTACATCCTCGCTCACTTTTAGTAGAGCTTCCCCCTGGGGCAGGGCTTTCTTCTTTTTTGCCCGAGTGGGAGTGGACATAGGAGAAGGGGAGGGAGTGGGGGTTAAAGAAGCTGGTCTCAGGGGGGTTAATTTAAAGGTAGGGGACTGGGAAGCTTTCTGCGGGGACGAGGGAAGGCTCCTTGCTTTTTCGGCGTAGGATGTACGCACCGGCGATGTTGGCAGAGAAGAGCACTTTGGTGTTGTTGCCGATCTTTCTCTGCTTCTTCCTCTCCGCCGACTCTTGGCGATCTCTTGCCGCTCCTCCTCCTCCTCTCTGCCGCGTTTTAACGATGCTGCTCTCTGCGTCTCCATTCTTTCCTCCATTCTTTCCTCCTCCTGCACTATTTTTGGGGGAGACTTCTTCTCCCGCTTGGCAGGCGCTTTCTCCAACGTGAGCTCCTTTGATTTTGCTGGAGCTTTGGCAGGTGATGGCACCTTCACGGGTGAAGGCGTTTTGGGTTTTTTCCTGCTCACCACCTGCCACTCTCCCTCCTTGTTCGCCGCCGACTTTGGTGTTGGTGGTGCTGCTGTAGCTGCTGCTGGTGATGCTGGAGTTACTGGAGCCGGTCCTTCAGGCTTCTTGGTTGGTTGGGCCTTAGGGGCCGGATTTCTGGCCGTACACGCCTTGGCGACGTGCTCCGCCGCCCCACAGACCCAACAGCAAGGCTTCCTGCCCTCCACTATCACAAAGATAGCACGCTTCCTGCAGGTGAGAATGTTGGGTATTTCCTTGATTTGCTGTTTTGTCAAGGTCACCTGCAGGGCCATGTCACCGTTCAGGAAGCCTGCTTTTGAACTTAGCGCGGACACCTCAGCCACCTTCCCGTATTGCGCGAAGAAGGCGCCGATGTGGTTCTGGGAAATGTCCATGGGGACGCCATGCAAGGTGATTTTGCGCTTGCACATCCCCATGTATTCCGTTTGGATCTGGAGGGTCTTGGTTTCAAGAACCACTCCAGCCAAACGTTTTGCCTCGTCGGCGGTACCCAGCAAGACGTCCCAGCTTGCGCTGCTCTGCCTTGCCACCGCCTTAGCCCTGATGTTTAGGGCCTTAATGGCTTCTTCGAGGTTGTCTCTGCTGATGCCTATGTATTTTTTGGTCTTCAGATCCTTGGTTATGAGCGTCACAATTCTGGCCTCGATTTCGGCCAACTCGTCGGGCACCGACAGCAGCTCCGTGCCCTTAATATATTCGGCATATTTTTGCCTCTGGTCCTCATAATACTGTTCTCCCTTTAGTGGGACCTTGCCTCCTGTCCAACCGGAGGTCGAAGGTTTGGGAGAAGCAGGAGCTGCTACCGGTGCCGGTACTGGTCCGGATCCTGATGCTGCTGGAACTGAGGGTGACTCCCGTGGCGGTAGTTGCCAGTCACCCTCTTTCCCTCCCACCGAGTCCGTGGTGGGAGGAACGATCACTTCTGGCCTTTCCGCGGCCATGCCTCCTAAGAGGCCGAACACCTGACAATCGCTTCCGGTGTTTCGCAGCTATAAAATAGCCACTACTTTTACGCTGCTCGAGCAATGAACTCGAGTGGAATTGATTGCCAGTCAAACCACAGTGTTAGTAAAAGCTACTATGGAACAGATACTACACTTTGATCCTACCCATAAAAACCACGGAACGCAATTATGGGGAGGAAGATGGCTCGTTTTATTTATTTTGTAGATCTTACAAAATTATGGCTCAAGGCCAGAAAAATGGGAGGGGGAACAAAACTTGGGGTGGTCTTCAGCTACTCTATCCTATACCTAGCTAATCAGATTCACGACCCATGCATACGTTACAATGATTCTCGTTCACCATAAGAATTTGTCCATCACCACTCATACTTATCAAGCACCAAAATACCGCAAAACAAACCGGGGACCTAAAACGCCCCAAATGTACATAAAAATTTATTACAAATATAATACAAAAATATCTTTAAAAATTTGTACATGAAATGATATGATGGGAAGGGGGTGAGAAGAAACAAAAATCCCCAAAACAAAAAATAATTTCAAATGAATACATATACAAGGTGTTAGTAAGACCCAAACACACCCACATAATTAAAGAGGCCACTGTATTCTGCCTTCAAAGACAAAATCAAGTAGCTCTCTTTCTAAAGGGGAATGGAGATGCAGGGTTAAAATAAATGGGACTGGAGAATATATAAGGCTGACCCAGCCGAGAATGAAACGGGACAAAATAACTCTGGACAATGGGGATCTCGAACTGGATCATAACAAAAGCAAGGGAGCCGGGAACAGGCTAGGACAAACACATTCACTCACATTAACTAGGTACACAAAAGAATACTTTACCTTAACCACGGGAGGGGTTCCAAAGGAATCCACCCCGATGCGAGCAGCAGATCTAAAAAGAAAATCAAGACTAGCCCCGGTCACACGAACCAGGCTCGCTGCATATATCCACCTTTTGCTAAAGTCTGTCGGGTGCAGCCGTTTCCGTTCAGTTCTAATCTTCATTTTGAGCTGGTGCTCAAAATATCGGATTAGATCCTGATCCGAAAGACGACCTCCCCGCAAGACTTCCTCCAGTCGCGTCATCCAGATCACCATTCTAGCCGTGGCCAGTAGCGACAGAAACACCATCCGCTTCACTCCAGAGTACGGGGGCGACACATTGTCCACAGCGTATGCGCGATCAATGAGCACAAGCTCCCGCGGCGCGATACGAGCAGTCAACTCGCCGACACGCGCCCACAACGGGCGAACGCGCGAACAATGGAAGAAGGCGTGCGCAGACGTCTCCTTAATTCCAAGGTTGCAACGCTCACAATCTGGCAAATCCGCCAGGCCCATTGCGAAACGCTTGTCATTGAGCGACAAACCATTCCGAGCCAATCGCCAGGTCAGAGAAAACTCAGAGTTGCTGAGCCAATCCGCGCCTGGCGCCCAAGACCAATGAGAGCGGTACTCCACTCTCGACATGCCGAGCTTACTCCACAGCTTATCCTTCACGGCACCCTCCACTAATCCCCGATAGAAGATTTTCCTAGGCTGTGAAAGGTCACTGGACCGTGGAATGGCCTGTAAAGCCGCCAGACATTCGAGCAGGAATTTCGGTCGCACCCAAGGCCTGACGGTCAGCCATAGGGTCGGGGGCGTGATGGTAAGGCAAGGGAACATGTCCCTCACTACCCCCGCAAGCAACCGATCTTCCTCCAACGCGCGCCTGAGGAATGCCAACCTTGAAGCGAGCACGTGGCTCCTCAAGTGTGGCATCCCCAGACCCCCTTGGCACGGACGGAGGCAACAGACTCCTTTGTCGACCATGTGTTTGCGTCCTCTCCACAGACAGGAGAATAGCAAACGCTCGAGCGCCTTCTCATGATCGTCACAAAGGGGAAGTACTGACAGCCGGTAAAGGATCATGGGAAAGAGGTATGTGTTACACACCTCCGCCAAGCCCTTCACGGAGAGACCCCGTCGACGCCAAATCTTGACCGACGCGCCGACCTTTGCCAGTACTTCTGACCAGTTTTTCTCCAGCTGTAAGTCCGGACCGAACCAAACTCCGAGGAGCTTGACCGGCCCGTCCGTCCAGCTGAAGGGCCCCGGGAGGGAAACTCCCTTCCAGGCACCTAACCGCAAGCCGGATGACTTGTCGCAGTTAATTCTGGCCCCTGTCACCTTCTCGTACCGTACAAGCGCCTGGTGTACCGCCTCTATGTCCCTGCGGGAGGACACAAAGGTCGTTACGTCATCGGCGTACGCGGAAACCCTGGCTCGAGCTCCGCCAGGGACTTCAAATCCACGCAGGACCGGACTGCCAGTCTCGTCCCTTAGCCTGCGAAGGAGGGGCTCCAACGCGAGGACATAAAGGAGAGAAGACAGTGGACAACCCTGTCGGACCGACCTAGACAGCGCGAAAGCGCCCGACAGCTTCCCGTTCACCTGTACCACAGCCTTGGGGGAGCGATACAGAAGGCTAATCCAGCGGCTGAAGTCGGGTTTGAATCCGGCGGCCTGCAGGACAGCAGCCAGGTAGCCATGGTCAATCCTATCAAATGCCTTGGACTGATCTAAATTGATCAGCGCGGCCTCATCGTCGTCTTCTACACCCTCTATGATCGTGCGAATCAAGTGCAGGTTGCTCTGAATTGTTCTCCCCTTCACAGAACAAGTCTGATCCGGTTCCAACAGAGACTCGGCAACTAGCTGCAAGCGATTCGTCAGGATCTTGGCCAAAATCTTTAACTCTGTGTTTAGCAGAGTTATGGGCCTGTAGTCATCTAGTTCCCTCCCAACCTTCTTGCCTTTTCTCAACAGCGTGATCACGCCCCTGGTGATCCGACCGGGGATGGACCCCTGCCGAAACCAGTGGTTGAACACGACAGCCAAGAGCGGGACAAAAAGGTGCGACATCCTCAAGTACAATTCATAGGGCAAACCATCCAAACCTGGCGACTTGCCACTGCCGACCTTCTTCAAAGCCACGTAGATTTCGTCCTCCGTAATCTCCCCTTCGCAGCTAGCCGCTTCAGCCGGCAAAAGCCGGGGAAAGTCAGCCAAATAGCTGCGAAACTCCTCGTCACGGAGACCAGGCTCCTTGGTAAATCGGTGCTCGAAATGCTGCCGGAACGCCTCGCACATGTCGTCGGTGGACCTAAGGAGATGTCCCTCCGGGTCGCGTACCTCTCGAATGTACCGGTCGCCGGCATGGCGAATTTCTTCCTTGCGCAGTTCCGCGCCCATGTTCACAGCTTCGGAAGACATCTTGCTTAACTTAGCCCTAATTACCTGACCCATGTAGCGCCCGCTAGTCGAGCGCTCCAGGGCCTCCTGGCTAAGGCTATTTCTAGGGGATCCCCACCAGCCTCCGCCCGGGCGAAATTAGCACTAAGTGTCTTTGCCTCCGCAGCCTTATCTAGGTTGAGCCGCTGGCTATATTTGGTGGCGAAAGACCTAATGGAGTCCTTAAGGTTAACCCACCACTTACTCCCAATGACTCGCCCAATTAACGCCCGCTGCACTAGTTTTGTCAGCTGGTCACGAAAGTCCCGCCTGTCCAGTAAGGACTGATTGAACTTCCAATAACCAGCCAACCTAGGCCTAAAGTCTAACGCCACCCGGGCACAAACAAGTTTGTGGTCCGAGTAGCCTAACCAGTGGAACGTTGGACATTCTAAGAAGTCTATGTCGGCTTCTCTCACTAACATCCTATCCAGGTACGCAGATACCCGGGTAGAAGGCCAACTATGCGTCCACGTCCACATGCTCCCATCCGGATGATCGACCCGGTATCTATCGACGAGACCAAAATCGCCGATCAGATCAACCAGGCTACGATCACCACTCCACCCGCTAGCGCCCCTTCCTCTATCCCATTTGGGGGTTAGGACGGCATTCCAGTCCCCAACTAAGATTAGCCGTGTTGAATGCACCATGAAGGGCTCCAACAGCCGAAAGAAAGAGACACGCTCACCTTGAACATTGGGCGCATAAACCACAATCAGCCGGAACGACTTGCTTTTCACTGCAATATCGGCCACGATCAGCCGGCCCTCGGCACCGACATGGACAAGGTCCACCCTCGCGTCCAGGGTACGCTTGACCAGCAAAGAAACACCTCTGGCCAGCCGGCTCCCATATGCTGAATAGACGACAAAGTCGTTAGACAGCACACACGAGTCGACTTCGCAAACAAAGTGAGTCTCTTGGATTGCGGCCACATCCACGCCGAAGGACAAGAGGTCACGAAGCAGGCGAGCCGCCTTACCCCGATCCCTCAGGCCCTTCGCATTTATACTGGCTATCTTAATAGACATTCTTTAGTTCTGAAAGAGAAAAAAAAAGAAAAACATGCAACAAACGGCTCTACTCGCATACGGGCCGGAAATCTCTGGCAGATAGGACCCCGACGGACTGTCCTAGGGACCCTGTTCCTACATCGGACGTAATCCGTCCGTCTAGGACAATTCCGCCGACGTCCGTGGGGTAAGTTAGTTTTACCACCCTATAGAGACTGGGGTGGAGTAAAACAGGGAACCTCCCCGAGCAATTCTTCGCCATTTTTTTTAGGGCCGGAGTATTCTCCTGCACCAATCTTAAGTTTGCAAAATGTCTTTTCGCTTCATGAATATGGTCCCAGACCCTCAGGTTGCCACCGGTATTCCTTACCAGGGTGATGACACCTGGGGCCTGGGGAAAGTTTCTGGGATCTTCTACATCTTTGCCTTCCACTGAGGTCAGCCTCAGCAGAGGTTTTAAAAGTCTTCGCCTCTGAGATGACCACTCAGAGGCTACATCCTCGCTCACTTTTAGTAGAGCTTCCCCCTGGGGCAGGGCTTTCTTCTTTTTTGCCCGAGTGGGAGTGGACATAGGAGAAGGGGAGGGAGTGGGGGTTAAAGAAGCTGGTCTCAGGGGGGTTAATTTAAAGGTAGGGGACTGGGAAGCTTTCTGCGGGGACGAGGGAAGGCTCCTTGCTTTTTCGGCGTAGGATGTACGCACCGGCGATGTTGGCAGAGAAGAGCACTTTGGTGTTGTTGCCGATCTTTCTCTGCTTCTTCCTCTCCGCCGACTCTTGGCGATCTCTTGCCGCTCCTCCTCCTCCTCTCTGCCGCGTTTTAACGATGCTGCTCTCTGCGTCTCCATTCTTTCCTCCATTCTTTCCTCCTCCTGCACTATTTTTGGGGGAGACTTCTTCTCCCGCTTGGCAGGCGCTTTCTCCAACGTGAGCTCCTTTGATTTTGCTGGAGCTTTGGCAGGTGATGGCACCTTCACGGGTGAAGGCGTTTTGGGTTTTTTCCTGCTCACCACCTGCCACTCGCCCTCCTTGCTCACAACCGGCGTCTGTGTGGGTGTTACTGGCTTTGCTCCCTCCTTCTCCACAAGCTGCTGTTTCACTGGTTGAGCTGGTTGGGCCATTGGGGCCGGGTTCTTGGTCGGACACGCCTTAGCGACGTGTTCCGCGGCCCCGCAGACCCAACAGCATGGCTTCCTCCCTTCGACAATAATGAAAATCCTCCGTCCCCTGCAGGTGAGGATATTGGGGATTTTCCCGATATTTCCCTTGGACGCCGTCACCTGCAGGGTCATATCGCCAGTTAAAATGCCAGCTTTTGACCGCAGCGAGGAGACAGAGGCCACCTTTCCGAAAGCAGCGAAAAAGGCGCCAACGTGGTCCTCATCAATTTCCATGGGGACGCCATGCAGTGTGACCTTCACCTTTCGGGCACCCATGTACTCAGTACTAAACTGGAGCGTTTTAGTTTCCAGTACCGCATTGACCAGGCGCTTCGCCTCGTCGACCGTGCCCAGCAGGACGTCCCACATGGAATTGCCCCTCCTCGCCACGGCCCTGGCTTTAATATTTAAAGCTTTCAATGCATCTTCAAACACGTCCCTCGAGACTCCCACCAACTTGTGCGTTTTGCTATCCTTAGCAAACAAGGTGATGATTCTCGTCTCGATCTCAGCTAGTTTGTCTGGCACAGAAACCAGCTCTGTGCCCTTGATGTACTCTGCATATTTAGCTCGCATTTCTTCATAATATTTTTCATCCTTGCTTGCCATTATGCTGGTCGTCTTAATCCCTGTCCACCCCGAAGTGGAAGGTATGGGGGATCCTGGAGCTGAAGGGGGATTGATCCGAGGCGGTAATGCCCAATCCCCCTCCTTCCCTCCCACCGACGCCATGGTGGGAGGCACGACTTCGTCCGGCCTCTCTGAGGCCATTGCCTCCTAAGAGGCCTGAAAAAAGAAACACTGGACAACTGTCCTCCGGTGTTTCACGACCGGTGAAGGTCGCTACTTTTCACGCAGCCACAAGCAATGAACTTGGGTGGAGAAACAGAAATCCCGAAACCACAGATATAGTATACGCTACTATGGAACAGATACTACACTTTGATCCTACCCATAAAAACCACGGAACGCAATTATGGGGAGGAAGATGGCTCGTTTTATTTATTCTGAGCGTACAGAATTGTGGCTCAAGGCCAAAAAAGAGGGAGGGGGAACAAAAACTTGGGGTGGTCTTCAGCTACTCTATCCTATACCTAGCTAATCAGATTCACGACCCATACATACGTTACAATGCTTCTCATTCACCATAAGAATTTGTCCATCACCACTCATACCTATCAAGCACCAAAATACCGCGAAACATAACGGGGACCTAAAAACGCCCCAAATGTACATAAAAATTTTATTACTATATACAAATATAATACAAAAATAACTTTAAAAATTTGTACATGAAATGATATGATGGGAAGGGGGTATGAAGAAACAAAAAATCCCCAAAACAAAAACAATTTCAAATGAATATTTATACATAATGTTAGTAAGACCCAAACACACCCACATAATTAAAGAGGCCGCTGTATTCTGTCTTAAAAGACAAAATCAAGAAGCACTCTTTCTAAGGGGAATGGAGAAGCAGGGAACAAAAATAAATTGGACTGGAGAATATATAAGGCTGACCCAGCCGAGAATGCAACGGGACAAAATAACTCTGGACAATGGGGATCTCGAACTGGATCATAACAAAAGCAAGGGAGCCGGGAACAGGCTAGGACAAACCCACTCACTCACATTAACTAGGTACACAAAAGAATACTTTACCTTAACCACGGGAGGGGTTCCAGAGGAATCCACCCCGATGCGAGCAGCAGATCTAAAAAAGAAAATCAAGACTAGCCCCGGTCACACGAACCAGGCTCGCTGCATATATCCACCTTTTGCTAAAGTCTGTCGGGTGCAGCCGTTTCCGTTCAGTTCTAATCTTCATTTTGAGCTGGTGCTCAAAATATCGGATTAGATCCTGATCCGAAAGACGACCTCCCCGCAAGACTTCCTCCAGACGCGTCATCCAAATCACCATTCTAGCCGTGGCCAGTAGCGACAGAAACACCATCCGCTTCACTCCAGAGTACGGGGGCGACACATTGTCCACAGCGTATGCGCGATCAATGAGCACAAGCTCCCGCGGCGCGATACGAGCAGTCAACTCGCCGACACGCGCCCACAACGGGCGAACGCGCGAACAATGGAAGAAGGCGTGCGCAGACGTCTCCTTAATTCCAAGGTCGCAACGTTCACAATCTGGCAAATCCGCCAGGCCCATTGCGAAACGCTTGTCATTGAGCGACAAACCATTCCGAGCCAATCGCCAGGTCAGAGAAAACTCAGAGTTGCTGAGCCAATCCGCACCTGGCGCCCAAGACCAATGAGAGCGGTACTCCACTCTCGACATGCCGAGCTTACTCCACAGCTTATCCTTCACGGCACCCTCCACTAATCCCCGATAGAAGATTTTCCTCGGCTGTGAAAGGTCACTGGACCGTGGAATGGCCTGTAAAGCCGCCAGACATTCGAGAAGGAATTTCGGTCGCACCCAAGGCCTGACGGTCAGCCATAGGGTCGGGGGCGTGATGGTAAGGCAAGGGAACATGTCCCTCACTACCCCCGCAAGCAACCGATCTTCCTCCAACGCGCGCCTGAGGAATGCCAACCTTGAAGCGAGCACGTGGCTCCTCAAGTGTGGCATCCCCAGACCCCCTTGACACGGACGGAGGCAACAGACTCCTTTGTCGACCATGTGTTTGCGTCCTCTCCACAGACAGGAGAATAGCAAACGCTCGAGCGCCTTCTCATGATCGTCACAAAGGGGAAGTACTGACAGCCGGTAAAGGATCATGGGAAAGAGGTATGTGTTACACACCTCCGCCAAGCCCTTCACGGAGAGACCCCGTCGACGCCAAATCTTGACCGACGCGCCGACCTTTGCCAGTACTTCTGACCAGTTTTTCTCCAGCTGTAAGTCCGGACCGAACCAAACTCCGAGGAGCTTGACCGGCCCGTCCGTCCAGCTGAAGGGCCCCGGGAGGGAAACTCCCTTCCAGGCACCTAACCGCAAGCCGGATGACTTGTCGCAGTTAATTCTGGCCCCTGTCACCTTCTCGTACCGTACAAGCGCCTGGTGTACCGCCTCTATGTCCCTGCGGGAGGACACAAAGGTCGTTACGTCATCGGCGTACGCAGAAACCCTGGCTCGAGCTCCGCCAGGGACTTCAATTCCACGCAGGACCGGACTGCCCGTCTCGTCCCTTAGCCTGCGAAGGAGGGGCTCCAAACACAGGACATAAAGGAGAGAAGACAGTGGACAACCCTGTCGGACCGACCTAGACAGCGCGAAAGCGCCCGACAGCTTCCCGTTCACCTGTACCACAGCCTTGGGGGAGCGATACAGAAGGCTAATCCAGCGGCTGAAGTCGGGTTTGAATCCGGCGGCCTGCAGGACAGCAGCCAGGTAGCCATGGTCAATCCTATCAAATGCCTTGGACTGATCTAAATTGATCAGCGCGGCCTCATCGTCGTCTTCTACACCCTCTATGATCGTGCGAATCAAGTGCAGGTTGCTCTGAATTGTTCTCCCCTTCACAGAACAAGTCTGATCCGGTTCCAACAGAGACTCGGCAACTAGCTGCAAGCGATTCGTCAGGATCTTGGCCAAAATCTTTAACTCTGTGTTTAGCAGAGTTATGGGCCTGTAGTCATCTAGTTCCCTCCCAACCTTCTTGCCTTTTCTCAACAGCGTGATCACGCCCCTGGTGATCCGACCGGGGATGGACCCCTGCCGAAACCAGTGGTTGAACACGACAGCCAAGAGCGGGACAAAAAGGTGCGACATCCTCAAGTACAATTCATAGGGCAAACCATCCAAACCTGGCGACTTGCCACTGCCGACCTTCTTCAAAGCCACGTAGATTTCGTCCTCCGTAATCTCCCCTTCGCAACTAGCCGCTTCAGCCGGCAAAAGCCGGGGAAAGTCAGCCAAATAGCTGCGAAACTCCTCGTCACGGAGACCAGGCTCCTTGGTAAATCGGTGCTCGAAATGCTGCCGGAACGCCTCGCACATGTCGTCGGTGGACCTAAGGAGATGTCCCTCCGGGTCGCGTACCTCTCGAATGTACCGGTCGCCGGCATGGCGAATTTCTTCCTTGCGCAGTTCCGCGCCCATGTTCACAGCTTCGGAAGACATCTTGCTTAACTTAGCCCTAATTACCTGACCCATGTAGCGCCCGCTAGTCGAGCGCTCCAGGGCCTCCCTGGCTAAGGCTATTTCTAGGGGATCCCCACCAGCCTCCGCCCGGGCGAAATTAGCACTAAGTGTCTTTGCCTCCGCAGCCTTATCTAGGTTGAGCCGCTGGCTATATTTGGTGGCGAAAGACCTAATGGAGTCCTTAAGGTTGACCCACCACTTACTCCCAATGACTCGCCCAATTAACGCCCGCTGCACTAGTTTTGTCAGCTGGTCACGAAAGTCCCGCCTGTCCAATAAGGACTGATTGAACTTCCAATAACCAGCCAACCTAGGCCTAAATTCTAGCGCCACCCGGGCACAAACGAGTTTGTGGTCCGAGTAGCCTAACCAGTGGAACGTTGGACATTCTAGGAAGTCTATATCGGCTTCTCTCACTAACATCCTATCCAGGTATGCAGATACCCGGGTAGAAGGCCAACTACGCGTCCACGTCCACATGCTCCCTTCCGGATGATCGACCCGGTATCTATCGACGAGACCAAAATCGCCGATCAGATCAACCAGGCTACGATCACCACTCCACCCGCTAGCGCCCCTTCCTCTATCCCATTTGGGGGTTAGGACGGCATTCCAGTCCCCAACTAAGATTAGCCGTGTTGAATGCACCATGAAGGGCTCCAACAGCCGAAAGAAAGAGACACGCTCACCTTGAACATTGGGCGCATAAACCACAATCAGCCGGAACGACTTGCTTTTCACTGCAATATCGGCCACGATCAGCCGGCCCTCGGCACCGACATGGACAAGGTCCACCCTCGCGTCCAGGGTACGCTTGACCAGCAAAGAAACACCTCTGGCCAGCCGGCTCCCATATGCTGAATAGACTACAAAGTCGTTAGACAGCACACACGAGTCGACTTCGCAAACAAAGTGAGTCTCTTGGATCGCGGCCACATCCACGCCGAAGGACAAGAGGTCACGAAGCAGGCGAGCCGCCTTACCCCGATCCCTCAGGCCCTTCGCATTTATACTGGCTATCTTAATAGACATTCTTTAGATCTGAAACGAAAAAAAACAGAGAAAAACATGCAACGGACGGCTCTACTCGCATACCGGGTAGAAATCTCGGGAGTAGACGGGACCCCGACGGACTGTCCTAGGGACCCTGTACCAATGTCGGACGTAATCCGTCCGTCTAAGACAATTCCGCCGACGTCCGTGGGGTAAGTGAGTTTTATCACCCTATATAAGCATGGGTGGATCAAAACCGGGAACCTCCCCGAACAATTTTTACTCATTTTTCTTAGTTCTGGTGTGTTAGATGTCACCAACTTTAATTTTGGATGGTGTTTTTGGGCTTCTTCTAGATGGTCCCAGACCCGCAGGTTACCCCCGGTATTTCTTACGAGGGTAATGACTCCTGGGGCCTGGGGAAAGTTTGTAGGGTCTTCTGTAGACAAATCCTTTACTGATGTCAGTTTGAGGAGTGGCTTCAATAGCTTTCGCCTTTGCGAAGACCACTCCTCTACAATGTTCTCGTCCACTTTGAATAGTGCGCTGCCATGGGGGAGGGCTTTTTTCTTTTTTGCCCGGCTGGGAGTGGGAATAGGAGAGGGGGAGGGCGTGGGTGTAGCGGAAGTCTGTTTTTTAAGGGGGGTTAAATCAAAGGTTAAGGACTGGGAAGCTTTGCGCGGGGAAGATGGCAGGCTTCTTACTTTGTCCGCATAAGTTTGCCTAACCGGCGAAACCGGTAAAGACGCACACTTGTCTCTGGTTTTCCTCCTTTCGGGACTCCTGCTCCTCCTTCTGTTTTTGGACTTATCCTGTTGTCCCTCTTCCTCCTCTCTCGCGCGCTTCAAGGACGCCACTCTCTCCACTTGCATCGGTTCTGCCGTGTCCTTTTTGGGGGCGGAACCCTTCTCCTGTTTGGCGGGCGAATTCCTGGGCACCTCCTCTTTTTGTTTTGGGGGTGTTTTGACCGGTGGTGACGCTTTCGCCGGCGTTTTGGCTGGGGAAGGCGTTTTCGCCTTTTTTCTCGCCACCACCTGCCACTCGCCCTCTTTGCTGGCTGCTGGAACTGGCGTTGGCGAGGCTGGCTTGGCTACTTCCTTCACTGTCTGTGGCTGTTTGGCTGGTTGGGCCTTTGGTTGCGGATTCCTGGTCGGGCAGGCCTTAGCAACATGGTCTGCCGCCCCGCAGACCCAACAGCACGGCTTTCTCCCTTCCACAATCACGAAAATGACACGACTCCTGCAGGTGAGGATGTTGGGTATCTTGTCCATGTTCTCCTTTGACAGGGTCACCTGCAGGGTCATGTCTCCCGTTAAAAAGCCAGCCTTTGACCGTAGCGAGGAGACCTCAGACACCTTCCCAAAGTTTGCAAAGAAGGCACCTACGTGGTCCTCTGCAATGTCCATGGGGACGCCATGCAGGGTTACCTTTACTTTACGGGCACCCATATATTCGGTATGGAACTGGAGAGTTTTGGTCTCCAGGACCACACCGACCAAACGCTTTGCTTCCTCAGCTGTGCCTAGCAGGACATCCCACACGGCATTGCTCCTCCTCGCTACGGCCCTAGCCTTTAAGTTCAATGCCTTGATTGCCTCTTCGAATGAGTCTCTCGTCACTCCAATCAGCTTGTGAGTCTTTAAGTCCTTCGTGAACAAAGTGATAATCCTTGTTTCAATTTCCGCCAACTGTTCTGGCACCGAGACTAGCTCGGTGCCCTTAATGTAGTCGGCGTACTTCGTCTTAATCCTTTCATAGTACTCCTCGTTCTTGATAATTTTTCCCCCTGTCCAACCAGAGGTTGAAGGTTTGGGGGATCCTGGTGCTGGTGCCGGGAGCTTGTCCCGCGGTGGTAAATTCCAATCGCCTTCTTTTCCCCCCACCGACTCCATGGTGGGGGGGAACACTCTCCTCTGACCTCTGTGAGGTCATTGCCTCGTAAGAGGCTACGAACACTGGACCACTGCCCTCCGGTATTTCGCAGCCTTCGCAGGCCACTACTTCTACTCAGCCGCAAGCAATGAACTTGGGTGGAGAAACAGATAATCCCGAAACCACAGTGTCAGTAAACGCTACTATGGAACAGATACTACACTTTGATCCTGCCCATAAAAACCACGGAACGCAATTATGGGGAGGAAGATGGCTCGTTTTATTTATTTGTATAAATACAAATTGTGGCTCAAGGCCAAAAACTGGGAGGGGGAACAAAACTTGGGGTGGTCTTCAGCTACTCTATCCTATACCTAGCTAATCAGATTCACGACCCATACATACGTTACAATGATTCTCATTCACCATAAGAATTTGTCCATCACCACTCATACTTATCAAGCACCAAAATACCGCAAAACATACCGGGGACCTAAAAACGCCCCAAATGTACATAAAAATTTTATTACTATATACAAATATAATACAAAAATAACTTTAAAAATTTGTACATGAAATGATATGATGGGACGGGGGTATGAAGAAACAAAAAATCCCCAAAACAAAAACAATTTCAAATGAATATTTATACATAATGTTAGTAAGACCCAAACACACCCACATAATTAAAGAGGCCGCTGTATTCTGTCTTAAAAGACAAAATCAAGAAGCACTCTTTCTAAGGGGAATGGAGAAGCAGGGAACAAAAATAAATTGGACTGGAGAATATATAAGGCTGACCCAGCCGAGAATGCAACGGGACAAAATAACTCTGGACAATGGGGATCTCGAACTGGATCATAACAAAAGCAAGGGAGCCGGGAACAGGCTAGGACAAACCCACTCACTCACATTAACTAGGTACACAAAAGAATACTTTACCTTAACCACGGGAGGGGTTCCAGAGGAATCCACCCCGATGCGAGCAGCAGATCTAAAAAAGAAAATCAAGACTAGCCCCGGTCACACGAACCAGGCTCGCTGCATATATCCACCTTTTGCTAAAGTCTGTCGGGTGCAGCCGTTTCCGTTCAGTTCTAATCTTCATTTTGAGCTGGTGCTCAAAATATCGGATTAGATCCTGATCCGAAAGACGACCTCCCCGCAAGACTTCCTCCAGACGCGTCATCCAAATCACCATTCTAGCCGTGGCCAGTAGCGACAGAAACACCATCCGCTTCACTCCAGAGTACGGGGGCGACACATTGTCCACAGCGTATGCGCGATCAATGAGCACAAGCTCCCGCGGCGCGATACGAGCAGTCAACTCGCCGACACGCGCCCACAACGGGCGAACGCGCGAACAATGGAAGAAGGCGTGCGCAGACGTCTCCTTAATTCCAAGGTCGCAACGTTCACAATCTGGCAAATCCGCCAGGCCCATTGCGAAACGCTTGTCATTGAGCGACAAACCATTCCGAGCCAATCGCCAGGTCAGAGAAAACTCAGAGTTGCTGAGCCAATCCGCACCTGGCGCCCAAGACCAATGAGAGCGGTACTCCACTCTCGACATGCCGAGCTTACTCCACAGCTTATCCTTCACGGCACCCTCCACTAATCCCCGATAGAAGATTTTCCTCGGCTGTGAAAGGTCACTGGACCGTGGAATGGCCTGTAAAGCCGCCAGACATTCGAGAAGGAATTTCGGTCGCACCCAAGGCCTGACGGTCAGCCATAGGGTCGGGGGCGTGATGGTAAGGCAAGGGAACATGTCCCTCACTACCCCCGCAAGCAACCGATCTTCCTCCAACGCGCGCCTGAGGAATGCCAACCTTGAAGCGAGCACGTGGCTCCTCAAGTGTGGCATCCCCAGACCCCCTTGACACGGACGGAGGCAACAGACTCCTTTGTCGACCATGTGTTTGCGTCCTCTCCACAGACAGGAGAATAGCAAACGCTCGAGCGCCTTCTCATGATCGTCACAAAGGGGAAGTACTGACAGCCGGTAAAGGATCATGGGAAAGAGGTATGTGTTACACACCTCCGCCAAGCCCTTCACGGAGAGACCCCGTCGACGCCAAATCTTGACCGACGCGCCGACCTTTGCCAGTACTTCTGACCAGTTTTTCTCCAGCTGTAAGTCCGGACCGAACCAAACTCCGAGGAGCTTGACCGGCCCGTCCGTCCAGCTGAAGGGCCCCGGGAGGGAAACTCCCTTCCAGGCACCTAACCGCAAGCCGGATGACTTGTCGCAGTTAATTCTGGCCCCTGTCACCTTCTCGTACCGTACAAGCGCCTGGTGTACCGCCTCTATGTCCCTGCGGGAGGACACAAAGGTCGTTACGTCATCGGCGTACGCAGAAACCCTGGCTCGAGCTCCGCCAGGGACTTCAATTCCACGCAGGACCGGACTGCCCGTCTCGTCCCTTAGCCTGCGAAGGAGGGGCTCCAAACACAGGACATAAAGGAGAGAAGACAGTGGACAACCCTGTCGGACCGACCTAGACAGCGCGAAAGCGCCCGACAGCTTCCCGTTCACCTGTACCACAGCCTTGGGGGAGCGATACAGAAGGCTAATCCAGCGGCTGAAGTCGGGTTTGAATCCGGCGGCCTGCAGGACAGCAGCCAGGTAGCCATGGTCAATCCTATCAAATGCCTTGGACTGATCTAAATTGATCAGCGCGGCCTCATCGTCGTCTTCTACACCCTCTATGATCGTGCGAATCAAGTGCAGGTTGCTCTGAATTGTTCTCCCCTTCACAGAACAAGTCTGATCCGGTTCCAACAGAGACTCGGCAACTAGCTGCAAGCGATTCGTCAGGATCTTGGCCAAAATCTTTAACTCTGTGTTTAGCAGAGTTATGGGCCTGTAGTCATCTAGTTCCCTCCCAACCTTCTTGCCTTTTCTCAACAGCGTGATCACGCCCCTGGTGATCCGACCGGGGATGGACCCCTGCCGAAACCAGTGGTTGAACACGACAGCCAAGAGCGGGACAAAAAGGTGCGACATCCTCAAGTACAATTCATAGGGCAAACCATCCAAACCTGGCGACTTGCCACTGCCGACCTTCTTCAAAGCCACGTAGATTTCGTCCTCCGTAATCTCCCCTTCGCAGCTAGCCGCTTCAGCCGGCAAAAGCCGGGGAAAGTCAGCCAAATAGCTGCGAAACTCCTCGTCACGGAGACCAGGCTCCTTGGTAAATCGGTGCTCGAAATGCTGCCGGAACGCCTCGCACATGTCGTCGGTGGACCTAAGGAGATGTCCCTCCGGGTCGCGTACCTCTCGAATGTACCGGTCGCCGGCATGGCGAATTTCTTCCTTGCGCAGTTCCGCGCCCATGTTCACAGCTTCGGAAGACATCTTGCTTAACTTAGCCCTAATTACCTGACCCATGTAGCGCCCGCTAGTCGAGCGCTCCAGGGCCTCCCTGGCTAAGGCTATTTCTAGGGGATCCCCACCAGCCTCCGCCCGGGCGAAATTAGCACTAAGTGTCTTTGCCTCCGCAGCCTTATCTAGGTTGAGCCGCTGGCTATATTTGGTGGCGAAAGACCTAATGGAGTCCTTAAGGTTGACCCACCACTTACTCCCAATGACTCGCCCAATTAACGCCCGCTGCACTAGTTTTGTCAGCTGGTCACGAAAGTCCCGCCTGTCCAATAAGGACTGATTGAACTTCCAATAACCAGCCAACCTAGGCCTAAATTCTAGCGCCACCCGGGCACAAACGAGTTTGTGGTCCGAGTAGCCTAACCAGTGGAACGTTGGACATTCTAGGAAGTCTATATCGGCTTCTCTCACTAACATCCTATCCAGGTATGCAGATACCCGGGTAGAAGGCCAACTACGCGTCCACGTCCACATGCTCCCCTTCCGGATGATCGACCCGGTATCTATCGACGAGACCAAAATCGCCGATCAGATCAACCAGGCTACGATCACCACTCCACCCGCTAGCGCCCCTTCCTCTATCCCATTTGGGGGTTAGGACGGCATTCCAGTCCCCAACTAAGATTAGCCGTGTTGAATGCACCATGAAGGGCTCCAACAGCCGAAAGAAAGAGACACGCTCACCTTGAACATTGGGCGCATAAACCACAATCAGCCGGAACGACTTGCTTTTCACTGCAATATCGGCCACGATCAGCCGGCCCTCGGCACCGACATGGACAAGGTCCACCCTCGCGTCCAGGGTACGCTTGACCAGCAAAGAAACACCTCTGGCCAGCCGGCTCCCATATGCTGAATAGACTACAAAGTCGTTAGACAGCACACACGAGTCGACTTCGCAAACAAAGTGAGTCTCTTGGATCGCGGCCACATCCACGCCGAAGGACAAGAGGTCACGAAGCAGGCGAGCCGCCTTACCCCGATCCCTCAGGCCCTTCGCATTTATACTGGCTATCTTAATAGACATTCTTTAGATCTGAAACGAAAAAAAACAGAGAAAAACATGCAACGGACGGCTCTACTCGCATACCGGGTAGAAATCTCGGGTAGACGGGACCCCGACGGACTGTCCTAGGGACCCTGTACCAATGTCGGACGTAATCCGTCCGTCTAAGACAATTCCGCCGACGTCCGTGGGGTAAGTGAGTTTTATCACCCTATATAAGCATGGGTGGATCAAAACCGGGAACCTCCCCGAACAATTTTTACTCATTTTTCTTAGTTCTGGTGTGTTAGATGTCACCAACTTTAATTTTGGATGGTGTTTTTGGGCTTCTTCTAGATGGTCCCAGACCCGCAGGTTACCCCCGGTATTTCTTACGAGGGTAATGACTCCTGGGGCCTGGGGAAAGTTTGTAGGGTCTTCTGTAGACAAATCCTTTACTGATGTCAGTTTGAGGAGTGGCTTCAATAGCTTTCGCCTTTGCGAAGACCACTCCTCTACAATGTTCTCGTCCACTTTGAATAGTGCGCTGCCATGGGGGAGGGCTTTTTTCTTTTTTGCCCGGCTGGGAGTGGGAATAGGAGAGGGGGAGGGCGTGGGTGTAGCGGAAGTCTGTTTTTTAAGGGGGGTTAAATCAAAGGTTAAGGACTGGGAAGCTTTGCGCGGGGAAGATGGCAGGCTTCTTACTTTGTCCGCATAAGTTTGCCTAACCGGCGAAACCGGTAAAGACGCACACTTGTCTCTGGTTTTCCTCCTTTCGGGACTCCTGCTCCTCCTTCTGTTTTTGGACTTATCCTGTTGTCCCTCTTCCTCCTCTCTCGCGCGCTTCAAGGACGCCACTCTCTCCACTTGCATCGGTTCTGCCGTGTCCTTTTTGGGGGCGGAACCCTTCTCCTGTTTGGCGGGCGAATTCCTGGGCACCTCCTCTTTTTGTTTTGGGGGTGTTTTGACCGGTGGTGACGCTTTCGCCGGCGTTTTGGCTGGGGAAGGCGTTTTCGCCTTTTTTCTCGCCACCACCTGCCACTCGCCCTCTTTGCTGGCTGCTGGAACTGGCGTTGGCGAGGCTGGCTTGGCTACTTCCTTCACTGTCTGTGGCTGTTTGGCTGGTTGGGCCTTTGGTTGCGGATTCCTGGTCGGGCAGGCCTTAGCAACATGGTCTGCCGCCCCGCAGACCCAACAGCACGGCTTTCTCCCTTCCACAATCACGAAAATGACACGACTCCTGCAGGTGAGGATGTTGGGTATCTTGTCCATGTTCTCCTTTGACAGGGTCACCTGCAGGGTCATGTCTCCCGTTAAAAAGCCAGCCTTTGACCGTAGCGAGGAGACCTCAGACACCTTCCCAAAGTTTGCAAAGAAGGCACCTACGTGGTCCTCTGCAATGTCCATGGGGACGCCATGCAGGGTTACCTTTACTTTACGGGCACCCATATATTCGGTATGGAACTGGAGAGTTTTGGTCTCCAGGACCACACCGACCAAACGCTTTGCTTCCTCAGCTGTGCCTAGCAGGACATCCCACACGGCATTGCTCCTCCTCGCTACGGCCCTAGCCTTTAAGTTCAATGCCTTGATTGCCTCTTCGAATGAGTCTCTCGTCACTCCAATCAGCTTGTGAGTCTTTAAGTCCTTCGTGAACAAAGTGATAATCCTTGTTTCAATTTCCGCCAACTGTTCTGGCACCGAGACTAGCTCGGTGCCCTTAATGTAGTCGGCGTACTTCGTCTTAATCCTTTCATAGTACTCCTCGTTCTTGATAATTTTTCCCCCTGTCCAACCAGAGGTTGAAGGTTTGGGGGATCCTGGTGCTGGTGCCGGGAGCTTGTCCCGCGGTGGTAAATTCCAATCGCCTTCTTTTCCCCCCACCGACTCCATGGTGGGGGGAACACTCTCCTCTGACCTCTGTGAGGTCATTGCCTCGTAAGAGGCTACGAACACTGGACCACTGCCCTCCGGTATTTCGCAGCCTTCGCAGGCCACTACTTCTACTCAGCCGCAAGCAATGAACTTGGGTGGAGAAACAGATAATCCCGAAACCACAGTGTCAGTAAACGCTACTATGGAACAGATACTACACTTTGATCCTGCCCATAAAAACCACGGAACGCAATTATGGGGAGGAAGATGGCTCGTTTTATTTATTCTGAGCGTACAGAATTGTGGCTCAAGGCCAAAAAAGAGGGAGGGGGAACAAAAACTTGGGGTGGTCTTCAGCTACTCTATCCTATACCTAGCTAATCAGATTCACGACCCATACATACGTTACAATGCTTCTCATTCACCATAAGAATTTGTCCGTCACCACTCATACCTATCAAGCACCAAAATACCGCGAAACATAACGGGGACCTAAAAAACGCCCCAAATGTACATAAAAATTTTATTACTATATACAAATATAATACAAAAATAACTTTAAAAATTTGTACATGCAATGATATGATGGGAAGGGGGTATGAAGAAACAAAAAATCCCCAAAACAAAAACAATTTCAAATGAATATTTATACATAATGTTAGTAAGACCCAAACACACCCACATAATTAAAGAGGCCGCTGTATTCTGTCTTAAAGGACAAAATCAAGAAGCACTCTTTCTAAGGGGAATGGAGAAGCAGGGAACAAAAATAAATTGGACTGGAGAATATATAAGGCTGACCCAGCCGAGAATGAAACGGGACAAAATAACTCTGGACAATGGGGATCTCGAACTGGATCATAACAAAAGCAAGGGAGCCGGGAACAGGCTAGGACAAACACATTCACTCACATTAACTAGGTACACAAAAGAATACTTTACCTTAACCACGGGAGGGGTTCCAAAGGAATCCACCCCGATGCGAGCAACAGATCTAAAAAAGAAAATCAAGACTAGCCCCGGTCACACGAACCAGGCTCGCTGCATATATCCACCTTTTGCTAAAGTCTGTCGGGTGCAGTCGTTTCCGTTCAGTTCTAATCTTCATTTTGAGCTGGTGCTCAAAATATCGGATTAGATCCTGATCCGAAAGACGACCTCCCCGCAAGACTTCCTCCAGTCGCGTCATCCAGATCACCATTCTAGCCGTGGCCAGTAGCGACAGAAACACCATCCGCTTCACTCCAGAGTACGGGGGCGACACATTGTCCACAGCGTATGCGCGATCAATGAGCACAAGCTCCCGCGGCGCGATACGAGCAGTCAACTCGCCGACACGCGCCCACAACGGGCGAACGCGCGAACAATGGAAGAAGGCGTGCGCAGACGTCTCCTTAATTCCAAGGTTGCAACGTTCACAATCTGGCAAATCCGCCAGGCCCATTGCGAAACGCTTGTCATTGAGCGACAAACCATTCCGAGCCAATCGCCAGGTCAGAGAAAACTCAGAGTTGCTGAGCCAATCCGCGCCTGGCGCCCAAGACCAATGAGAGCGGTACTCCACTCTCGACATGCCGAGCTTACTCCACAGCTTATCCTTCACGGCACCCTCCACTAATCCCCGATAGAAGATTTTCCTAGGCTGTGAAAGGTCACTGGACCGTGGAATGGCCTGTAAAGCCGCCAGACATTCGAGCAGGAATTTCGGTCGCACCCAAGGCCTGACGGTCAGCCATAGGGTCGGGGGCGTGATGGTAAGGCAAGGGAACATGTCCCTCACCACCCCCGCAAGCAACCGATCTTCCTCCAACGCGCGCCTGAGGAATGCCAACCTTGAAGCGAGCACGTGGCTCCTCAAGTGTGGCATCCCCAGACCCCCTTGACACGGACGGAGGCAACAGACTCCTTTGTCGACCATGTGTTTGCGTCCTCTCCACAGACAGGAGAATAGCAAACGCTCGAGCGCCTTCTCATGATCGTCACAAAGGGGAAGTACTGACAGCCTGGCATGGAGATCATGGGAAAGAGGTATGTGTTACACACCTCCGCCAAGCCCTTCACGGAGAGACCCCGTCGACGCCAAATCTTGACCGACGCGCCGACCTTTGCCAGTACTTCTGACCAGTTTTTCTCCAGCTGTAAGTCCGGACCGAACCAAACTCCGAGGAGCTTGACCGGCCCGTCCGTCCAGCTGAAGGGCCCCGGGAGGGAAACTCCCTTCCAGGCACCTAACCGCAAGCCGGATGACTTGTCGCAGTTAATTCTGGCCCCTGTCACCTTCTCGTACCGTACAAGCGCCTGGTGTACCGCCTCTATGTCCCTGCGGGAGGACACAAAGGTCGTTACGTCATCGGCGTACGCAGAAACCCTGGCTCGAGCTCCGCCAGGGACTTCAATTCCACGCAGGACCGGACTGCCCGTCTCGTCCCTTAGCCTGCGAAGGAGGGGCTCCAAACACAGGACATAAAGGAGAGAAGACAGTGGACAACCCTGTCGGACCGACCTAGACAGCGCGAAAGCGCCCGACAGCTTCCCGTTCACCTGTACCACAGCCTTGGGGGAGCGATACAGAAGGCTAATCCAGCGGCTGAAGTCGGGTTTGAATCCGGCGGCCTGCAGGACAGCAGCCAGGTAGCCATGGTCAATCCTATCAAATGCCTTGGACTGATCTAAATTGATCAGCGCGGCCTCATCGTCGTCTTCTACACCCTCTATGATCGTGCGAATCAAGTGCAGGTTGCTCTGAATTGTTCTCCCCTTCACAGAACAAGTCTGATCCGGTTCCAACAGAGACTCGGCAACTAGCTGCAAGCGATTCGTCAGGATCTTGGCCAAAATCTTTAACTCTGTGTTTAGCAGAGTTATGGGCCTGTAGTCATCTAGTTCCCTCCCAACCTTCTTGCCTTTTCTCAACAGCGTGATCACGCCCCTGGTGATCCGACCGGGGATGGACCCCTGCCGAAACCAGTGGTTGAACACGACAGCCAAGAGCGGGACAAAAAGGTGCGACATCCTCAAGTACAATTCATAGGGCAAACCATCCAAACCTGGCGACTTGCCACTGCCGACCTTCTTCAAAGCCACGTAGATTTCGTCCTCCGTAATCTCCCCTTCGCAGCTAGCCGCTTCAGCCGGCAAAAGCCGGGGAAAGTCAGCCAAATAGCTGCGAAACTCCTCGTCACGGAGACCAGGCTCCTTGGTAAATCGGTGCTCGAAATGCTGCCGGAACGCCTCGCACATGTCGTCGGTGGACCTAAGGAGATGTCCCTCCGGGTCGCGTACCTCTCGAATGTACCGGTCGCCGGCATGGCGAATTTCTTCCTTGCGCAGTTCCGCGCCCATGTTCACAGCTTCGGAAGACATCTTGCTTAACTTAGCCCTAATTACCTGACCCATGTAGCGCCCGCTAGTCGAGCGCTCCAGGGCCTCCCTGGCTAAGGCTATTTCTAGGGGATCCCCACCAGCCTCCGCCCGGGCGAAATTAGCACTAAGTGTCTTTGCCTCCGCAGCCTTATCTAAGTTGAGCCGCTGGCTATATTTGGTGGCGAAAGACCTAATGGAGTCCTTAAGGTTAACCCACCACTTACTCCCAATGACTCGCCCAATTAACGCCCGCTGCACTAGTTTTGTCAGCTGGTCACGAAAGTCCCGCCTGTCCAGTAAGGACTGATTGAACTTCCAATAACCAGCCAACCTAGGCCTAAAGTCTAACGCCACCCGGGCACAAACAAGTTTGTGGTCCGAGTAGCCTAACCAGTGGAACGTTGGACATTCTAAGGAAGTCTATATCGGCTTCTCTCACTAACATCCTATCCAGGTACGCAGATACCCGGGTAGAAGGCCAACTATGCGTCCACGTCCACATGCTCCCATCCGGATGATCGACCCGGTATCTATCGACGAGACCAAAATTCGCCGATCAGATCAACCAGGCTACGATCACCACTCCACCCGCTAGCGCCCCTTCCTCTATCCCATTTGGGGGTTAGGACGGCATTCCAGTCCCCAACTAAGATTAGCCGTGTTGAATGCACCATGAAGGGCTCCAACAGCCGAAAGAAAGAGACACGCTCACCTTGAACATTGGGCGCATAAACCACAATCAGCCGGAACGACTTGCTTTTCACTGCAATATCGGCCACGATCAGCCGGCCCTCGGCACCGACATGGACAAGGTCCACCCTCGCGTCCAGGGTACGCTTGACCAGCAAAGAAACACCTCTGGCCAGCCGGCTCCCATATGCTGAATAGACGACAAAGTCGTTAGACAGCACACACGAGTCGACTTCGCAAACAAAGTGAGTCTCTTGGATTGCGGCCACATCCACGCCGAAGGACAAGAGGTCACGAAGCAGGCGAGCCGCCTTACCCCGATCCCTCAGGCCCTTCGCATTTATACTGGCTATCTTAATAGACATTCTTTAGATCTGAAACGAAAAAAACAGAAAAAAAGAAAAACATGCAACGGACGGCTCTACTCGCATACCGGGTAGAAATCTCGGGTAGACGGGACCCCGACGGACTGTCCTAGGGACCCTGTACCAATGTCGGACGTAATCCGTCCGTCTAAGACAATTCCGCCGACGTCCGTGGGGTAAGTGAGTTTTATCACCCTATATAAGCATGGGTGGATCAAAACCGGGAACCTCCCCGAACAATTTTTACTCATTTTTCTTAGTTCTGGTGTGTTAGATGTCACCAACTTTAATTTTGGATGGTGTTTTTGGGCTTCTTCTAGGTGGTCCCAGACCCGCAGGTTACCCCCGGTATTTCTTACGAGGGTAATGACTCCTGGGGCCTGGGGAAAGTTTGTAGGGTCTTCTGTAGACAAATCCTTTACTGATGTCAGTTTGAGGAGTGGCTTCAATAGCTTTCGCCTTTGCGAAGACCACTCCTCTACAATGTTCTCGTCCACTTTGAATAGTGCGCTGCCATGGGGGAGGGCTTTTTTCTTTTTTGCCCGGCTGGGAGTGGGAATAGGAGAAGGGGAGGGCGTGGGTGTAGCGGAAGTCTGTTTTTTAAGGGGGGTTAAATCAAAGGTTAAGGACTGGGAAGCTTTGCGCGGGGAAGATGGCAGGCTTCTTACTTTGTCCGCATAAGTTTGCCTAACCGGCGAAACCGGTAAAGACGCACACTTGTCTCTGGTTTTCCTCCTTTCGGGACTCCTGCTCCTCCTTCTGTTTTTGGACTTATCCTGTTGTCCCTCTTCCTCCTCTCTCGCGCGCTTCAAGGACGCCACTCTCTCCACTTGCATCGGTTCTGGCCGTTTTGGGTTTTTTCCTTTTTGGGGGCGGAACCCTTCTCCTGTTTGGCGGGCGAATTCCTGGGCACCTCCTCTTTTTGTTTTGGGGGTGTTTTGACCGGTGGTGACGCTTTCGCCGGCGTTTTGGCTGGGGAAGGCGTTTTCGCCTTTTTTCTCGCCACCACCTGCCACTCGCCCTCTTTGCTGGCTGCTGGAACTGGCGTTGGCGAGGCTGGCTTGGCTACTTCCTTCACTGTCTGTGGCTGTTTGGCTGGTTGGGCCTTTGGTTGCGGATTCCTGGTCGGGCAGGCCTTAGCAACATGGTCTGCCGGCCCCGCAGACCCAACAGCACGGCTTTCTCCCTTCCACAATCACGAAAATGACACGACTCCTGCAGGTGAGGATGTTGGGTATCTTGTCCATGTTCTCCTTTGACAGGGTCACCTGCAGGGTCATGTCTCCCGTTAAAAAGCCAGCCTTTGACCGTAGCGAGGAGACCTCAGACACCTTCCCAAAGTTTGCAAAGAAGGCACCTACGTGGTCCTCTGCAATGTCCATGGGGACGCCATGCAGGGTTACCTTTACTTTACGGGCACCCATATATTCGGTATGGAACTGGAGAGTTTTGGTCTCCAGGACCACACCGACCAAACGCTTTGCTTCATCAGCTGTGCCTAGCAGGACATCCCACACGGCATTGCTCCTCCTCGCTACGGCCCTAGCCTTTAAGTTCAATGCCTTGATTGCCTCTTCGAATGAGTCTCTCGTCACTCCAATCAGCTTGTGAGTCTTTAAGTCCTTCGTGAACAAAGTGATAATCCTTGTTTCAATTTCCGCCAACTGTTCTGGCACCGAGACTAGCTCGGTGCCCTTAATGTAGTCGGCGTACTTCGTCTTAATCCTTTCATAGTACTCCTCGTTCTTGATAATTTTTCCCCCTGTCCAACCAGAGGTTGAAGGTTTGGGGGATCCTGGTGCTGGTGCCGGGAGCTTGTCCCGCGGTGGTAAATTCCAATCGCCTTCTTTTCCCCCCACCGACTCCATGGTGGGGGGAACACTCTCCTCTGACCTCTGTGAGGTCATTGCCTCGTAAGAGGCTACGAACACTGGACCACTGCCCTCCGGTATTTCGCAGCCTTCGCAGGCCACTACTTCTACTCAGCCGCAAGCAATGAACTTGGGTGGAGAAACAGATAATCCCGAAACCACAAGCTGTAGTAAACGCTACTATGGAACAGATACTACACTTTGATCCTGCCCATAAAAACCACGGAACGCAATTATGGGGAGGAAGATGGCTCGTCCATTGTAATGCTTCCAAAACGAAGTTGCTATCAATTAACCATCATAGACAATCGCTCCTACCTCCCATTAGCATAGAACAGGCTAACCTAGCTGAGAATAAAACACTACGCCTCCTTGGCCTCACACTCTTAGCGGTTCTCAAGTGGAATGACTATATCGAATCCATTGCTAAATCCGCTACTATGAAAGTCGGTTCTCTGTGCAGGGCCCGGAAGTTTTTCCCATCTGAGTTCATCCTGTACATATATAAATCTACCATCCGCCGGTGTATTGAATACTGCTGCCACATCTGGTCGGGTGCCCCTGCTATTCTCCTCGGTGTTCTTGACAAAATACAACGGAGAATCCGTAACGTGATCGATACCGACTTGGCAGCCCGGCTGCAGTCACTCTCTCACCGGCGTGATGTGGCTTCCCAGTGCCTCTTCTATAAATACTTTCAAGGCTTCTGCTCCGATGAACTTAGATCAGTAGTGCCCCTAGGTACGAATTTGCCCGAGATCCTAGATTAGCATCTAGGTTCCACTCTTTTACAGTGAAACAAATAAAATGTAACCGCAAATCTAACAGCTTCTTTTCTCGCACTTCCCACCTCTGGAATTCCCTTCCATATACTTGCTTCTCCGACAGCTACAATCTCCAGGAATTTAAATGTAAGGTCAATAGGTACCTCTTATCACACTAACTCGTATCCATTCTCTCAAACACTCTTCCCATCTACTCAACCCCCATCCTCGGTATTCTCATCTGTCTATCACCCTCCTTCCAACATTTCCTATAACTAACCACTGCGCAATAGTGGCAGTGGAATTCCTTGCTTAGGGTGAAATGATTAAAAAAATTCATTTCAGTTGTTATAGTCATTTCGGGCGCTGTAACCTTTGACCTTCTGTGAGTTTCTGTTGTAACGCTATGTACTGTACAAGCAAGTGACTCTATACCTGGTGCCGATCGATCAATTTGAAAAATTGATGTGAAAAGTTTAAATATCCAAACATGGTCATCTGGATTTTACACGCATATTAGAAATACCCTAGAGTTTTGGTGAAACAACAAGCATTACAATAAAGTGAATTAGTACATGGAATCGCCTAGGTTCGAACTTACAAATTAACAGGATAGGATTTTAACTTGTATGTTCGAGTGAAACAGACATCATCCACTGCATTCACCGCCGCAGGAAATGGTAGCTGTTGAGATAGACCAGCTGGTTATAGACTTAAAGAAGCCAATATAGACTTAAAGAAGCCAATATTTAAAATCGAAATTGTTATTATATTGTGACAATTAGCGGAAATTAAAATCGATATATCACGTCAAGTGTCACCATCTGTTGCGGGTGTTATCCTTTTCTTTGTTAAATCCTTTAATGGTAAATCCTTAAACAGGGCGTTCTGGCGGTATGGGAATAAGAATTGGATGTCATTGCCGGCCGTTAATCTCAGTAGTTGCAAAAAAAGATTTTAAAAGAAATAGGGAGTAAGGCAAAATAGGATACAACCTGTAAATAAGACTGAAGCATTTAGTGTGACTTATATAGAAATGACATTTATAACAAACAAATAAGAAGGAAGAAATGTACACGTGTTCTTGATATATAAAATCCCTGTATCTGAAATGTACAATTATGTGAGGTTTTTTTTTTTTAGGACAATGAAATATATCCTTGGTTGTGAGAGCTTCGTTTTGGGAGACGGTAACATGTGGGTCTCTCTATAACGACGAACCAACGAGAAAAGGGCCGAGCCTCGTGACTAATGTCTGAAGTGAGATCTGTAGGGCAGTCCAAGAAGAGAAAGTAGTCGGTAACGCAAGTAGATCAGCCCGAATCAGTCATAGACATGAGACGTGAGACGACGAAATGTAGTAAGAGCAGTTAACATGACTACTTCACTTCGGTACCCACTACCCCATATTTTGCAAGATACTATCCGCCAAAAAAAAAAAAAAAAGAAAAAAGAAAAAAAAATGTTTTCCCTAGCTTTTGTTTGCAGAGAGATTAAACGATTGATTTTAAGAGTAACTTCGTCCGCAGGTCCAAAATTGAATTGTCGAACAGACTAATATTGACCAGTTCGGGGTATTACTTTTTGTAGCAATTACAATTTGTTGTTAATAAGACAGCCATCTACAAACTTACAAAGAATCTGCAGGTAGGTAGATTAAATTAGGAATGATTAATCTGGTAAATTTAACCCTCAACGAACACATTTTACGTTATTGCTTTTTCAAGCAAGAGTTCATTTTATGTTTCCTTATTTTTCATGGAATCCACTTCTTTCAGCTAGTTTCACCTGAAACTTCCTTAGGTCAAAAACTTAGACACAACGTAAGTGATGAAGTGAAAAGCTCAGGCCCACAAGAAAAAAGAGGGGCGCTTATAATGGTGTAGGGACCAGATATCGACGCAGAGGTGACGGCAACCCAGTCTCCAGAGCAAAACACGTGTGCTATCTTCCAAACAGACATTCATTATAGTAAGGGACAATAAAATATTACAGCTGTTACACTGTCGCGCACAGATATAACAGCAATCACCGATGATATATTAAATCATGATTAAATTTCTGATGAACAGAAATGTGACTCCAAACTAACACAAATATCATCAAATATCATTTTAAAAATGAAACAATTCCCAGTTTCTTTCACCAATAAAACACCTAATTGTAACACTACATTAACCAACCCTAGTTTATACATTCCTCTCACACCGAGGAAACAAATATTTTTATATCCAAGCAAGCGATTCAAGAAGTCGAGGTGGTGGGAAAACTCGCAAGTTTACAAGAAGGTATAAGGATCCAGAAAGATACGAAGTAAGAGAAGGACCCAAACTAGCGAAGGATCTCGAAGGCCAAGGAATTTAGGCTGTCATCAGCAGATGAAGAAAATTGTTTCTTACAGTATAACTACGAAGTAAAACAAAGAAATAATTTGAAAAGGAAGTAGAAGCTAAAAGAAATCAGGAAAGTGAAAAAGGTTTCTAAAATTAATAATCGAAGAGTGTTAAAAATTGTAAAAAGTCCCAGCGAATCTGCCAACCTTCTCAGTTTCGACTTTCAAATAAATGTATTTTTTAAAAGAAGGTCTATTCTGCTTTTTAAAAGGTTTTTTTTTTCGAGGAATTGTATTGTACCTTCTCACGATTTTTCGATTGTTAAAAATGTTGTCGAATAATTTATATTTGTTTTTTTTTTTTTAGCCATATCTAATTTTTAAACTGTTTATCTACCTTTAATGATAAGGCACAGAAAAGGAAAGTTCAGGATAAGAGAGGTGACATTCTTTCTTCTCCCACACTCAACGAAATAAATCCTTTTAGATAATCGGGATATCTTGAGAATGAAAACTGAAGAAATTATGTGCTATAAAAGCGAACATTAACATACTATGTTTGGGACGATATGTTTTAAATTGTTATATCAATAAATATATTGATTCTTTCTAATTCAAATCTATACTTCTAAAATCTTCGCCTTTGAAATTATATTCACTAATTATTTATATTTCTCTCTCCGCCGCAATAGAAGAAGATAGGCTCGCCTACCGTCGTGTTCATACCCCTCTACAGTTTTTTGAACAAGAGAGGAGCTTTAACCCTTCTTCCCTCTTTAGGATTGGGTTTATGGTTCCTTCTAAAGTCTACTTTAACTGTACTTCTAAAAATTCTGTCTGAACCCTGAGCTGTTTTTCCCTAGTTATTTTTCTCCTCCCCAAATAGGAGTAGATGAGTTCGCTTGTCGTCCGGTTCATAGACCTCCCCGATTTTTTGTAACAGAAGTAGAAGCTTATCCCTTGTGAAGGATTGGGTTTTCGGCTCTGTACTTCTGACGTTTCCACATGAATTCCAAAATTTTATTTAGTAAGTATTATCTTATCCCCTTTTCCAATAGTAGATAAGTTTGCCTACCGCCCGATTTACACTTCTCCCCGGTTTTTTGAACAAGAGTAGAGGTTTAACCCTTGGTACCGGTTTAGGGTTTGGTTTCGGGTTCCTTCTAAAGTCTACTTTAACTATACATTCACTAATTAAATTTTGATCTCTTCAAGTCTTTCCTTTTATCTTGCTCTTTCTTACGCTAATATAATTCCACGCAGTAACTTTTTACCTTGACTGGTTCGTGGGCCCTGTACTGGATGAATAATAGTAAAAAAAATCAAATCAAATCAGTCTAGTGAGTTTGTGAGGTGGTATTTTTTTAGTGACTTTACCACTATAATTTTAAAGATGTTTCACCACATTTACAATATCCATCTGGTATGGCTTGATGATGCTAATACCCGGACGTTGAACAACACTTGTTATTCTACCAGAAATTATGACAAAATTCAGTTGCCGTTTTACATGAATCTGTCGATGTCATTTGAATGCGTCAAGTTTCAGCAGGAAACCTGGACATTTCAACCACATCATCGTTCTAATCCAGTCACATAGTTATAATCCCTGTGTAACACTAACCATTTTTGTAATGCTCACATTTATTCCTTTCGGAAACGTCTCCTTGGGTATAGTGTTTCTCTTAAAAAGTCTTATTCAGAGCATTTAAAACTAAATATTGGGTAAATTTCGTGTTTTAAAACAATGCAAACTTCTTCAATGTGCCTTATCCTTTCAGGACGTATGCGATCATAGCCTTTCACGTCTCCCTATCCCTGGTGGCTATTAGCACGCTTTTTTTTGTTACACCACGCAACTCTCGTTCTGCCATCCACATGCGCAGGCCCGTTAAATATGTTACACGCTGTTTTCCCCTGTCTCTCCTTCTCTCTGTCTGGCCTGTCAGTATCAGATTCTGCAGGTCCTCTTTTCTCATTGCATGTTTCAGAAAATGCATCCTTATTTTTTTTTTTGGGTCGACCAAAAACACTTCCAATGCCTTGAAATATTGAGAGGATTTCTGAAATGCCGCATTTTGATATTACGAGCTCATTGGCTATTTTACTTAATATTCCTCGCTATGATTTTAAACAATGAAATAATGCAGCGATTCTTTGTAATAATTTTCACTATATGTAGAAAAAAAAATGGTGCTGTAGAGAAAAAAATCTTTGCATATTAACAGTGGAATCGAAAAGTGAAAACTGAAAATGTCAGGTGACCGGAAACCTCTTCACGGCCATTTTAGGTGGAGATGTTCTCTCATACAGAATCCCTGCTGTTGAAGTTATTTTTTTTTTAATTCCAATAGAAGCAGTTTTATACATTTAGAAAACATGATGCGAAACAATTACTGGAAATTTACAATATACTAACGTGCCAAAAGCAATAAGTGCCTAATATCACGTAGGACCTCCTTCAATCCGGTGAAATGCAGCAACTCCATGTGGCATCGAATCCAAATTTAACCAGAAAGCATCTGGAATGTTGAGCCATGCCATCTCGATAGCAGTTTACGTTCCCCGGATATTTGTAAGTACAGGATTTTACGTGATAATAGATCTCTCCATTACATCCCATTGATTGAACTCATGTCGAGTGAACGTGTTTATGACACAATTCTTTAAAAATCGCTAGCAAAGCAGTCATCATAATATCATTAAGGGCTTGTAGTTGGCTACTACACTCTTCACAGTGAAGGGATATGTCATATTTTTTAGTGAAAGAATATATCTTATTTCTATTCCCACGTGGTTTAATAAATAATATTAAGACCGGTCACCATGTAACAGTAAGACGGAACAGAGAAATGAAATGAAATGAATGAATGAACGCTTGTTCTCAAAGAGACTTTTATATTATGACATACACAAATAATACATATACACAAACAAGTGTCTACACGTGGAGAAATACATATCTATTATGTCTAACGCAAAGCAAAGTATCAGAAGGAACAAAAGGAAAAAAATCTTACATAAATTGAAGATACCTCTGTTCGGCCATTGTCATGACTCCAGATTTGGAGGGGCCGAATTCATCTATATCCTAAAGGGATACGGCAGACTTCAGCTATGTCCCAACGGGACCACAGGATTTGTATATTTTAGTGGAACATGGCAGTAGGCAGATTCTACCGAGGCTAAAGGCTCGGGCAGAAGGAAACAACCCTCTTACCTCGATTTCTGGTAGCTGAAAGAGTGTGACTAGCGCTATCAGGAGTGACGTCACGAACGGTTGTCATGTGACACGTGACTTTATTTCGATCAAAGGGAGATAAATACCTTTTGTATCCTTACAACAGTTTGCAATAGTGCCTTCCATCAGGCATTTCCAGTATATACGTAACACCGTAGATCGAGGAATTTTAAATGTTCTACAATATTAGAAATTGAATGCCTCGTTCGAACTCTGATAGTGCACCTCACTTTGCTATAAGCAACCGAACTGGTGCTCACATTGAATCAGCAAATGTCAGAGCACAAAAAATATAGTTAATGGCATTTCTATGATGCTAAAGTACGCTAGCACCAACGCTCTATCATTACGTTTAAGTAGTCTTCTATTACTTTTACCACATCAGAGTAGTTTAAAGAGGTACAGCCTTTTGCAGGTCATTATTTAATCAAACTTAATTGACATTGATTTCCTTGACTCGTACTACATCAGGTATGTACCTATATCTTTACATGTACACATAAATTTATGTGGCTATTGGTTAGAGCTTGAAATATGTATTAAATGCAAAAATACTACCTTTCAGATCTCATTTTCTGCTTTGTGATCAATTCTTATGAATGAATCACAGTATTATTAACAACAATATTTTCTCTCGAACTAACTTTGGATTGTATGCAAGTTTAATATTATTTTTATAAGGTTTTATTAAATTTTATGATATTTCACTGTTATAAAATTGTCATTTGGAGCAGTGCCTACATCGCTGAAATCTTCTTACCATCTTTTACCTACTAAGAAACTTATTCTATGCCTCTTCTAAGTTTTATGAAAATAATTGTACTAAACAAGAAATTATTATGGGTAATAAAAGCTGCCAAATTTTTCACCACTTGAGTCGAGATGATGTCAAGTAAGTGAATTTGACAAAAAGTGAGAAAGAGAGATTCATTGAGTATTAAGGTTATTCAAAGCAATAATTAAGTAATACTGGAAGGTAAACCATTTACTCTTCAGTTACTAGTAGTTTTAATTTACGGTTTTTCAACCGTATTGTGTCGCTCGAAAGAACTCTTCAGTTTTTAATACTTTACCAAACTCCCATTCTCCACGTTTGACGTCATGGTTATTAGAATTGAATAGCATACAAAATATGCTATATAAAAAGAGTTTCTCTCATTTGGAAACACTTCGGAACAAAATCCAGGTAAGTGCTTAGTTCCTTTTTATACAATTTTTTCATGTTCATATGTTTTCTGTCAGTTGTTTCTCTATAAAATAATAAAAATAAAAACTTTTATTATCCAATATACATTTATAATAATTGTAAGCATTTTTAACACTATAGTTCGTCTTATATATTGATTCGACTTGTTTCCTTTCAAACTTACTCATGCTTCGTAAGAATTAGTAGGGTCATAATTAAACATACACTTTTTGGTAAACAAATTTCACTGAATCTGATTAAAAATTAGATGATCTGAAAGAGAAGAATTAAGAAAAATTAAATAAATAATAAGTTACGTTAATTATAGAAGTTATGCAAATTTTAATTTTTGTCGTTGCACATTTTTTTGCATTTTAATTTAGGGTAGAGATTTTAATAACAAGTGAAAAAAACATATTTCGCGCCATGTAGATTAGAAAAAATTAATGCATATTTTGGGAAAATCATCTGTATACATTTTCTATTAATTTTTGCAATTAACATTCTTATTTCAAGAAAGTTTAGGAAAATATTGTATATTTTTTATGCAATGTGTAAAAAAAAAAAATCAATATACTTCTGCAACACTTGATTTACCCCAGATTCCAGTGCAGATAATTTTATAAATATTTCTAAGGATTTTTTTATTTTTTTTCATTGTAGGTCAAATAAGTAATTGTATAGCAAACCCATGTGCCTTTTATGCAGGTGCTCTAATTCAGTCTTTATAAAAGAAAAAAAAAACAAAAAACAATGTTTGTTCAGGATGTAGTCAATCATGGCTCTCTAAAAGTTACTTTTTTATTGTTACAAATTGTGAATTACAATAACTGTTCCCGGAAAAAAAAGTGAAAATTTTACTCATTGCGTTTTCCACGATTTAGCATACAAATTTGTTGTCCTAACTGAGAATTTAGACCATCTTATTATTTTAGCTGGAGAAAGAAATGATAGATTCATACCGTCTTCAAGAGTATTAGTGCGAAGTGAATAGAACACTCTACCATAAAACTCCAAGTGCTTCCATAAAAATCGCAATCCTTAGAAAATGTTTCCTTGTTAATCTGTATAATTTTCGGAATTTTTCATATGTTCTGAATAATCATAGAAAATGTAAAACGTATCGGAAATAAACATTTTTCAATTTTTTTGAAAACTGTTAGGTTTCTGAATTTTAATCTTAAAATGTAGGTGTCATGAAAATGCTTTGTCTCAGCATTGTTCGTCTACCTTGTAACTGATTACATTAAAATAGAAGTCTTCAGTTCTATGAAATATGCTAATATTGTAATATATTGAAAATATACACCGTTTTGGCGATATCAAATTACTAACTTTAATATAAAAGCCACCGTCGATCTTTCTCTACAAAATTATTATAATTGTGTTACTCGGCTTATATTATGTGTATTTTATGAGCATATGTGGTTATCGTATTCAACAATGTTTGATATGGAAGTGTTTTATGAAATTAATTATGAAATTAACATTATGATTGAGTCGATAATATCTGCATAATTTATGATATGTGATTTTTTAATCACATCGGGTGGACCACTTGTGGAGGATGAAGTTGTCAACTGTTGCAGGTTGATTAATAATGTCTGTAGTTTACACTTGGTGCGGATACAGGTGAAAACCTTTAAAAGAGATTAATTCAACATTTTTCAAAGAAACAAATCCCACATATGGAAGATATGATGTATTTAAAGAATAACATAATTCAAGAACAGTAAAATATATGTTTTTGTATTAGGAAGAGATTGTGTGTGTGTGTGTGTGTGTGTGTGTGTGTGTGTGTGTGTGTGTGTGTGTGTGTGTGTGTGTGTGTGTGTTGCACCACGTGGCTGAGTTGAGATTGATTCAGCAGTCAGCTACCCAAGGAAAGGAATTTCCCCTGAGTAAATGAGATGAGATGTACCTACCCCATTTTAGATCTAGAGGAGAAAGAGAAAATTTGTTCTTCCTTTTATAGTCCTGGACAGTACCGGCGTCATGGAAGATAAGATGGGAGTAATCTCAATAATGGTTTTTAACCATTAGCATTCAAGTAAATGATGGGTGAGCATTTTCTTAGAAATTATTAAGGTTTTCTGTTTAGTATAACGTGTATTGAATTACATATTATTCGTTATGTCTATATTATATCGTCTTTTTTTTTGTTTTGCTTTTTTAAGGTCGACTCTCACAAAGTTCAGTGATTTTCACTTGACTGAAATGGGTGTCCGTGATTTGCTGCTCTTCATGTTGCTTTTTGGCATTTCCAAAGCAATGGTTAACATTAGTCAGTCGAACATGTTGCAAAACTGTCTCGACCGCTTTGCCAGGGATACAAGTATATTCACCGAACAAGAACAAGTCTCACTGTGTTTTAAGTATTACACACAGAGTAATTTACAGTCAGCAGATGTTCCGAATTCAAAGGTCAGTCCACTAGCCACGATGACTCCTGAGGATTATATTCAATCTCTTATTGACAGATTTACTGCTGAAGCCAGAAACCCTCAAAACAAAAGAGTACATAAGGAATATAGAATGATGACAAATGAAGAACGTACCAACTACCACCAGGCAATAATAATGCTCAAGCAAGATACTGTGAGTATTATCAAAACTTACAATTTTAATTTTAACAAATTTTACGGATACATTTGTACTGACTGAGAGATATTTGTTTTAGTATGAATGTCAATAAAATTTTATTACTTTTGGTTCATTATTGTGAATAATGTTCAGTTATTTAAAAATATTGGATATAAAATTCTCTTTATTTCCCATCATCAATATTCTCTTCATTGCACTAACCTTTATACTTTCTATCTTTTAATGTTGACCTTTCATGAACTTCTTGTCGCTATGAAATAATAAAAAAGAAATATACCCATTAAATTATTTTATTTTCGGATACGGGTGATTTTATTTAATAAATGAAATAAAATGATTTTTAAAGAAAAAAATATGCACTCATGTTTGTACACATCATCAGTAGAGTCAACTTGAGAATAGAACATCTTAGTTTTTATTGTATATTTTTCTTTCTTTTGTAGACTGTGTTGCCAAACAAGTTTGAAGTCATTGCTGATTTGCATGTTGGTTTAATTACTAATTCTGCTCATGGAGGACCAGGTTTCTTACCTTGGCACAGAATCTACATGATGATGTATGTTACTATTGATATTTTTGCTCTGGCGAAAATCTTTTCTCTTCGTTCTAATATCTATATTTTTACATTCTTATGCAAACGTGACCATACTTTTTATTGCATATCTGTTTTAAGTAGGTACTTCCAATAATTCGCTTAAAAATGTATAGTATAATGAAAAGATGCCCCAAACCTGATACAAAGTTATATCGTCAAAATATTTGTTATTATTAAGAGGAACGACCAAAGTAATTTTGATTATTTAATTATATCTTTAATGCTTTTAAGAATGTTCGAAACTTTGGTTAAAAATCTTGTTTTAGTTGCGACAGCGGGCAGACTATAAATGGCATAGCAAATTCTAGCGTCGTTTTTGTGGTGAAAAACATATTGCATTCTTGTAAAAATCGGATTTTAATGAAGCTCTCACTACTTATTCACAAATTAAATGTTTCTTTTTTCGAAAATCTTTGTAAAAATATTTGATTTTTTCACATCTGTTACCACCCGCTTATTTCATTTTATGAAATTTAGAGAAATTAAATTTTCAAAGCTTAATGGAGAATTTAAATCAAAACATTAATTAGAAATTCATTTAATTGAATAAGATATATTTAGCGCACAACATTTAAGAAAAAACATTTTTTTCGATGAATAATAATTTTTTACAAGAATTGTTGTTCATTTCTAAAACTTTTTTTATTAAAGTTTTAGATCCTTTAAAATATTGTATTAATTTGTAACGGTTACATGATATTATTATTTAAATCGAAACATAAATGAAAAAGTTTATTACAATAATGTGATTTTCAGTATTTTTGTAGATACAGTGGCTCCTACACGAGAAAATAAGAGAGTAACCACAGTAAATTTAAAGCTAAAGTATCTAAAATTTGATAAAGCATTAGATTATGGAGAATATTTTCCTAAATTTCAAAGAATACTGAGTACTTAAAATTATATAAAAATGGCGCCCACGTTATATTCCTCAATTATTTCAACAACTATATCCACAAAGACATTAAATAAACGTCCATCTGTCAACATCTCAACATCTTAAATAAACGTCTACCGCCGTGTTAAAAATGTATTTCTGTTATATTTTAGACTTAAAGTAAATAATGTTGGTGAAAAAGTGACAGAAGTCGAGATACCAAATCAGGGCCGATTACATTTCAGATCCTTCTTTTGGATTTTGTTGAGAATCCAGAAATGAATAACAAGAGAACCCGACCAGATATGGTAACAGTATTTAATGCATGGATGAATATTAGATTTGTAAATGTGCAAGATGGATTCTGGCGAGAAGATCTTTCTGGTTCGACACAGTGACCCAACCTTCCTAGCAGTAGCTGCAGCTATAGATCTGATATACTCATTCCCCTTTACGTCGGTTGAAAAAGAGGCCAAGGAGGCGCAGTGTTTCGCTCTCAAGGAGACTTGCATCAGCCATGCTGATAGTTGGCAGGAAAGTTTATATATGGTAAGATCAGTTTTGTTTTGGAGGTATTAAAATTTACAAGCCATTCCCACACCTAAGGGAGAACCTTGAGGGACACCTGTGTTCGTGTGAAAGGAACTGGAAGCTTGCCTGTTGAAAACGACCTTCATTTCGATAGAACGATTGGATTACATCAAGCGTCTAGAAATACCGTCGCCCTGGAGCTTGCGCTGAAAACCAGGATATCAAACTCTGCAACCGCTTTCGAGACATCTAGAGCAACATCTCGAGCTTCGCCATTATTATCAAAAGCTTGGTATACATATTCAGTGATAGCCGTTAGCACATCAACGGCAGATCTGGCGAAGCGAAAGCCATTTTGTTTGTCAGAGAGAAGGTCGTGAGAGGTGAGATGCTTAACTACTTCAGCATTGATTAGAGCCTCGAATATTTTATCGAAAAGCGGTAAGAGGCTGATATGGTGATAGTTAGAGTTACTTAAGAATAAAATAAAAGTTCCGAGTACGATCCTTCATTTTAAAAGCTCTTTTTAAACCATAGATATTGCGAATCTTTGAAGGTACCCACTTTTAAGTGTATTCTTTATTAAAATGCATCCACTTATTAGTATAGGAAGTGCATAATAATAATTTAAATATGCACGTTGTCTTTAATGAAAGATAATTACACAAGAGAATTCATTTAAGTGGAATATGTAAGTTTTTTTATTTCAAAATCATTCTAGAAGAATAGAATTTTAAAAAAGTATCTCGTTTAGATAAGAAGTTTTACGAAGATGTATAAGATTGTAATTCTTTGCTAAACTTAATGTTTCTTACGATAATAGTTTTACTCTTTGTTTTCAAAACTTTGTTTTTCTTGTTTGCCAGTTGGGAAGAAGGATTGCGAGAGCAGATTCCAAGCGTTGTTGTACCTTACTGGGATGTGACAAGAGACAGCGCTATGGAGGACCCCCGAAGATCTGTCATCTGGTCCCCTGAGTTTCAAGGTAATGGGCATGGTCTCGTTACCAATGGCCCGTTTGCTGGCTGGTTAACTGGTTATGGACCTTTGCACCGAAACTATGCAGTCTATACACATCTCCTTACGCGGGAAGACGTTCGAACAGTGTTCACTCAGAGATCATTAGCTCAGATCTCGCAACTTACTGCAAACGAAACAAGATATGTATTTGAGTTTTATCACAACAATATACATGACTGGATTGGTGGTACCGTTTCAGTACAAGCTTGGGCATCTTTTGATCCTGCCTTTATGTTGATCCATGGCTATGTTGATTACATCTGGTATCGATTCCAGGAACTGCAGCTAGAAGCTGGCATTAATATTAACGACGATTATCCGATCACGTCTAACCATCCGATCCTCAATGGTACTGCCTTTGATGCTGATGCACCAGTCGGTATTATTGCTGGAATGTCTAACAGAGAAGCAGTTGCAGAGTCTGTGGTGTATATGAATTTAATTGACTACGAAGACGCACCGACTGACTGTGATGCAGCGACTCCATGCGGATCGCCATATTACGAATGTGTGAATGGATTCTGTGCATCTAGTACTGTTGATAATAATGTCTGTAGCCAAACAATTCCACTGCAGAACAATTTCTGCGTGAATAAAAACTGTGACATAGACCTATTTTCTTTCTTACCAGTTGAAGTTATTCACGAGCGACTAGAAAGTGTGTGCGACATGGGTAACTTCCCAGTGAAACAATGGCTTATCGACAATACAATGGATATCTACAGGGAGAGTGCTAACATTGTTCACCAAGACAGATATTTCAATCGCACATCAGACATGTGCGGACGCCCTGGTGGTTGCTGTAAACCTGTTGAGAGAGTCAATATTCAAGTTAACGGAAACGACGGAAACCTTTGGTTATACAAAGAATCTGTTTATGTTGATTCTCGACTTGCGGTTAGCCATTCGCATATGTTCGTAGCAGTAAGACGAGCTTCTATTGGACGATTTCTTATATTTGCTGCAGACGAATATGGTAATTTGTGTAATACCTACCTCTTGGATTCGTTTGGAAATAGAATCTTATTAAGGAGAAATGAAGGGATTATCATATCAGAAAACGACCAACGTATTAGTTCTACACTAGCAGAAGCTGAGCTTAAAATGTTTAATTATTCAAGTGGACAGTCGGTACCAACCATCCACCAGAACCCATATGTAATCTCTTTTCATTGTAGAGCTGACAGGAATCAAGGTGTCTCTACTCTAAATGTCAACAAAAAATAAGACATTTCTTGAATTAAAACAAATTAAATAAAGTAATTAGCGAATTTATAATTTTTTTTAGATATTAGCCAACATTTTAGATGTAATCAGAAAAATACTTTCGAATAAATTTTGAAAATGCGTTTATTTTTTGTATCTTTAATGCTAAGTCACATTTTAAAAATCATTAGATTTCTGCTCAAAGGAGTTAGAGATGAGGCATAAAAATGCCAAAAGCGATAATTATAGGCTTGTTTATATTTTATTGTAATAAAATATTTCAGAATATTTTTCTTCACTGCTAATTCTTTATGTTTATCACTGTTTTTAAAATCATGAATTGAAGTTGATAAACACATATCTGTATTCGTTCATTTACTGTTTTTTTAATTAAGTACACATGATCAAATACTCATATGCAAACTTTTAATCAGTTAATGGCATGGTAACAATTTTTTAAAACAGGCTAATGACCTACTCTAACACACACTCATTTCAATTAAAATTCTCCACCCAATACCAAAGGAACATTTATTAAAAGATTAACTAACTTCTGCATCATTCAAACTGTTCCTAAAACAAACCACACTACGTGGAAGATTTATTGTGAAAGACACTCAACCTTAAGTTTCCTAAACATACAACTTTGCAACTTGTAGGGGCGTCAGCCATACCTGGTACAAGGCCACTTCCAAGCATAGCCGACAACCCCTGCATTTACAGATATCATCAAATTGAAAGAATAAAAGTGTTTCGTTATTAAATAAGTGGAATTGTATTTACTGAACAGAATAACATGTTTGTAAAATAAGAGAAATTTTGTTTACTCAACACTATAACAAATTTGTGAGAAGAAAATGTTCAAGCAATAAATGTAAGTAGTTAAATGTTCCATAGAAATAGTAGTAAGGAGTTAAATGAATCTAGCTTATAGCTGATAGCAGTATGCGTGTATGTAAAAAAATTAATCAGACTACTAATAAAGTCTGTATTCCTTTCTCTTTTTTGGTCGGCTAAAGAGTGAAAAGGAAGGTCAAGCAATAAAGTAATCGGATTTTAGTTTTTACGAGTCAGTTGAAGTATCTTGTTGTTGTTTTGACGGCGTGTGACGAAAAAAGGAAAATTGGAAGGAGGAAGAATAAATGTATATCGGCGAGGCATGACGGGGTCAGCGTCTTGAAATTTATTTTTGTTACATTTTAGCGTGTTGTCTCATATTCCTGCTCCCATTTGACTGACTTTTTCTGCTCAAGGGACGTGAGTAAGTATTTAGTCGGTCATGTGGTCAGCTCGAAACCGCATACCGATTAAGAAAAATTAACCGGGGTCATCGATCAATTTGCTATTTTCTATCCAATCAGAATCCAGAATCTTAATTTTTCCACCGACTTTTGAAATTTGCCTTGGTCTAGGTTTTTCCAAAATGTTCTGATCCATGTTTGCGGGTGTGCAATTTTACTTTTTGTGTTTTAGTTAATTGTTGGATGATATAAGATTTGTATCCTATAGACTTCTTTGCATATGCTTATCACAACTACAAATTTGTGTATATTATTATATAAATATTCTGCCAGCAGAAAGCATGTTTGCCCACTACCAATCAGACTAGATACATTAGAAACGAACTCGCACGTATCCGGGGTAAATGCTGCAAAGAAGACCGAAACACCCACACTGCACATTTCAAGGAGGTACTGAAGACCAATGGTTACACCCAGGCCTTTGTGGAACGTAAAAGAAATGAAGTCCGAAGGCGACAAACACCCTCTAACACCTGCTTCCTGAGGTTACCACATTTCAACGAAAACATCACCACAAAAATACATAGAGCTGTCCGCAGAGAGGGACTGGACATACAGGTGGCCCACTGCGGCCCCACTCTTCGTAGACACCTCAATTACGACTACAACAAACAAGATACTAGAAACAACACTACATGTATACTGACCAATTGCCCTATTCATGACACTGGTATATGCCACCAAGTCTATGTCGTGTATCGCGTATAATGCGCCAAATGCGCGGAATTTTATGTCGGCAACACCACTAGACCGTTACACATCAGAATTAAAGAACACGTACACACGCAAGCATCATCATTTCACAAGCACCTAAAAATGCCATGACACAGACAAAAACATAATAGTGAATATTGAAGCAAGAGAGCGGAGCCAAGGAAACTTACGCATAAAAGAGTCCTTAATAATAGCTAAACTCTATTCACAGATCAACAATAAACAGGAGCTCAATCTAGATTACATAAGAGAATAATTAACACTATCACGCACCTAACATACACCGGCCACAATATTAAGACGTATACACACAAACACGCAATCACAGACTAACGCACACTAATTCATGCCTCTAAACACAAGACTAGTAGCAACAAACATACCACACTATGAGCCGGAACGCGCACACACACGCACACACACATACCCCAAACTTATAGCCACTTGAAACAATACAACGCACAAAAAAGTAATAAACATACGTACACACGCACACACACTTATCCCATACTCCAACATACTATGCACTGGAACACATACACACATGTACACACACATGCACACACATGCACACACACACACACACACACACACACACACACATACATATATATATATATATATATATATATATATATATATATATATATATATATATATTTACACACACTCCAACATACTATACACCGGAATACATACACACATACATATTTACACACACACTCCAACATAATATACACCGGAACATCCCCCCCACACACATATTTATATATACACACACACACATATATACACGCACACATACATAATACCGGGAAAAGGGATATATATATATATTAGAACATGTACAAATTTTGTTTATATATATAGGCCTGAAAAGTTAAAATAAGATCAAGAAAAACACACATATTCCAGTGCATAAACAAATAAATATAATTAAATATATACACACGCAAAAGACAGAATACGTACACAACTTAAAAATCCACAAAGCATCATATCTGGAATAAAACCAGATATGTGGATCTACTTATAGACAACTATAGGCATAAATGCACACAAATAACCGCAATTTCTACTCTAACAGCGTCTTTTTACGCACTTCCCACTTGTGGAATTCTCTTCCATATACTTGCTTCCTCCACAGCTACAATCTCCAGGAATTTAAATGTAAGGTCAATAGACATCTACACTAACTCGCATCCATTCTCACAAGCTCTTTTTCCATCTACTCCACCCACATCCTCGGTATCCTCATCCGTCTATTACCCTCTTTCTGACATTTCCAATAACTATCCCCTCTTTTTCATCACTTTCCCCTATGTAACCCCATGTGCAACAGTGGCAGTAGAATGCCTTGCTTGGGGTGAGATGATTTAAAAAAAAAATATCCACTACAAATCGTACATTTGTTTCGACATTGAAACTACAATGTCGCATCAGGTGGTGTGGACAGGAATGGAAAGCCTCTTTTCTTATATTTGGTTAGTTGTGTGTAGGATGTTGGTGGGGGCCAGTGATAAGGGAACAAGTCTTGTGAATTGTCCGTTTGAATTTTGAAGAAAGTGGTGTGGTTAGTGAACACGGCTGATTAATGAGTGTCTTGGAATCCTGTAGACAGATTTAACATTAGCAGATAGCATTGTAAGTTTTATGATGTTGCGACTATATTTTATCCTTTGGATTTCTTAAAGGAGCAGAGTAGGGAGGTGCAAGGGGTGGGATTGGACTTACCGCTTATTTGTACAACTATAGAATATTTTTGCATTTAAGCACAGTTTTTATAATTAATCTAATTTTGTATATTTAACCTACTACTGATACGTGTGATGTGACTGCCTCGAATGAAATAAAATTTCAAAAATGAGTCTAAAAAACGGGGTTCTTTCTCAAGAAAATTCCAATGAGATTCGTCCATCTGGATCCATTCATCCCCAGCTGCATGGGCTTCCAAATGTCCACAAGGATGGAGTACCATTGAGACCTATTCTATCAATGTTTGGATCAGCAAAACACAAGGTAGTCAAATGGATGTCATCACTTTTTGAACCAGTGTTGCAGCACTTAAGTGGGTTTTCTTTGAAGGATTCTTTTCCCTTTGTTGACCGCTTTCAAAATTTGTCTTCTTCAAGTAAGTTCATGTGTTCCTTTGATGTTTCTTCATTATATACTAGCGTCCCTCTTTTGGAGACAATAGATATCTGCTGCGATTTACTTTATCGTAGTTCTATGTCTCCACCTGAATTGGTTTTCGTGGAGTTGATAAAATTTGCTACGTTATCTGTGGTATTTAGCTTTAATAATACTATGTATCGTCAGATTGACGGGGTCGCGATGGTCTCTTCTTTGGGTCCCGCACTTGCCAATATCTTTGTGGGCTTTCACGAGGAGAAAATACATAGTAATTTACTTCGCCCTCAACTGTATTGTCGATATGTGGACGACACTTTCTGTTTATTCGATAATGTAGTTGAGGTAGACCAGTTTCTCTCTTTCTTTAATAATATCCAACCAGCACTGAGGTTTACTGTTGAGAAAGAATCAAATTCTCAACTAGCTTTTTTAGATGTCCTAGTACATCGGACACCTACAACTTTTCTCACCCAGTTTATAAGAAACCAAAATTTTCGGGAGTTATATCCGCGTTGGGATTCCTTTGGTCCTAAAAAACGTAAGATAAACATTATTAGAACCTTAGTTCACAGGGTATTAATGTTATGTTCTGAGTCTTTCCTGGATGATGAAATTAATTTTGTGAAGGAAACCTTATGCAGTTTAGGGTATCCCTTGACACTGTTCATTCAGTTATCCGTAACAAGATTTCGGAATTCAGAAAGGATAAGGATATTAAAAAGTGCCCCGTTTGTCTGAGACTTCCCTGGATTGGATCGAAGTGTGAAAACATGGCTAGACAGATTTCATCTTAAGTTCATTGTTGTTTTTTCTCGACCGAGGTACGTATAGTATTTCAAACCCAGCCCATGTTATATTCTGGACGCAAGGGTGTTCTTCCTCCCCACCAAATTAATTCCATAATTTATAAATATAATTGTAGTTGCGGAGCTGACTACATAGGAAGAACAATACAGCGTCTTGACATGAGAATAAAGCAACATGTTCCCACTAAAATTAGAAACCACACCTTGCCTCGAATTGGACTCGTTCCAAATACTTACGAATCAGCCATTTGTGAGCACCTTTTAAAGAATAGAAAGTGTGCTGCGAATTTTAGTGAAGATTAGTTCACTATTGTAGCCCGATTTCACTCTTTATTCCATCTTAAGGTGCTCGAGCCTTTATATATCTGGTCCCACGAACCTTCACTGTGTGAACAGCTTGATTTGTTGGGGCGCGATATTATTAGCCTCTAGTTCTTTGCATTCATAATTTTTCCCCTCATTTTTCACGACACACTTTATTTTAATTCTAATTTAAATCTTCCGTAGCGAAACCGGTTGCTTTACTTTTTTATTACTATTTCATAATGTGTAGCAACAAGCTACACACTTTCATTTCTTTAATTAAAGTTTGTACTTATAAAAACACTAGCAGTATAGCCCGGCGTTGCGCGGGTGTAATGAAAGCTTTAAAACTAATCCATGGTCCTGTAGCTCAGAATCAGCCTAAAGAATATTTGTGTGAAGTTTGGTGAGAATCGGATAAAAATTGTAGATTTGTATAAAGGGCATACAGACAGATAAACAAACACACACACAAACATCTTGCCTTTTATATATATATATATATATATATATATATATATATATTATCGATTTTCTGCACTATTGTAAGAACTGCAACCTTGAAACTTCTGAATATCGTTTCTTATGTTTTTGTCTATGAGTGTATCAAATTTGATTAAAATCGGACCACTCCTTTTATTACCCGATTTTTTCGATTATCGATTTTCGATATTTATCGGGGGTACCTCGACACAAAACCTAGCTAAGAACACTCGCATATGCTTATAGTACAACTGTGTAAAATTTCATGAAAATCGGTTCAGCCGTTTCGGAGTCTATAGGGAACACACACACACACACACACACACACACAGACAAAGTTCCATTTATAAATAAGTTTAGATTTTCAAATATATATATATATATATATATATATATATATATATAATTAAATGTTTTTATTATATAATTAATATAGTTTATGTTGCGACATGGAAATTTCTGTTTCGAGATTTTTACCTCGTCATCAGGCAATGTTAGCTCATTGTTAAGAAAATGATTTTCATTTGAATATAAGAAACAATACGTTTGTTATTTATAGACGTGGAAAGGCAGAAACATTTATATGTGCGTTCAATTTAACTAATCAGAATAGAAATCTACTTTAAATTTGGAAAAAAAGTTTATATTTTTGGGGAATACATGATTTCTTCTTTCAATCTTAACTGCAAAACCCATGTCTAGACTGCATTTCTGTCAATGTATCCATTATTGTTACGAAATTATTCTTTTAGTTTTCTTTGTATCCCATGATTTTCTAAAACAAAAAGGAAAGAAAGAGAACATTTTATCTTTTGACCTGACTTAAACGGACCTTTGAGTGAAATTACACTATTTTTTATTTCGATTTAGAATGCCTTTTATTATAATTTTTAATAAACCTCTTATTATTTGTCTGTATTTCTGAGATGAAGTAGTATTTAAAGTATTTACATTATTCGTACTATTGTCATCATCTTTGTTGCTATAATTTGTATGACGTTTCAGCCGTTGTACGCTCCGGCTTCTTCAGCTGCTAGGAATTTAGAACCGAATCCTTTATTACAATCACTGAGGTATATCGTCCTCATTCCTTGCGTAGTTATGTCTTGATTGGAAGTCATAAGCTATCTCCCTCTAACCCCTCCAGTTACTTGTTCACCACTGCTATAGCCTGGTATTGAAATCACAACTCTTTGGGTCAAGTCAAAGGGACTTACCAGCGTCTATATCCACTGGGTCATGTGTCTTATATATTAATATATATGTAAAAAGAGACAGAGTTTATTAAGTATATGTCCAAATATCTATTTTCTTGGAAAAGCATAAAGACAAAATTCTCATTCAGTTTCCCACGAGGGTAAAGACTCCCATTAAAATGTAATATTAAGAATTAACAATAAATTAAATGTTTAAGAAAATTATGTAGACGTGTCCGTGTGTGGCTATATATATATATATGGTCTGCTCAAAATTCATATAAAGGACGCCCCATTAAGACCCATGCTATCAATGATTGGTTTAGCCCAGCATTCTTTGGCTCAATGGCTTTTGCATGTCATACAACCGGTTCAAACATTTTATACTAAATATTGTATATCTGAATCGTTCTCCTTTGTTGAACGTTTACAGGCCATACAGCTATGTCCAGACGCTGATTTTATGTGCTCATTTGATGTGTCGACTCTGTTTACTAACGTACCATTAAGGGAGATTCGTTATATGGGGGTGATATTACTTCACATCCTTTTCCTAGGGATATATTTGTCGAACTTATGACACTTTGTACTAGTTCTGTGGAGTTTAACTTTGAAAATGTCATGTATAGTCAAGTGGATGGAGTCCAGATGGGTAGTCCCCTTGGTCCTGCGTTAGCTGATATTTTTGAGGGCTACTACAAGTCGTTGCTCTTTGGCAAAGTGTCTAAACCTTTTATTTATTTCAGGTACATTGATGACACTTTTACCAACTTTTTTCAAATGAAAGTGAAGCCGTAAATTTTTTCAATATGCTTAACTTCTTACATAAGGCTTTGGCCTTCATTATGGAAGTGAAAAAGGACAACTGTTTCTCCTTTTTGGACGTTGTTGTTGAGTGTAGTAGAGGGGGTTTCCTTATAAGTATTTATCGTAAACCCACCTTTACTAGCCTGTATATGAATTGGTGTGCGTTTGCACCTCAGTCAGTTAAGTGCCATACGTGATGCACACTTGGGCGATCATGTCTCGAAAGAGACATGACTGACTGGGCAGAAGATTATCCCGCAGTAGGTTGCCATTGCTTTCTGCGGTAGACTGGTTTCCAACCAAGGCTATAGAACTCAATCTGTCCTGTTATTTAACCCATAACTGAAAGGAATAGACGGATTAATACCTTTCCCAAGGCTATTTACGCGCGAGGAAAATTAATCTTATCAAAACCTTGGTATACAGGGCGCTCAAAATTTGTTCTCCTACTAGACTGGATTCTGAATTTGAGAATATCAGGGAAATTTTCCTTAGTAATGGCCATCCGGAAGCCCTTATTAATCATATTATTAATAGGAACACTAGGGAATTTAACTCTTCTAAAGTCCTGAGGCCTTCTAAGTGTCCAGTTTATTTGAAGGTTTCTTGGATTGAAGATAAGGTCCAAAGTTTAGTTAAGCAGGTGAGCAAGTCGGTTTCTGGTTGTTTTCCGTCTGTTACTCTGCGTTGTATTTTTCAGACTAGGCCTACGTTTCCGTCTTTTTGTAAAGATCAATTACCCTACATCAAATTAAGTAATTTGGTATATGAATTTAATTGCCAGTGCGCTGCTGGTTATGTGGGGAGTAAAACCTTATATTTGGAAACAAGAATTAATCAACATGTACCTTCTAAAATACGATTTGGCAAAATAGATAGCATATGCTATCTTCCCTTTACAAATATGGAATCGGCTATTGCTCAACACCTAGTAGAGAATATAGCCTGTGTCAAGTCGTTTACAAACAGTGGTTCAAAAAATTTTATATGTATCTGGTTCCAATAATCATTTAAAGATTTTGGAATCAGTCTGCATATCATTACGGAAGCCTTTTGCCGGCAGAAGGGTTTTGTGATGTATCTTCATTTGCTGGGGGATATTTTATTTTAACTGTCCCTCGATAATTATTTACACGCGATTACACACATCAACATCTCCTTCGCTAACATACAAGATATATGCACAAACTTTTACAGTGTCGAATCCTTCCTCCAAGTCAACTCACCTGACATCCTAGCCCTCTGCAAAACTAGCCTTGATCCTTCTATTCTCTCTTCTGAATTCTATGTCCCTGGTTACCTTCCCTCTTCAGGAAGGACTCCAATGTCCACATGCATGGGCTTGGTGTTTACGTCAGTGAACACCTCCCTCTAGCTAGGGTGACCTCTCATGAATCCCTAAATCATTCTTATATGTGTTTCCCACTCTTCCTACTAAGCTCAGTTAGCTATCTTTTCTTCCTCTACCGCTTCCCCTCATCTCCCGACTCTTCCATTTTTGACAACATCTCCATTAATATTGACAAGGCTATTTCCTCTCATCTGTCTGCTCATATATTTGTGTTTGGCGACTTAAACGCCCACCACACCAAGTGGTTGAAAAACACTGTTACAGATCTTGCTGGTGTCCACACCATGAATTTTTCAATCACCCAGTCCCTTACGCAAGTGGTGGATCTCCCCACGCGTTTCTCTAATAACCCTAATAGACCTAACTCACTGCTAGATTTCCGTTTTAATTTCATCCCTGACTCTTGCAATGTCAAGCAACTCTGCCCACTCGGAAACTCTGACTATGCAGTGGTTTCCGTTAACATCTCCTTCCATTCCCACTCCACCCAAGAACCTCAGACTAGCAGAATATTTTACTGCTACCAAAGAGCCGATTGTGTGACGTCCCTTGGAACAAAGTCTTTAGTCTTCCCGTTGAAGACTGTACGGATGAGGTCTCTTCTTGGGTTAAGGCTGACATCAAAACTTTCATCCAAGCCAGGCAGTTGAGACTTAAATCCCACTCGTCCCCTTGGTTCTCCCCCGCTTGCTCGGCCGCCATTGCCCATCGAAATCACTTCTTCCGGCTTTATCGGAGTCACGCGTCGGACCATAACAGGCGCCTCTTTGCTTCTGCACGCAATGAGTGCAAGAAGATACTTAAAGAAGCTAAGCTGTTGTTTGCAGCCAGAAAGAAGTAGCGCATAGCATCCCGTAAGTTCGGTTTCAAAGACTACTGGAGGCTCTGTAAAAGTGTACTAAACAATAGCAAATCTTCAATCCGCACTCTAATCAACGAATTTGAGGTCCTTACCGCTACAACATACAAGGCTAAGTGCTTCGCTCACAGATTCTCCACCAACTCGAAACTGAACTCATTTGGAGTATCTATACCCGACTTTCCACCCCGAACTGAGGCCCAACTGAATGACATCCACATTACCCTCTCGGTGGTCACTAACATAATTTCACAGGCTGACCACCATAAAGCGATCAGCGGCGACGGAATCCCAATCATTGTCCTTAAGAAATGTTCCCCTGAACTCTCCCCTGTTCTCTCCAAACTTCATAACTACTGCTACTCTGCTTCTGGCTTTCCTGCCTGCTGGAAGTTCTCCTCCGTGGTTCCAATATATAAAAACACTGGTGAACCCTCTGACCTCTCGAATTATCGCCCTATCAGCCTTCTACCGATTTTTGGCAAAGTGTTCGAAGCTATCATCAACGCCGAGGTGGTTCAACATATCACAGCCCACAGACTATTCTGTGACAAACAGTATGGTTTCCACTTCACCAGGTCTACTGCTGATATGCTCACAACCATCCCTGAGTATATACACCAGGCTCTCGACAAGAACGACGAAGCCCGAACTGTTGACCTAGATATTTCCAAAGCTTTTGACAGAGTCTGGCATGCTAGCCTTCTACACAAGCTGCAAGGCTGTGGTATAACTGGACAATTGTTTGACCTTATCCAGTCATTCGTTTCAAATCACACCATGAAGGTAGTATTGAACGGACATGCCTCCCAATACTATCATACGAATTCGGGTGTCCCTCAAGGCTCTATTCTATGTCCTATGCTTTTCCTTATCTACATTAATGATCTCCCAGATGTAATAAGATCCAGAGTAGGCATATACGCTGAGGACACTACGGTTTACTCTCGCATCGATCAAAAATCTACCGAGGCTGACAAAGCAAACCTTGCTGCCGAGCTTGAAAAAGACCTCCAATCTGTGGCGGACTGGAGTAAGAAATGGCTCGTGAATTTTAATGCTTCCAAAACGAAGCTGCTATCTATTAACCATCACTGACAATCTCTCCTGTCAGTCCCCTCCATTAGCATAGATCAGGCTATTCTTCCTGAAAGCAAAACACTGCACCTCCTCGAGTTAACTCTCACAACAAATCATAAGTGGAATTACTATATAGAATCCATAGCTAAATCCGCTGCTAAGAAAGTCGGTTCTCTGTGTAGGGCTAGGAAGTCTTTCCCGTCTAAAACAATCCTGCACATATATAAATCTACCATCCACCCGTGAATTGAATACTGCTGCCATATCTGGTCGGCTGCTCTTGCTATCCACCTAGGTGTCTTAGACAAAATCCAACGGAGAATCTGTAATGTGATCGATCCCGACTTGACAACTCAGACACAGTCACTTTCTCACCGGCGCAATGTGCCTTCCCTCTGTCTCTTCTACAAATACTTTCACGGCTTCTGCTCCGATGAACTTAGCTCACTGGTGCCCCCTATATATGAATTTACTCGAGCCACAAGATTAGCAACTAGGCATCACTCTTTTACTGTGAAACCAATAAAATGTAAACGCAAATTCTACTCCATCAGCTTCTTTTCTCGCATTTCCCGCCTGTGGAATTCCCTTCCGTTTACTTGCTACTTGTTTCCAGCTACAATCTCTAAGAATTTAAATGTAAAGTCAATAGTCATCTCTTATCTCACTAACCTGCATCCCCTCTCTCATGCTCTTCTCTCCGTCCACTCCACTCTCATCAGTATTCTCATCCTTCTCTTACCCATTTCCTGACACCCACTATAACCTGTCACTCTTTCTCATAACTTTCCTTCTATGTAACCCTCTGTAAATCAGTGGCAGTAAAATGCCTTGCTTGGGGCGATATGATTATAAAAAAAAATTGTTCTCCTTTCGTTATAAATAAATATATTTATATGCATATTTATTTTAGCGTGTTTCCTTACTTTTTTTTTCTTTTTTGCTCTTCATTTTGGTTGCTGTTCTTTTCGTTTGATTTATAATTCCAACGATTTTCTCCTGATGAGATGTTGGACGAAAGGGCTCTTGAGACTGTTAATAAATTCCTTGTTTTTAAAAGTAGTGTACAATTTGTACCTCCAAACATTTGTATATATATATATATATATATATATATATATATATATATATATATATATATAAGTAGCAATCTTCCTTTTAAACATGTTTAGGTTTAGTTAAAAACGACCGACAAGGAAGATTTTATCAATTTCTGATTTAATTTTTCTAATATTCTTATATGTTTCCTTTTTAGTGGAAATAAGAAATGTAAAAATGTTCCATAATTATTTTATTTATTTATTTATTTTTTTGTAAGCGTTTCACCCCGAGCAAGGCATGTCACTGCCACTACTGCGCAGGGGGCTACGTAGAGTGGAGAAAGGCTGATTAAATATAGGAAATGTCAGAGGGTGGGTGATAGGCGGGTAAGGATACTGAGAATGAGGGTTGGGTAGATGAGAGTGTTCTGAGAATAGTTGGGAGTTAGTGTGATAGGAGGTGTCTATTGACCCTACATTTAAACACCTGGAGATTGTAACTGTCGGGAAAGCAGACTTGTGGGAGGGAGTTCCACAGGCGGGAAGCGCGAGAAAAGATGCTGCTGGAGTAGAATTTACGGTTACATCTTATTTGTTTAACTGTAAAAAAAGGGTGGGACCTAGTTACTAATCTAGTATCTCATGTAAATTCGTGCTTAGGCGGCACCAGTGATCTAAGCTCATCAGAGCAGAAGCCATGAAAGTACTTGTAGAAGAGGCACAGGGAAGCCACATCACGCCGGTGAGAGAGCGGCTGCAGCCGGTCTGCCAAGTCCGTATCAACCACGTTACAGATCCTCCTTTGTATTTTGTCAAGAAGCCCAAGGAGAGCAGCAGGGGCACCCGACCAGATATGGCAGCAATATTCAATACCCGGGCGGATGGTAGATTTGTATATGTGCAGAATAGATTCAGGTGGGAAAAATTTCCGGGCCCTGCACAGGGAGCCGACTTTCATAGCAGCAGATTTGGCAATGGATTCAATATAGTCATTCCATTTGAGGTCCGCCGAGAGTGTATTAACTTTCCAAGCACTTTCAGCCGCTTCACTGGCCATTTTCAATGATGTTATATTTCTGATGTTGTTATTTCATCCTCATGTTTTGACTGCAATGTAATTTATTTTGTGTTTTCGAAAAAGTGCGTTCTTTAAAAGCTATCACGTGACGCGCGTAACTGGACATCGTGTGACCGTCTGTCTATTTTTAAAAATCGTTCACCTGTTAAATAATGTAAGGTTGATGGTCGGAGAAAGTTGTTTGATATATAGTGCTTCTCTTATAGCGAGATGCTAATGATATTGTAATTTAAACAGTAATTTTCAAACAATTTTTTTCTTAGAGTTTCTTGTAAATTATTGGTTAATAAATGTTTTTCATTTTTTCTCTTTACTTGGATAGGTGGCATGTAAGACGCCTAGTAAAAGAAATAGTATTATGTCCAATGTAACTAACTGATTTATGACAAGAAACACAGTCTTGTACTTGGCATTAAAATTCATATATTATATATTTTTTCTAGTTCAGACTTGATGCGTTTATATTGATAAGAAACAACACGGTCTTCCATTTATATATTATGAATTTTAAATGTGTTTGAGTAATTACGGCAGAAATATGGTGTTTAATAATTTTTCGTATAGCGAATTCGTCCTGTTTATAATTATTGTGCATTTGATTGCAGTGAAATATGCTGATGATTTTTGTGTTTTATTTTTAATACTGGTGTCGTGTATTTTTTGTAAGAATAATTTTATTTGTTTATCAATGATATAGTTGGGAAAATTATTGTTTACTAATGTTTGCTTTATGTGTTTTAGTTCGTTCAAAAATATTTTTTGGTAGGAAGAATTTTGAGGTAATCTATATACCGGTATCTTATATCTATCCGGAAATTGGCTATTAGAATTCAGTAGACAAGCGTTCTTACTGATAGTTTTTTTATACAGGTAAGTGATAAATTCTTTGGTTTTTAGCTCTATATTAACATCAAGGAACGGAGTTTTGTTATTGTCCATGAGTTTATAGGTAAATTTTAGCGCTGAGTTATTTTAAAAATTTGATTTAAGATTCACAATTTCCTCCTTATTTTTTTTTTATCAAGAAATGTCATCAACATACCTTACATAAATCTCCGGTTTATTGGACGTTTTAAACACTTTGTAAAAATTAGAGAAAGTAAGACCTAATAAGTTTCTCATAATGACTCCGTTAGTTTGAATGTAGATGTTACCATTATGGTCATAAAATGGAGTTTTTGTGGTACAGGTGATGAGTAGTTTTCGAAGAATTGCTGTTTGGATTTTTGGAGGATGGATTGATAGGTGTTTGTAGACACAGTCGCTAATTATGTTTAGTGTTTCTTCAACTGAGACTTTAGTAAAAAAAAATTCTACAGTGAAGATAAAATATTACTTTTTGAATTACTAGTTTTTAATATATGGAGGAACTGTTTTCTTGATACGAAGCTGTAATTGTTAGGTATGTATGGAGAAATTATGTGATTCAGGGATTTTGATAGTTGGTATACTAAGATAAGATAGGTAGGACAGGAAAACCTGGTTTTCAAATATAGTGTATGCATTTCTTGTCAAATCAATTACCTTTATTGGATATACTATCACTTTTTAATTAGACGTCTTATATGCCACCTATTCAACCAAAGTGCAAAAAAAAAAAAAAATTATTAACCCATAATTTATAAGAACCTTAAGAAAACATTTGGTTGAAAATACAAAAATACTATTTAAATCATAATATCAAAAGCATCTCGCTATAAGAGAGGCACTGTGGTGATACCGACCGAGCAAAGCGAGGGACCGGATGTTTGCTCTATAACGACCAGAAAGCAAATGACCAAAAGTTGTCTGTGCACAGGTGGATCCGCGCAGGTGTTCCGGTTGAAAAATAAAAATTAATCAAATATTAAATTTCCATTTCGTGAGCTTACGCGAATTTTATTTACCAGCGAATGGGACGCCTAGAATCAAATTCAAGTGTGAAATCCCAAACGAGCTGCTGTGATCCAAAAAGCAGATATAAAAAGCGGATACAGACAAACCCCAGCAGGCAGACCTCGAGGAGAAGAGTGTAATCAATATCCCCTTGACTTAAGTCAAGTGGCTACTACGCTTGCCTTTTTCCTTCTCCCTTGTCTCAAAACTACTTACTGACCTAAGGAGCGACTACATCAAAGACATCCTTTACTTACACGCTCCCCACATTCCTAAGCATTTATTCTCTTTCAGCTTATTATTTGCCATGAACATTTTAACCTCCGTTGGACCTATATTCACGTATTGCTTTAATTGTAAAACATTAATTAATATGTGTTTATAGAAAAATGTTATTTTCAATTCAATTTGATTTTCTTGATTTTATAATCATTTTATGACTTATAGTGGGCTATCTATCGCAAGGCCAAATTCTATTAACTTGCAACGGTATACAACTACCCTTCACTACAAACGGGAAAACAATAGATAACCCGCTATAGCACAATATATCAAACAACTATCTCCTACCATCAACCTTACATTATTTAACAGTTGAAATCAAATTTTAACAGTTTTTTTTTTATAAACGCTCACGCGATTTCCAGTCACGCGCGTTACGCGATAGATTTTAAAAAACGCTCTTTTTCAAAAACAAAATAAATTATGTTACAGTCAAAACATGAGAATAAAATAACAACATCAGAAACGTAACATCCTTCAGGATAACCAGTGAAGTGGCTGGAAGCACTTGGAAAGTTTATAATTATGGATCATTTTTACATTCCTTATTTCCAGCAAAAAGTAAACATGCAAGAATACTGGAAAAATTAAATCAAAAATGTATAAAATCTTTCTTGTCGGTCGTTTTACACACGCACGCACGCACGCACGCACGCACACACGCACACACACACGCACGCACGCACGCACGCACGCACGCACACACAGGTTTCATTGAATAATATAGACAAGTTCTGTCTATTTATTTTGTGTAAGATCCGTTCGTATGATCTGGTTAGCTTGATAGTGTTGTCATGGAAAGACGACAAGAAATCGCAATAATTGTTGATTACTGTTAATTGTTAATTGTTGATATCAGGTCTGAGCTTTCGGCTTACATAAGCCATTATCAAAGGATGAACATTTAATGTTCAGTGAACATAGAACATTTAAATTATTATTAACAGAGTGGAGTTATACAGAGAAAATTAGACAGGTCCATTTTTTTTTTTTTTTTTTTGCACATGGCTGTAGGCCGAGAAGGAATGATGGTAGTGGGTTTTTTGGTCAATTGAGTGTATAGTGGCATGAGGGATTGGTCTGGGAATTGCTGCTACTATGGTGTAGGGGGTAAGTATAATAACTATGACCTCTCCTGTCGATTATAGGCATTGAAGTATGTTAGTAGAGGTGTCGAAATTTATTTTATTTAGGCTAGGTTTAAACTGTTTGATGTAGATAGCTTCTAGAATTTTAAATTTTCGTTTATTATTTTCTTGTCTAAGTATATGCGTATTTTCAACAAGTGTTTTCCTAAGAAGTGTGTATTGATAGCCGTGGTGTTTTAAATGTCGGAATATGTTAGAATTTTCATTTAAGTGCAATGTAAGTCTCCGCGAAAGCGAGTTAGTAGTATGTCCAATGTAGGTATTATTTAGATTGTTAGAGATACATTCTCGAAAGGGGCATTTGAATTTATACACTACATTGTTTTTTTGCAAATCGCTAACGGTGGGGGAGGAGTCGTTGCGGACGATTGAGTTGGATGTTGTGGATTTAGCGTAATATATGATAAATTTAATTCTTTTGTTGGGGTCTGTCGGAGAGATGTTAGTGTTTATGAGCTTTTTTAGGATATTTTCATCTAGTTGGTAGTTGGTGTGCATTTGGCTACGATCACTGTTCAGCCATTTACTTTTATAAAGAGTGCTCAATACAATGCAGAGTTTATATATATATATATATATATAGGTACATCCACTAAATTGCTGAAAAAACGGCATAGTATGAAGAAAAAAGTCCCAAACTTAATAAAAACGAAGTTTTTCTATCAAAATGTTTACGTTATTAAGAGAAAATATCAAAATATTTTAAAATATTATTTAAATTTTTTTATCCTTTTTAACGCGTTCAAAAATTTGGTAAAAATCTTGATTTTTTTGTTTTTCGTTAGCGGTTAGCCAAATCGTTACGAGAGTTTACAATGGAAATTTTAATATTGCGTAACTCAGTGTTTTCCGGACAAACAGATAAATTTGGAAATTGTTGCGAAAATCAAATAATTGTCGGATTTTAATGAAACTTTCCGAACTTATTCAGAAATGAATGAAATTATCTTTTAAATCATTATTTTTTAAAAAATCTTGGTAAAAACATTTTTACATCAGTAACCCTCCACCCACACACGTAATTTCATGAAATTTCAAGAAATTAAATTTTGTAGGCAAAATTGGTTTTATTAATTAAACGCAGAAATCATTGGGGAATGTAAATCATCTATTATTTTTTCAACCATTTGGCCCCTCTTTCCAAAAGTCTGCTTCCAATAGTGAAATAAAAAATTGCAACAAAACTATAACATTATTTAACTTAAGAAGCTTTTAACTGTTTTAATAAATAATATAAATTAAGGTTATTATAGTTTGAAGAAAAAAATTTTCAATTAATAATGAAATTTTAAAAGAATTGTTTTCATTTTTCTTAATTATAATAATTTATATATATTAAAAAATATTTTAAATATTTCAAAGACTTGTAGATGTTACGTTATTAATTTATCAATTAAAGACTTTATTTACTAATCGAAAATTGAAAAGCTTAATACAAATCATCGAGTCATTGCATTTTTTAATCATTTTTAATTAATTAATTAATTTATTTATTTTTGTTTATTTGATTGTTTTTTTTTTTGTGTGTGTGGTAATTTCTGCGTGTGCATTAAAAGTTCATGTGTTTCACAGTTTATTTCTCTTATAGGAAAAAAATTGGACAATTTTGTCAATTCCAGTCACCATACACTTATCTCGCTCCTGTCTAGCTGTAATCACATGTCAAATACTGGGGAAATACGTGTTTAAGAAATAGTTTTATTCTAAATTTCATGCTATAAATAAATAATACTCGTGTAAAGCAGATTAATTTAACATTATATTTGCTATTTTTCTAAAAATATGTCACAGATGTACATTTAATTTTTGCAAGATTGTTAAACCGAGAATTCTCTTTTGTTTACAAATGTGCCGATCGCTCAAAAATGCCTGAAAAATTGAAAAAAACAAACTCAAAATTTTAGATTCCAATCAATATAATTTCTAGTTGAAAAACTAAAGTATTTTACTTTCTGGAATTAGTAAATAGTAAATTTAATCATATAGCCTTCAATTAAAACTTATAGTGGGTTATCCAGAGTGAAGTGTATGTGTTTTGAAACATTAGTTTGAGTTGGCCTTGTTAGATAGCCCACCATAAGTGGGGTATAAAAGAAGAAAATCAGATTGTAAATAGAAACAACAGATTTATATACATATAAATCAATTAAGATTTTTACAAATAAAAGTAATGTATTTTGGTTGATACAAGGTCGTTAAAATGTTCGTAGTAATCCTTGTAAGAATGAGTTTATGTGTGCGTAGGCAGGAACGTATGTGGGTATGTATATATGAGCGTTATAGTTGGGTAGGAGTGTCTTTCGCTCAGTCTTAAAGGGTTCCGTTCGGTTTTACGAGTTTTGTTTTCGATTCGCTTTTGCATGTGTACTAAGCAAGGTTTTGTAGATTCGAGTAAATTCGTTTATTTCTAACAAAATCAATGAATTTTAAATGTAGATCTTGTTTTGTTCCATATGTAATGGGTCCTCGTTCAAATAACGGGGTGTAATTCTGTGTATTTTTTATTTTTATTTTTTATTTTTTTTTGGTTTCAGTAGTAAAAATATGTGTTGTGTTTTTTCAATTTAATTGTTCTACCGGTTTTTGCTTTAGTTATTTGTTTTTCATCATTAACTCCATCGACATGAAATTGGGTTAGGGTTAGTGCGAAAGCTATTAATACTGATTTCGCTGTGATCTCTGATATTGGGCATGCTTCAATCCATCAATACATGTTAAAATATAACGATAGGGTGAAAAAATACGGATCAGTAGGTTTCTTTACTGGCGTTAAGGGCCCAGCAGTAACAATATGCACCGTCTGAAAGCAGCTGGAGAGTAATTCGAACGGTTGAACTTTTTGTATGTGTTGTTATTTTCGCTGCTGGCACTGTTTGCATTCCTTACACCAAGTTTTTATCGAATTGTTCATTTCAGGCCAGTAATATCTTGCTTTTATGAGTTTTAGAGAGGCTGATGTACCAGGATGTGATAAATTATGTAGACTGTTATATACCGATTTTCTTAGCTTTTGCGTGACAAAAGGTCGTAGAAAAGGTAATGACACGTCACATAGCACTACTTCGTTTTTGTTTACAGTATATGGTTTCAGACGATCACGGAAAATTTCGATTTCATCGTCAGTACTGGTATTTGGTGATATGCTGATGACAGGTTGAATTTCGAGAAAACTTTTTTATTGTGCAATTTAGATGACAGAGAATTTATGTATGGGGTCGGGTAGTGATCAGGTTTTGTTATTGCATTTAATAACCTGCAGTCACCTACGGGTCTGTAAGTACCGTCGGGTTTAGGTACCATATGTGGGGCTACACCCCATTCCGATTTTGAAGGGGAAATTATTCCAATTTTCTGAAGTTTCCGAAATTCTTCCATTGCTATGTTGTATTTTTGAGGTGATAATTGTCCAGTTCTTGAGAAGAAAGGATGATTACTTCCAGTTTCAATCCCGTGGAATACCTTGGGTTTGATAACGTTGATATTTCGATGTGGAGATATTATATTTGGATATTTATTTATGAGATTTTTTACTGTTATGCCTGTAGGATTGTCTGGATAAACATCAATGTTCACTATCGTCGAAGATGGTTGTTCTTTAGATTATCTATTTGTTGCCATACCTGTTAACTTACTATTATTACAATCAATCACTAGTTCGAAGTGCCTCAAGAAGTCATAACCTGGGGAGGTTTGGTCGTTTCTGCAACAAGAAAGGTCTAAGTAACGTCTCTTCTGAGGTTATTTAATGCTAATGTGATCACTGCTTGTCCAGAGCATTCTATTTTGACTCCGTTAGCTGCTACAATAGAGATGTTGGTTCGGTGGATGATGACACCGTTTAGAAATTGTTTTTTGATATTACTGATACAACTGCTCCTGTGTCTTCACTTTGTTAACTCCTAACCGTGCGGCTACTTCAAGAAGCGACGAATATGCGCAAGCTATCATATTACGCCGAACTAGTTTTCGGGATTTATATTTGATACAGGTGAATTGGGTTGAACTGGGTTGTATTTGCACATTTTTCTTATTAGGGCATTTGCACCAGGGTTTGCAAACCTTGTACGTTCAACAAAGTAAATATGTGCGCGATAGATTTTGGGCTTCTGATCTCTATAAAAAGGAAAGGGTACCATGTGAACTTTCCTTCGTTGTATTCTAGTATCTTTGCGGTTGTCGCTGGTGTTGTCGGTGGCTTTCTCTGGACACTTGCTGAATAATTTCCAGATCTGTTTGCGCCGCAGCTATCACTGGCGGTAGCGCTTGTATAAATTTATATCGGACAATGTGTTCATTTGGACCTATGCGACTGGCTAACGGTATCAATGCGTTTAAGAAAGTCGAAGGTCGTCCTGATATTGCTGAAGATGACATCAGTTTGTCGAGTATCTCTGCTTTCGGCTTTTCATATGCATTGATTACGACTTCCTTTCAAGGTATCGTAATCTTTAGAGTGTAATATATTTGTCGTTATTCTTCCTACTTATTACTGGAGGAAGAGCTGCCAAGGCGTGGTAGAAATTTTGTCTTGCTTGTTTTATGCTTGTGATGTTAAACTGTGCTTCCATTATAGCAAACCAGGCGAATACATTGGACTCAATAAACACGGGTGTTTTGATTGTCACAGCTTGTATGGATGGATCCTGGTTGATGATCTGTGTCGTTTCCTTTTCTGCCATTGTTCTTGTTGAAGATGTTTTTTTGTTTTTTTTTTTGTTTTTTTGGGCGCCGAGGTTCACCAATTTATAGTGGGTTTTCCTTTATAGTGAAGTGTATTTGTATTGAAACCGATGAGTATCATTTGGCCTTGTTAGTTAGATAGCCCACTATAAGAAAATCAAATTGTAAATAGAAACAACAAATTTATGTACATATAAATCAATTAAGATTTTTTTTTAAATAAAAGTAATGTATTTTGGTTAATACAAGGTCATTAAAATGTTCGTAGTAGTCATTGCAAGAATGAGTTTATGTGTACGTAGGCAGAAACGTATGTGTGTATATATGTATGAGTGTTATAGTTGGGTAGAAATGTCTTTGAAGTATTCGCTCAGTCTTAAAGGGCTCCGTTCGGTTATCAAGTATAAGAAAAGGCAGACGGGCGAACCGTGAGAATAAAGAGGCGAGGGAGAAAGATAGAGGTGATAATAATAACGATCGCTTGACGTTTGTCAAGGGTACGTGTTAATTACGCTCGTCTTTTATCTCTCTGGCGACAGTTAAATTTGCTCTGTCTTTTATTTCGTTTGTGGGGCTCCAAAAGTCATTTGGGAATTCACTCCTGGATGTGTCTCGGGTGCTTCCGTTGAACGATGAACAAACTTCGCGTCGGCTCGCGAAAAGGGTCCGTAAAATAATTTGTTTCTGATAACTGAAGATTATTTGAATTTTATTTTTAGATGTTTCCTAGTTTTCTATTGGCCCAAAAATATTTCGCATCGCGGTGTGAAATTTTTGTTTTGGATTTGGGAAGGTGGGGGAAGTAGGAAGACGAAATAAAATTAAATATTATTATAGAAAAAAGTAAAAAGATAAACTTTATAAAGAATTAGAACAAATGCAAAGTGAGAGAAAGAAGCGTCATCTTGAGATTCTGGGGATTGCCCTCACCCCACTTAGTCTGCAAGGTAGGTAACGCTGTTTGAGGAGTATGTAGGTGCACAAGTTTTCTCTTTCTTTTGCTCCGGGATGTAGCAGTGTCACCACACAAGCCTTCGATGCCACTGGGGAGGACTTCTTTCCGCCAGACGACTGAATTTTCCAACACATACACTACTTATTGTTTCTTAAAATTGTAATTTTCTTTTAGAAAATATAGCTTTTAAACAATAAAATGATTATTTATTTATTTATCATTTACCAGTGAAAGTTTTGGTTGTCAATGCATTTAGTCTAGCTAAAAGCAGTTTCAGAAATATATGACTAGTTTGTGTGAAAAGATAGATGTGCTTTAGAAGTGTGTGTGTGTGTGTGTGTGTGTGTGTGTGTGTGTGTGTGTGTGTGTGTGCTTCTTCACTTAGTTTATCTTCTTAACTATAGAACTTAAACTCATTGGCACTTTTTAAACTTTCCTACATTTAAATTACACCGTCTACTCTCTGTTACGACAGTAAAATAATCCATCTGTAAGAATATTTCACTCTTTCTAATTTTTCTTATATTTTCTGTGATTAAATGAAGGGAAGAGAGTGAAAATGATAATAGTTAAAGAATACTAAAGAATAAAGCGACTGAAAGAATCAATTCATGTGTGATGTTCTGACAACGTTCTCACTAGTAGACCTAGCATCAAGATGAATATTATCACAGATTTCATCACATGAGAACATACATAACAAAATTACACGACTGTATTGTTCAAAGAACATATGGTCTAGTACACATAATTGTGAGTTTAATTATTAGGCTGTGTCGTGCGAAAAGTTCTATACTAGCAGAAGAAATGTACAAACGAGACAAAATTGAATAAACTGGAGGGCATATAAACTGATATGAGATATCCGCTAAGGATGAAAAGCAAAAACAGAAGAGTCTCACCGCAGTGAAGAGTTTAGTTTAAAATTCCGATGTGGTTACCGAGTATGATAAACACCTGAAGAAATCTCGAGGATAAAACGACCCAAGTGTTGTATAACCAAGATTAGTGTACCAGTCCGAATGAAGAGTTGTATAATAATGATAATTCCTCATGCTATTAATTACCACATAAATTTATTTTTCTTTTACATCTTTCTACATAAGTTTTTGGTTGACTTGTGGTGATACAGACCGAGCAAAAGCGAGGGACCGGATGTTCGCTCTTTCACGAACAAAAAGCAAATGACCAAAAGTCGTCGGTGCGCATCCGGGTTCGCGCATGTGTTCCGGTTGAAAACTAAAAATTAATCAAATATTAAATTTCCAGTTCGCGAGCCTACGCGAATTTTATTTACCAGCGAATGGGAAGCCCATACAAGCCCATACAAGTGTGAAATCCCAAGTAATCTGCTGTGATCCAAAATGAAGATATAAAAAGCGAATACAGAAAGCTTCGACCGGCAGACCGACTCGAGAGACGAGAGTAATTAGTAGCTCCCTTGACCGAAAGTCAAGCAGCTTACTACGCTCGCCTCCCTTACCTATTTCCTTCTCCCCTGCCTCAAAACTACTTACTGACCTAAGGAGCGACTACATCAAAGACATCCCTTACTCATAGCGCTCCCCACAATCCTAAGCATTAATTCTCTTTCAGCATTTTATTGCCATGAACACTTTAACCACCGTTGGACCTATATTTCAAGTAGTACTTCAATTGTAAAAACATTAATTGATATATATATATATATATATATATATATATATATATATATATATATATAAAATGTTATTTTTCAACTCAATTTGCTTTTCTTGGTTTATAACCTTTCTTTATGACTTATAGTGGGCTATCTACAACAAGGCCAAATTCCGTTAATCTTCAACAATATACAACTACCCTTCACTAGAACGGACTCCCACTAACAGAAAAAGGAAAAGATAAGTAACCCACTATAGGCTAACATATTTTTTTACTATATTAGAATGTTCTGGGCGAACGCATCCGAACGCAATTTTTATATTTGTCTCATCAAAGCAACGGGAAAAATCTTTAAAATGTAGTTATTTGTATCAACTTTAAATTGTAAATTTTTCACTTTAGTTTAGTAACTAGTTTGGCCGATTACGTGACTCTTAACGATAAATCAAAGAAGCTCGGTTAGACGCTGCTAAGAGAATGTGCATTTCTGACGTGTAGACAGAGGCAGCCTTTTGCAATATAATGTGCTAGAATTGTGAGTAAAAACAGATTTTTGTACCATGAAACAGTTTTTTTTTGTTTTTGTGTTAGAAAGAAGGTAAATAATACATTTCTATAATTTTTTAATGCGTTCTTTTTCCATAAATTAAAAAAAAACCAAACAAAACAATTTACATTCTTCCAGTTTCACCCTAGTCATCTGTATTTGTTTATAAATTTTTGATTTCTGATTTCGACGGCCATATAATACCAAAGTCACCTCAAATATTCGCACTTATGAATTTTTTTTTATGCAAAAATAATCTTGATCACCAACATATAAAATCTTTGCACCTTCGCGAATGGTTCATCCACAATCCACATCGCTACTCGTTTTTTCAAATTCTTTGTGTTCTCTTTCTTTCTTTTCTATTTTTTACATTGGAAGATAATCATTGTATTGGCTGTTTCAGATAGGAACATTCTACATGGATTCAAGTTGAGTAAAAAAAATCTGTATTCATAATTATTAGTATTCTCTTCCACCTGTCCAGTCTTGAATCCCAATCCAAGTATATGTATACATAAAAATATGGATATAATTAAACTAAAATACATTTAATAACAGTATACATCAAATTATTTAAAATAGTTATCTAAAAAAGTATACTTAAGTTTAAAATAAATTAAAAAAATGAAAAATCTTTCTCGATGTTTTAGTTGTAATTCTAAGTTTATAGATTAAATTTAATGTTTCCAATAAACAAAATAATTTGGAATATTTGAAATCGAATTTTAACTGATTGTAGTTATTTCTACAGTAAAATATGGCTGCAATTTTCTATCAGTAAAATCGATAAATTCGTCCATATTGACAGATCTGCCAAGACAATTCTCGTTATTAAAAATATATATAGAAATAAAATATACTTTTCTGAAATTTGAGAAAGCTGATTTAAAGTTTAATTAATTTGAATTGGAGTAATTAGTTACTTCTACTTTTGGTTTACAATATCACAGAAAAGTATTTTAAGAATGAATGGGTGTTTTTTACGTGTTGAGAGATTTATTAACAGCTTGATCTTTGGGAATTTTAACTAAGGGAGACAATAATTGGGAAAATTACACGAATAAAACATAAACGCCTTTTTACACTTTTTTTTCAAACTATCAAGTAATATCAAAAAATTTAAGCATTCTAATATTCTATTATATTTTAGGTACTTTGTTTTATTCACAGTTACAGTAAATGTTAGAAAATTACCAACAAATTTTAAATTTACCATAGATATTTCTCCAGGGCTGTCTTAGCAGTATTATGGGCTCCTGGGCAAACCAGTGGTGTGGGTCCCCCTATGGCAACCACTCACAGGAATAAAAAGTAAACAGTCGACAATAGTAAACATATTTATTTTATTGACACTTCAACAAAATTAGTGTAAAAACATAAAAAACATGCTGCACAGCAGCAACAAATGAACATTATAAAGATTTGAACGAAACACAAGACTTGAAAAACATAATCATACTCAGTAAGCCAGACAATTGGCACAGTTAGAAACGATTACGAACTTATAGCAAGCATTTGCGGCATATTTTTTAGACAATTGTCTTATTGGCTTGAAGTCAATGATATTTAGGGATAGGATGTCATTTTCTATGCATATCAGTGAAAGCCAGTTCAAAATATGCTACCCTATTGTGCTACGAAGAAGATATTTTACAAATTTCTGCTTTGAAAAAGAACGTTCTTCTGTCCTTAAGTTGAACGTAACACTTCGGCTGGTTTGGTTAAAACTGGCATAGTCTGTAAACAACACTATGCTGCTTTTACTTAAGTTAGTTAAGTTTATGCTGTGTCAAACACAGGGTACATAGAGAGCAAACTCATTGAGTTGATGAACCCGTGCATGCAATCCAGTATATCGTCCAGATATATTTCAGACATGCTCATATGACTGATCGCTGCAGTTTGATGGTGGAATTTTGTTCTCACTAAGAAAATCCAAAATAGTGTTTTTCACATCCTTTGCTCCATGAGAAAATATGAGGTTAAACATCAAGAAACATTCCACAGGACCACAGTAAATGTTAGTTCATGTGCGGAATCTACACATATGAAAGAATACTTTGAATCTTTTATTTCAAGAATAGTACATAGAACCTGTTATTCCATTAATTCAATAAATTTCTCGCAAATGTTTGCAGATAAATATGACGGATTCCCTTTTCTAGGCTGTCCACACATTTTGAGATGATCTTCCAAGAAAGGGTCAAATTTATTTAGCAGCTCTAGTATACCTAAATAGTTGCCATTTTTTGTTGATACAATAATCTGATTTTCGCCACGAAAAGGCAAACCTCTGCAAGTAAGAAAGCGAATTACAGAAATCATACGTGCCAACACTTAAAGCCAATATTCCTGCTCTGAGCGATGTTGCTCAAGTAATAAAGAATCTATACTTCCAGTTTCTTTATACCTTATTAAATATGCTGTGATGCACTTTCGATGTTCTTCATTTTCATGATCTACAATAACATTGCTGTGCTTCCAGTCATTGAACCACAATATCGCAAAGGAAGATTCTTTTCTTGGACAATAGGCGACATACAAAGCAACACAAACGAACCCAAACGAATATTAAGATAGAATCATTAATATCCCATAGCTCCAGATCTGTCTTTTGGTTTGCAAACTCTCACCATTGTAAATTTGGGTATTTTTTTTTTGTAAAATGTCATCAGTAGCAGAAACCGGCAATGATGGTATATCTGTTGAAAATAGATGATTGGTAGCAGGAATGGATGTAGATGTGGATGCTATATCTGAAGGAATGGTATGAGTGGCTATCGTTGCACCTGTATTGAGTAGCGATGTTAATTTTGGAAGTTTTCCGATTTTCTCATTCTCCTCTGTAGCTCTCTTCTGTGCTCCACTTAAAACATTGCGTTTCATTTCTGCTGAAAGGGTTATTCCCCTGGAAATATATATGTTTTATTTAGTATTCAGTCCTACACCAGAATGTAGGGTTATATTATATAAGTGTGCGTGCAACAAGGCCTAAATATTTAAACATTCTGCTTGCATAATGAACATGATTTTCCTTTAATTCTACGAACCATATTTATTCTTAATACAAGCTCTCTACTGTGTGCTGATTCACAAAACTGCTGGACAAGACTTAGACCTAGTTTAGCAGCATAGCTAGGGTGTCTGGCACTGATCTAGCCTCAATTAGATATAGATTTACAAGACTACATTCAACACTTTTCTCGACTTGTACAATTAAAAAGCTTATGCATTCACTAGGTACCACCACAAATTTTCGATACCTAAGGTTTGAAATAAGTTTTAAAACATGAGAATCATTCTTAACGCTTTCTTTTTGGCTTAAGTGAAAATTAAATGGTTAGATTTACTATTTCCAGTAAGCAAAATAATCTGGTGTATTTTAAATAGAAATCGACTTCCTTTTGTTGTTTTCAGTAAAATCATTAAAATTTCCCATTTTGACGTATTTGTAAACAAAAGTTAATTCTCGATTTTAAAAATCGCTCAAAAATAAAATATATATCTGTGATCCGTTATTGAAGGAAAATTAGCAAATTAAAAGTTAGATTAATTTGATTTGAAACAAATATTACGTACTTATAGTATAAAACGCAGTATACAAATATTTCTTCACTGCGTGTCTTGTTTTTTTTTTGTTTTTTTTTTCCGATGGGTTAATTGATTTATTGACAACCTGACGTGTTGAAAAGCTAACTGTGGTGGAGCCGAATTGACATAAATTTACGAATTGTAAGTGAACGCTTTGTTCTATTGGTTTTAGAGGATAATCCTTAAAATGTGACGTTTTAATGATAATGTCATGTATGAACAACTATTCTTACAAGCATAGGAATGTTTATACACTAAAAAAAAAATAAAATAAATAAAATTATTTAAAAAATTTGGGGGCAAAATTACTTTTAAGCTTTTTAGTTTCTAATGTGGAAATATAGTTTTCACTTAATAACAATATCAACTAAACGGATGAAAATAATGCTGAATTTTAAAAGATTTATATATTATAAATTATTATAATCAAAATCAAACAATAAAACAATTCTTGAAAAAATTCATTATTCATATAAAAAAATTCTTACGACAATAATGTCCTTAATAAATCTTTTTTATAAACGCAATTAAAAAAAAATATAATTGAATAAAAATGTCAATGTTATATAGTTTTATTTATTTTTTTTTATTTTACGATTCGGAAGAGAGTTATAGTTTGATGAAAAATGATGATTTTACATTCTTCAAGGAAATTTACTTTCAACTAATAAAAAAAATTTGGATGAAGATTTAATTTCTCGGAATTTCATGAAATTATCGTGGTGGTGGTAAAAGTGTGTGTATATTTTTCCCAAGATTTTCTAAAAAACAAAATTTCAAAAATAATTTAAATGATTTCTGAATAAGTCTTGATAGTTTCATTAAAATCCATTAATTATTTAACTTTTACAAGAATTTCCAAATCAATGGGGTTTTCACTGGAAAAAAACACAAAAGCACTAATCGTAAATATTACGACGTAAATATTTACGTCAACCGCTGACGCAAAAAAAAAAAAAAAAAGATTATTAACCAAAATTTTGAAAGTGCTAGAAAGGATTAAAAAAAATAATGAAAAAAATACTTTGGTCTTCTTAATAATAACATAATTTTTTACGATAAAGCTTTGCTTTTATTAAGTTTAGTGTCTTTTTTATCATGTTCACTAATGTTATACTGCTTTTTTTTTCTCAGCAAAAAGTGGAGGTGCCTAAATGTTCACAATCACAAGCTATTTTTACGAATTTAGACGAAGATAGGGTTGCCTCACTTAGGCTGTAAAATGAATCTTAGACGGTTCGTAACACAAAAATTAAAAAAAAAAACGTATGTTAGAAATCTTCTACCTCCAGCGGATTCACCTTGTAACACGTGGAGAAAATATATAGAATCTTGGGTGGCCATATGAAGAAGACAACATGGCAATTTTGTTAAACTAACAATTTTATTAACAACAGAAGAAAATAAGAAATAGTTAATCCAAAACTGGGTAAACGATTAAAACTTTTAAAAGGAAGTTTAAGTTATAGCATCTAGCAATGCTGAATGAACAAAAATAGCACGTGGAACCCTTAAAGCATGCATTGAAGTATTCAATTTGAATACTTTTTGTGATTTTGGATGTATGTTTGGACATTACGGAATGGGGTACGTGAACTTATCTTAATGTGATGTTTTTTTTTTCCATTTCTCCTTTTTCTTTTCTTTTTATACTTTCAGAATTACACTACCGGCTTTATTATTATTTATTATTTGATTTATAACCCCATTTATAACTTACTAGCAGTATAGCCCGGCGTTGCTCGGGTGTAATGAAAGCTTTAAGTCCTCGGAGTAAGTGGTATCATGGCTGAGATTTACGAACTACAATTATACCTACTTAGAGCCAAACTCGAAGTAAAAACTAAAATAAAAGGGCTGAAAAAAAAAATACATACAGACAGATAAACAGACACATATATAATCGATTTTTTGCACTATTGTAAGAACTGCAACATTGAAACTTCTGAATATCGTTTCTTATGTCTTTGTCTATGAGTGTATCAAATTTGATTAAAATCGGACCACTCCTTCTATAACCCGATTTTTTCGATTATCGATATTTATCGGGGGTACCTCGACACAAAAACCTAGCTAAAAACACTCGCAGACGCTTATAGTACAACTGTGTAAATTTTCGTGAAAATCGGTTTAGCCGTTTCGGAGTCTATAGGTAACGAACACACACACACACAGATACACACACACGCGTACACAGACAAAGTTCCATTTATAAATAAGTTTAGATAGTGGGCTACCTATTAACGAGGCCAAATTCCGTCAATTTGTTTCGACACACAACTACTCTTCACTAGAACGGATAACCCACTATAAACTGGTGACCACGACGTGATTTCAACACACACACGCACACACACACACACACACACACACATATATATATACAAAATATATATATATATTTTGGGCTTTCAGCGAAATTAGAATATTTCTCTTCAACACAAGCTCAACATGGCAACTGACGCTGAAGAAACCTCAACAAATCAAAACCAACCAATCCATGGCTGTTCCCACACTGAAAAAAAAATTACCATCAGTGTTCACTCTTTCAACAAGAACCAAAACCCCAAAATCTGCCGAGCGCATTTATATTTTGCGGAACGTGCAAAATTTTCCAAACCGTGGTGCAAATGGCTTAACAAACGAAATCTTCAAATGCAACCCAGCTCTCGCCCAACTTCACCAATTCTACGTGAGAATTCGGAAAACTAACTAAGCAAGAGATGTTAGCTTCCATTCCCTCGCCGCTTCTCATTGTAGCCGCACGGTTAGGAACTGTAGGAGTTAAATAAAAATACAAAGTAAAATAAAAACTACGAAATAAAATAAAAATACAAAATAAAGTAAAAGTATAATAAAATAAACATAAAAATCTCATAAATCATAAATAATCAAATAAACATAAAAATCTCCCAGGAGTCCTCTGACAGGAAAGACAATTGACGCATGCGCAAAAAGAGAGGCCTCCTGGTGTTAAAAATAAACTCTATCTCTTTCTCTGTTGGACTTTGGATGGTGAAGACGTGCCAAACTGTTCGGAAAGGAATTTCCCCAACAAGAGGTCGTTGGAACCAAAAATAAAATCAGTGTCCAAACTTTCCCTCTAGTGTTTCTGTATCTTTCCTTTTCTCTTTGCCTATTTATTTCAGCGGCGAAAGCTATTCAACAAGTTTTGGATGTTTAGGCGAAAGAATCAACCCAGCAGTAATAGCCATAACATTCCATAATGGTGACCACCCCGACGTTATATCTACACTCAAGTTTTCTGGGACAAAAAATTCATTTCTCCACCACAACTTTAATAGTGACAACTACGCGAGGTGATATGAACAAGCAACGTTTTGCCTTTTTCTTTCCTCCCTCTTGTTGCCTTATCGTAAGTTACTAAAATGGAGGAAAGCGCCTCAGCTATATCAATCAATATCCCAGTCTTTAGGCACACAGCAGCAGATGGTTGGTTTGCAATTTGTGAGGCACAATTTGAATTGCGACACATAACATGTGAAGAAACCAGGTTTTACCATGTATTGTCTGTCCTACCTCCAGAATTGATATCTAGCTTACCGTTCGCTATTATAGCTTCTAAAAATATCCAGAGCTAAAAGACGCAGTAATGGTTAGACACGAAAGGACAAAACCAGAGATGTTCGCTAAATTAATGGCTAACGCCCAAATGACAGAGAGACCTTCAGCTTATCTCCATGAGCTGATGTCGACAGCCAGCAGGATTGGTGTCGGAGATGAACTTGTTCGACATAAGTTCATTCAGGCACTACCCCCGGAAATAACGCCCGTAATAGCAGCAATAAAAATGCCTGGCACGTTAAAATTTTAACTGACGAAATGCAAAAATTTGACATGGACAAATTATCCAGCGGACACCTGCATTCAATACCTAATTCCTACATTTCAAAAAATTTACAAACATGTAAAAGTACCTGGCTAAGAACTGAGAGAGGAAGAAAACCGTTAGAAGCTCCGTACACAGGTCCATTCCAGTTATTAAGTCGTCACCAAAAATATTTTAATATAAAAAGATCAGACGACGTCTATAGTAATGTTTTCAATAGACAGCATATATTTCTGAAAATATAAACTCAAAAGATTCCATCGAATCAAGACGGGATTTGGATAACTCCCCATCTTGTACCGAGAAAACTAATAATAACAAACCAGAAATGAGAACAAAGTCCGGTAGAACGGTTAGAAGAAAGAAAACACATTTTTATTACTAACAAAAAAAACAAAAAACAAAAAGAAAACAGCAAAACAAAACGAAAACTACTATTTGAGAAAAGCGACAACAGATACCAACAACAACTACGTTCTCTGGGGCGAAAGTTATGTAGTGATACCGAGCAAAGCGAGGGACCGGATGTTTGCCGGACGTCCAGAAAACAAATGACCAAAACTGGTCTTTGCGCACCCGACTCCACGCATATGTTCCGACAGAAAACCAAAAATTAATAAGTATTAATTTCCTGTTCGCGAGCCAACACGAATTTTATTTATCATCCAATGTGAAGCCCAGAATTAAATACGGGTGTGAATTCCCAAATGACCTGCTGAGACCCACAAAGACGAAATAAAAAGCCGACACAGAAAACATCGCCAGAGTTGAGAAAATGCGAGCATAATTAGCACATCCCTTGACCTCGCCTTTCCCTCTCACCTTCTTCTTCGCTGTCCCCTGAGTTACTTACCCGACCAACGGACGAAGATATCAATGACACCCTTATTCTTTCCAATCTTCTGGGGAGTTCGGTTATGTTTGGCACAGGTAAATTTAATAAACATGAATTTTATAAACATAAACATAAATTTAATAAACTCCCTATAAGTTCAATTTCAGGCAAAAGAAAATAGATGATTATGATGATGCAAGAGCAAGTACTAGTACTTATTTTTGTTGTTACACTCCTTGTTGTTTTGGAATTAAAGAAAAAATTGAACTCCAAAAGTAGTACCCCTCTCTCGGGAGGAGGCTAAACTTTTTTCAGTTCTTTGCCCCTGCAGCGTCCCGAAAAGAGGAAGTAACAAGAAGACTGGACTATTTTTTAGCCTCTGGTCAAGTGTGTGTGTTTTAGAACCTCCATTTTAAATTTGGCCCTGTGCCACGTTTCCTTTTTGGGTGTACATGCATATAAAATACTTTTGTGTTATCAGCATTACTAGTTACTTCACGAAAAGTGATGGCAGTGTAGGAATGAACCAAAATGACTTCAGGTCAGATACTACTACCATGCAGAGAATACATTGTTTCTTTTACCCTCTCTGTCTCTAAATAACTCCCAAGAACTAAGATACCCAAATCTATTCCCTTTTCTTTCTCTGCTACTATTTCTCTTTCCCCTACTCTTTCTATCTCCCTGACCCATGCTTGACCTAAAGGATTGGCCAGTCCCTCTCTAGCTTCTAAGCAGGCAACATGTGTTCTCTTGCTAGCAGACACTTAACACGAAAGTATGTAAAAATAAAAAAATAAAATATTCCTCTCAACGCTAATATTTGTATCCACTTCTTTGTCAATTATACCCACAAAGATACCAAAATATTACAATGGTGACCCTGACAAAAAGGACATTACAACCTCAAGAAACGAACTAATTTTACCAGGACTGAAAGGAAAGAAACACATTTTGGAGTTTTCAGGAAAATATACAAGTAGCAGTTAATTTCACGTCACAAACGTTTTTAAAGAGAACCTTTGACGTAAGTAAAACAAACTACATTTTTTTCCACCCCTCTTCATCAAAAAAAAAAAAAAAAAAATACTTGTATATATTTTTACATACAAAAAAAAAAAAATGGAAGAAGCCTCCTTACAACAAATTACAATAAAAACGCCGGAATTCATGGAAACGGCAGTGAATGGCTGGTTTTCCATTCTGGAAGCCCAATTCCATCTGCGGAATATTACAAATTCAACAACAAAGTTTTATACGGTTATATAATCTCTGCCTGCAGAGGTGGTAGCTAAAATACCATATCACATTTTAGACGCAAAGAACTACGAGGAACTAAAATGCTCCTTAATTGAGGCTAATGAAAGAACAAAGCCTGAGTTGCTAGACAAGTTAATGTCTACCAACACAATTACAGGCCGTCCATCTGCATACCTTCAAGAGATGCTTTCTATAGCTAAAAGGATAGGTGTCGGCGAAGAAATTGTTCTTCACAAATTTCTACAGGCATTACCCGCAACAATTTCCCCCGTCATTGCCTCCCAAAAAGAACTAAATTCATCCCAAATAGGAAAACTAGCGGACGAATTAATGCCCTTATTAAATAACATGAACGGAACAGCAACAGCATTCTCCACTCAACAGCACACAGAAAGGAATAAAAACGTCCGTATACCGATAGGAATAAAACCCTACTTCCCAGACCAAAAAACTAAAATATGCAGAGCACACCTCTACTTTGCCGAGTAAGCAAGAACTTGCAAACCGTGGTGTAAATGGCCAAAGAAGCAGAACATCAAAATTTTACCAAGCTCGCGTCCACCCACACCACCACCAACAGCCTCGGAAAACTAGTTGCGCGAACCATGTCTGTCCCCTTGAGTTCGCCGCTACTACAAATCAAAGCACGATTAGGGACAACCATATTACAATTTATAGTAGACACTGGTGCAAGCCTCTCAATAATACCGGCGTCCGCGTTAAAAGGCGTGACGTTATATCCAACACCAGTATCACTCACCAATGCCAACGGAGAGAAAATATAATGCCACGGCCAAGCTAACCTGGAGATTGCAATACCGAGCTTAAGAAGAATCTTTTCCTGGACATTCGTGGTCGCTGATATCACCAATCCCCTCCTCGGAATTGACTTTCTAAATAACTTTGGCCTCACTATCGACTGCAAAAACAGGACAATTTATGACCCAGCAACAACCACTAAAAAGAAGTTGTTAGTAAACACTACTGCTCCTGTAAATGTGGTCATAAACGAAGCAAATATACCCACATTTATAAAAAACAGCTTAGATAAATACCCAGAAATTATCTCTCCTCACACCAACAAAAACAATACCTACTGCGGTGTTTACCACAGAATCGACACAGGTAGTCACTCACCAGTTTTTGCTAAATCCTGACAACTGTCTGCTGAAAAGCTGACTGCTACAAAAGAAGAATTTAAGAGACTAATAAATGAAGGAGTAATAACCCCTTCAGACAGCGAATGGTCAAGCCCACTACATCTAGTACCTAAACAGAGTGGAGGATATCGCTGCTGTGGAGACTACCGCGCCTTAAACAGTATCACTAAAAGTGATAGATACCCCATCCCTAATATTAATTCTTTTACTGCTAAACTCGCTGATAAACAGCGATTTTCAAAAATTGATTTAATTTCAGCCTATCATCAAATCAAGATGCACCCCAATGATATTCCAAAAACTGCAGTTATTTCACCAATGGGACTTTATCAATATGAATTTATGCCGTTTGGATTAAAGAATTCTTCAGCTACTTTTCAAAGATATATGGACAGAATCTTTCGAGATACCGACTGTGTCTTCGTATATATCGATGATATCCTCATCTTCAGCGATGACGAACAATCTCATAAAAAAGATATTGACACAGTGTTTCGAATTCTACAAGAAAACAAGCTAAAAATATCACTCTCCAAATCGATTTTCAACGTAACAGCCCTTGACTTCTTAGGCTTTAGAATTAACTCAAAGGGAATTACACCAACTGCAAATAAAGTAAAAGAAATAGAATCTTTTCCGTGTCCTAAAGATGCTAAAAGCCTACGCAGATTTCTTGGTATGGTAGGATTTTACAGAAAATTAATACCAGGATTCGCAAAGTTAGTTTTTCCTTTATCTGAGAGAATGCGACTAACACCGAAAGGATTAATCACCTTGAATACATTAGAAAAAGAATTCTTCTCTACCATGACTAAAATATTGGGTAAGCTAACGGAATTACCCCATCCTCAACCAAGTTGTACACAATATCAACTGGTCACGGACAGCAGCAAATATGCAGTAGGTGCTGCCTTACATCAAGTCGTTAATGGAAACCCTATACCAATAGGATTTTTCTCGAAGAAACTAACAGCAACACAGACAAGATATTCCACTTTTGATCGTGAACTTTTAGCAGCGTATTTGGCTGTATTACATTTTCGCCACCTCATAGAAAGTCGCGAAGTATTACTTCTAACAGACCACAAGCCAATATGCGGCGCATTTCACAGCCTAAAACCAGCAAAATCGGATAGGCAACAAAAACAACTAGCCATAATCACAGAATTAATCTCAGATATTGCCCATGTGAAGGGTGATCAAAATGTAGTAGCAGATTGTCTATCACGTCCAACATTTGCTGTACAGATCGATATGTACGACCTCCCAGCACTTGCAGATGCCCAAACAGCAGATACTGAAATACAGTCCTTCCCAGAATGAAAAAAAAATATACAATATCTGGAAAAGACCAATTTGTGTTGTGTGATACATCAACGTCATACCCCAGACCTTTTGTACCATGCACACTAAGAAAATCCATCTTCGATAGTTTGCATTCAGTGTCACACCCAGGTATAAAATCATCTATAAAAATGATTAGACACACAAAATCGCCAGTACAAACATTGGAAATACCGTCATCAAGATTCCACACTGTACACATCGGCATAATTGGACCTCTACCGCCAGCAAAATGTTCCAACAATCCCTACATTAATCCATGTCGATATATTTTAACATGCATAGATCGAACCAGTCGATGGATAGAAGCGCAACCCATAGCAGATATTACGGCACAAACTGTTGCAGAAGCGTTTGCAAATACGTGGATTACTCGTTTTGGTGTCCCACTTCATGTCATAACAGACAGAGGTACACAATTTGAAAGTGAATTATTCATGGAATTATCAAAAATTATCGGATTCTATAGGCTAAGAACAACGTCACATCATCCACAATGCAACGGACTTATAGAAAGAGCTCACAGAACCATCAAAGCAGCTATAATGACCCGAAAAGAATCTTGGATTTCAGCCCTACCAATTGTTCTCTTGGGAATTCGAAGTATGCCCAACTGCTCTAATTTTTCCCCTTTTTATGCGGTCACAGGTGCAAAAATGTTATTGCCACACCTAATGATAGATTTGGAAAACCCAGAAACAGTCACACAAGATTTTACTAGAGAACTACATAAAACCATGGCAAAATTTGACTTGGCTGACTTTTCAAACAGAGAAAAATCAACACAAAAATCTTACGTACCAAATCAACTGCAAACCTGTAAAAAAGTTTGGATTAGGATAGACCGCGTTCGAAAACCGCTAGAAGCACCCTATTCAGGTCCTTACACTGTACTCGAACGAACACCAAAATATTTCCTTATAGAAACTAACCCAAACACGCATACACAAGTTTCAATAGACCGTTTAAAACCTTACATTGAAAACAAGCAAAAATGTACACAAAATACAACTACCAACAAAAATAAAGAGCCTGATATTTTACCTCCTGAAGAAGTACAGGAACATAAAATAAAGACAACAAACTCTGGTAGGAGAGTCAAATGGAAAAAAGATAATGAATACTTTTATTATTACTAAAAAAATAACAAAAAAAAAAACAAAAAAAAACACTCCATTATCTGGTAGGAGAGTATTGTAAGAATGAACCAAAATGACCTCAGGTCAGATACTAGTACCATGCAGAGAATACATTGTTTCTTTTACCCTCTCTGTCTCTAAATAACTCCCAAGAACTAAGATACCCAAATCTATTCCCTTTTCTTTCTCTGCTACTATTTCTCTTTCCCCTACTCTTTCTATCTCCCTGACCCATGCTTGACCTAAAGGATTGGCCAGTCCCTCTCTAGCTTCTAAGCAGGCAACATGTGTTCTCTTGCTAGCAGACACTTAACACGAAAGTATGTAAAAATAAAAAAAATAAAATATTCCTCTCAACGCTAATATTTGTATCCACTTCTTTGTCAATTATACCCACAAAGATACCAAAATATTACAGCAGTATCCGTTCCTGTAGCTGAAAATAAAATTTACTACCCAGCGCAGTGAGTGAGCTTGTGGAGATAGAATATCCTATCCACCCCCTATTTTTGCAACCCAGTCTTGTGGGATCGCCCAATACTGCATTAACCAATCAGAGCTTGAGATTGTCATTTAAGCAATCTCATTGGCTAAGGCAGTTTTGGCGCCTAGAAAGGGACGCTTGATTTTGATCCAACCGGACCTTTCTGGGAACTATATAAGGAGCATCTTCGCCCCCCCCCCCTTTTATTCAGTGACTTTTCCTGCCACCGGAATCCACGTCACTCAAGTTTCTAATTTTCTTACGCCGCACCATTATTTTCGCGCGTCTTTTTCCAAATACTAATTACACACCAAAATTTCAAGAAGCTTGGATTCCGGTGTTCACTCACACCTTTCTCAAACTTTACATGTTGCATTTTCACTCTAACTCCTACCTTTCTTTCAAATATGCATACATTTTTCCTTTTCAGCGAAAAGAAGACTTAAAGTTTCCTGAAAATATGAACATCATTCGAACATAGTTTTGTTCCACCTTCTTAATGCAATTATCACGAGACATTTGGTTATTCACTGATCAACATTCTTGTTCAGACTTTTTTCATACTACGCAAGTCTTAATTACAAACTTCTTTTAAATGAATCCTGAACAGGTCTACATAATAATGTGAATTATCTACCTCATATTGTATTCTCTTCATACTCAATACAAGGTATGTAAAAATATTTTTTTGCACCTAACTGTCACTTATGCAAAGCTTGAACTGTTTAACATTGATGCAACTCATTTACTGTTTGAACTACGTATCATCAACAATCCTTTGATCCACGTTATTATATCCAGAACTTTTGGATGTTTGTGAAGTTTGATTCTACAAGAACAAGACTATTCTAACAAATTTGAGCACCATTCCAACACTGTCATTCGGACTGTTGAATTATTATTCTCAATCACCTTACTATTAAATCTCACCTACAGAGTGCTTCTTCTCAAATTCTTGTTACGTAATTGTTGGTTATTAAAATTGTTATAAAAATCAACTAAACTAGTCTTGCATGTCTTATTTGTTTTGTCTGAAAATTTAAATTCAGATATTGTTTGTGGATTGAATGAACACGCACAGCCATAATTATTAATCCAATTTCTATTGAATCCAACAAGCACACTTAAATCCACAATAAGCTCATAACCTTCACCAGTCAACTCAACGTACAGAGACTTCAGCTTTTTATTTTTTTTTAAGTCATCCGTATTGACTGGAATTAAGATTTATACCCTACGTAGATCGAAAGTCAACATTTTCTCTCTTGTGCCCGTTACACTTGCGTCACTTTAGACGCTCACAAAAAAAAAACAAAAAACGATAAACAAACAAAAACAACAATTTTCAATTTATTTTTTTCATCCCAATTGCTGAGACTGAGAGTGTCAAGTGGAAGAGAAGACAAAAAGACTTTTTAACCACAATTCCTGAATTATTTGTCTGCATCGTCTTTTACTCGTAAAAAATATGGTAAATTTTCGTTTTAGGTCCCGAAGGACTTTATTCCTTCAATTGTTTTCAAAATAGCCTTATTTCCGTGCACATGTATATGCTGAACTCAAATCAACAATTAGATATTGAAGAAACCTACCTTTTTTATGATAACGACCAGAAAAAAAAATCGGACTTCTTCTCGCTCTATTTGTCACCCACTACCAGCTGAGAGATAAGACATTCACTGTGCTGAATGACTTTAGGCGTAGGAAGATAGTTTCGGTCTATTTACTTCCTTTACTGAAAAGTCCTTGATGAACTTACTACGCGATTTATTTTTTCGGTAATCAATTTCAGTAGAAAGTTGCGTGTAAGCATGTTTTTTTTTGTAGGGGGGGGGGAATTAATTTAAGTTGCGTGTACTTAATTCCAGACGAAAGTTAACTTTCAAATATATGAAAATAAGTGATAAGTGTAGCTTTACTTAACCTTCATATATGAAAAATTATAAATAACAAAAAGAACAAAATAAGTAGTACAGCAAAGCATTTTTTTCTATTTAACATTGAAAATAAAACAATAATTATATCAATTGGAAGGGAAGTTGACTACACTTATTTTCATATATTTGAAAGTTAACTTTCTGCTGAAATTGAGTACCGAAAAAAAAATCGCGTAGTAACTTCTGAAAAGAATTTACAGTAAAAGGAATTAAATAGGCCAAAATTTTCTTCTTCCGCCTAAAAACCATTCAGCAGCGAATGTAAGGCGGTAATAGGGACAAAAAGATCGAGAAGTCCGATATTTTTTCTGCTCGTTAACATAAAACAGTAGATGTCTTCATTATCTAATTGTTGATTTGAGTTCAGCAGCATATACATTTGCACGGAAATAAGGCTATTTTGGAAAAATAATGCCTTCGGGACCTAAAGCGAAAATTTACCAAAAATATGTGCAAAGTGCTGGACTGTTAAAAAAAAAAAAGATTTTTTTTTTTTTTTTTTTTTGTATGGTTATCAAACTTGTCACATTAGTTACGATCGATCCTCGCTAGGTGTCTCCATACTTTTTAACCTTGTGCCACATCCAATCTACGCTTAGAGAATCACCATGCGAAAAGAGAGTTTAATTTTTTTTCATATCGACATATTAGCCTTCGCGAGAAAAGCTGTTCATAAAAAATTCTAAGTTACAGTGTCGCAGGCTTCCTTATTAAAGACAACGCACATTAATTTTCCCTGTCTTTATTGAATGCGTCAGCAATGTTTGCAGAAAAAACCAAAAGAGTAGAGCGCTGGTATTTTGGTGGTGTGGCAAGTGCTATGTCATCTTGTTGCATACACCCGTTGGATTTATTAAAGGTAATAACATTGATTCCTTTGTTGTTCAAATAAACAGTAAAACACCGATATTTTAAGCGAAACGGTGTTCATGAAAAAGAAGTATATCGTCAACAAAATTGTATATTTCGTAGAAATTTATTTTACAAACAAACCAAAAAACAGTTTGTCATGTGGTATATTACCATACATAAATTAAATTTAATAACTTTAAAAAATTAAAAGTTACTACGTACGTGATTGTGATAACTCTTCTTGTGGATCTGTTAAAGTTATTTGAAGAGGAACAAAAAAAATAAAGTAGGTACCACACGGACTTTAAAAACAACAGATAAACGCATTGGACTTTAAATAATTTAAAAATACCTTCTTTGAATATCAATTCTGGTTTTATGGTTAATAATAGCCTTAATCTGAATTAAAAGAAAAATCAATTTCCGTATATAAATTGATGTTTTAAAAGTAAAACCATGGCACGTTCATTCGTCGATCAACTTAGGTTCTTTGCTATTATAAAATAGAAAAATACCATTTGCGTTTTTACTTTATTTTTCATTTTGTTTTGGAAAAGTTTCAAGGTTACAAAAAACAGTTGAATATTTGTCTTGAATTTTACAAAGTCATAAAATAAAAATTTCCTTACTGAGTAAAGGTCATTATTTCCTACTTACATTTATAAATTTAGTTTAAAATAATTAAAAACAAAAATGTTATATAACCATCTCTATTTGTCTACACTCAGTCAGTTAAGTGCCATACGTGATACATGCTTGGGCGATCATGTCTCGAAAGAGACATGACTGACTCGGCAGAAGATTATCCCGCAGTAGGTTGCCATTGCTTTCTGCGGTAGACTGGTTGCCAACCAAGGCTATAGAACCCAATCTGTCCTGCTATTTAACCCATAACTGGAAGGAAGAGATGGATTAATACCTTTTCCCAAGGTATTTGCGCGTAAGTGAATACAATAGATTCAACTAGAATTCGAACTCAGCTCCCTGGTTTCTCGTTCCGAGCTGATATCCACTGTACCACAACGCACATGTACTTCTCTATATTTGTGTACTGATGTACGTTGTGGTACAGTGGATATCGGCTCGGAACGAGAAACCGGGGAGCCGAGTTCGAATTCCAGTTGAATCCATTGTATTCACTTACGCGCAAATACCCTCTTCCTTCCACTTATGGGTTAAATAGCAGGACAGACTGGGTTCTATAGCCTTGGTCGGCAACCAGTCTACTGCAGAAAGCAATGGCAACCTTCTGCGGGATAATCTTCTGCCTAGTCAGTCATGTCTCTTTCGAGACATGATCACCTAAGCGTGTATCACGTATGGCACTTAACTGACTGACTGAGATGCTTTATAAAAATTGTTATTTTGTTTATAAAAATTCTTACCATTAACATTTCTGTCTGGGTCGATTGTTGTTACGTTATAGATCAATTTTTTTTAAATAAAAAAAAAATGTATTTTATTTTCTGTCCAATAAAAAGTGTCGGCTTTTGCCTTTGTAAAATTCAAAACTAGTCATTTTCTACTTAAAAAGAGTGGCCAGCAGATCTAGGTAGAGAATGTAATCAGATTTCAGGACAGAAAGAGGTTTCAAATCTGTTCTCTAATGTTACAGTGAGTAATCTCTGCACGTATACATATGTACGCTTGCCGTGTCGAAACGCAAAAAAAAAATACAGTACTTCTCGCCCACCTCAATTTCGGTTCCTCTTATACATATTGAGTCTCGCCACCTCATGTGGGACGACCACACTTTCCTCCATAAAACTAGTTACACTTGTGTCCTGTTCTTTCTTTTTTCTTTAACGTGCTGATAGCAGAGAGACAGCATACCTTCTGTCTCTTCGAGGTAATTTTGTTGCATTACTACTACACTCCCAACTGATCCTATGATCACACATGAAACATTCTGGGGGTGGTCTTTTGCGCCGTTTGCTTCTTTTTGGGGATATAGTCACAGGGTCTCCATTAGAGGTATCGTCTGCATCTACGCTGGGTGCCGGTTCACCTGGCCTCTCTTCAACAGTTATAAGTCTTTCACTCTCTGAAGAAACGTCAGAGCAGCTCTTCGGTGGGCCTGGTCCCACTATTGGCTGCAAATCTTTCACATGACGTGGCATTCCATCGATCAACACATTCTGCACACTGGTAGTTTCGGGACACATCCAACTCCGTATTTGGTGGTACATTGTCCATGTGGGACTTTTACCCACACTCGGTCACCTGTTTTAAAAACAGTTTGCTGTTGGTTGGGTGCCTGTGCTGACATTCCATTGATTCCTTTCAGCTGTATGCGGTACCAATAAATCATATTGGCTGGTGCTGTAACAGAGGACACATCATCCTTTGGTGTGATGTTGTGCCAGTATACTGCTTCTGATATAGTACATTGTTTTCTGGCAGCGATCCTTTTTACAGTTCTGTGGCATTGCTTGATGATGCCATTACCGGAGGGGATGTACGCACAACGGAACTGGAGTTGGACTCCCCACTTGTTCAAGAAACCTCTGAATGAGCTGCCATGAAAGACAGTGTCATTATCTGTCAAAATTTCAGCTAGTGAGCCCCACTTACAGAACAGTGTTTTTAGCTGGTTGATCACACTTGTTGCATCTTGTCGAGGAAGGTGCTGCCAAATGGTAAACTGAGTGGGACCGCAGTCAATTAACATAAAAAAAATGGGCCCTGTTATAATGGGTAATATCCATTGCTACCCGGTGCCATGTTTAACATTCAGAGCCCCCTTTGGCCAGTGCATAGGTGACAGATCAATTGACTGACACTTTTTACATTCCCTGACGATGGTCTTTACAGTGGCCTTGGACACTGCAGGGTCAATCTGTTTCACAAAATAGTGTCCGTGTCACACTAGGCTGACCGCTCTGTCAGTGTACAGTCTTGATTCGGTCAGACCCAACTGAGCTCATGGACGCAGTGCAGGCAGGCTGCATAGGCTCAGTGTTTCTCTTAATTGCATCAAGCCACCTCTGGGGCACTCTCGTCAGTCAATCTGCATTGTTTTGGTTAGATGCAACCAAGGACACATTGATTGATAAGGCGTATTCTTTTACCAGTTTTATTCACGTGTCAAGCCGTTGTCAAATGAGCATTTCACTTATTGCTTTGGTTCGCACTCTGGCCTTGCCTGTGAGGGTGTCTGAGATCCATTTATGGACACAAGGAGAATCAGTGAACAAGTGCAAGGTGGTCACCTTCCAGAGTATTGCTAAATTTATTCCTTTGATAATGGCATCAAGTTCCACTAGATTGATATGTTGGGACTCCTTTGGACGTAACCAGCAGGCATCCTCTATTACAGTCCCATTATATGCCAACGACATGCCGGTAGCGAGAGAGCTTGCGTCAACCCATATGCTAAAATTTTTTCCATCAATGCACCATTTGCCACGCACCGGGTCTTCGTTGTGCACTCTGGTGAGAACCTCCTCAATCATGGTGTTGAGAGGGGCATCGTCAACTTTGTCATCCCAACCAGCAGTAACTTCAGATGCTCTCTGCTTGATAAAAGCCACAGTTACACAAATCCAACCACCCATGGGAAGGTGCCCAACCAACTTGTCACATAATGAAAATATGTTGTGTCGTGTGGCAACATGAGGCATGCCTGGGATTTTGTTCCTTCTTCAATACAGCATGTTATTCTCTCCCCAGACCTGTAAACCAAGCACTCGTGCACCATCCAGTAGCGTCTCCGGTTCTTTGCTCATTTGGAAATACTGAAGCTATAAGAAGGTTAATGTTTATTTGATTCAGCCTTGTGTCAAACATAACCAAACTCCCTACAACTTACAAGTTTTATCCAGAATTATCAGAAGGTTGAAGCTGGTTGGTTGGAGATTGTGGAATAATAAAATATACATTTTTCATATTAAAACAGAAATTAATTAAAGAGAATAACAAAAATTGGTAGGAATTAATGTTCAATGAGAAACAAGTAATGAGTTAAGGGTATCAAGAGTTGAAGAAATGTTTATAGTAGTAATTTGTTGAAAAGAGTTTGTGTACATAGGTATGTATGTATGTATGTATGATGCCATTACCGGAGGGGATGTACGCACAACGGAACTGGAGTTGGACTCCCCACTTGTTCAAGAAACCTCTGAATGAGCTGCCATGAAAGACAGTGTCATTATCTGTCAAAATTTCAGCTAGTGAGCCCTGCTTACAGAACAGTGTTTTTAGCTGGTTGATCATGTTTATTCGGTA
>JBBBDQ010001799.1:0-297643 GCA_037127315.1 Ascarosepion bandense
TACGTAACAGCAACATAAGCAGCCAGTTTTTTTTCTCCAAACAGGTTCCAAAGGGAAAACGAGACATAGTGATTGAACAAATCAGGAATTTTAAAGAAGAGCAGCTAACAGCTACTGTTGTTTCTCAGTTCAGAAAAAATGTACTTGAACTACATGGAGTGATAAAGCTATCCGATGAAGCTATCATGGAATACCCTGATTGTAATGGAGTTATCGGCAATATCATTCCTCCTACAATCTACATATGATCTCCTACCAAATTCGAATTACCTCAAGCTGTAGAGACGCTGACACCGATATATGCGCATTGTACCAATGTTCCCTCTGCATTCCCACAATCACTACAGATGCACAAGTGACGTTATAAAAGAGGGCTGAAAGTGGCTTGGACTTAGTCAGTACATAGTGTGAAGTAGCTAACAAGCAGCCTTTAACGACCAGAGAACCTAAGATCCGTTTCACAAGAAAAGTGAACGTCATGTCCGGAAGGGCCAAATAACTTCCAACATGACGCTACTGAGTGGAGTACGTAATTGTAGAGTGTTAGTTGATTTTAGAACACCTCTGTAGTTTCCGGTACACATTACTCAGACAGACGCACACCCTGACATTGTAGCGTGGTCAAGTAGGTGTGTCCTCTTAGTAGAATTAACGGTTCCATGGGAGGCGAACAAGGAGGAAAAGAAAAACCATTACGAATTGCTATGATCCGACTGCGTGGAAAATGTGTGAACATGCCATGGTCGAGTACGGCAGATTCCTTGGACGATGAATTGTTTCCTTCTTTTTGATGGTGGACATTACTGTACGGAACATAAAGGGTGCTTTACATTGTCTCCAGACCACGGCTCAACAGGCATCAGGTTGGATCTAGTCAATATCCAAATAAAGTTGATTGTAGCAGTGTTCACAACACAATGGTACTTTCGATGTGAAACACGTCTATCTTCTACTTTATGTCATTAATAACGGTCGCTACGAGCGCGTTGTGTATTGATTAATGATCAAAAGCAAACACTTTTAACACAACGTTGAAAATCAGACTTGCAGTTGTAAAAATCTCAAGTGACAGACATTTCTACACAAAAAAATAATACCTTGTCCGGCGGAAAAAACTACTGGTGGCGCAAGGGCTGGCAGTACCACATTAGTCACCGAAACTGTGTTACCTCCCCTGATTGGCGGCTGACGAGAGCAGGATGTCCATGCTGCTCGTAGAAAAAATATATAGTTTCCTTTTTAATTATGACATTTGATTAACAATTTCATTTAATCAGAAATATTAAAGAAAGGTTATTTATTTTTTTTAAATTGTCATTTTATATATATATATATATATATATATATATATATATATATATATATATATATATATATATATATGAGAGAGAGTAAGAGTGAAAGAGAGAGAATAAGCAAAAAAGAAGCAATAATGTATTTCCTATGTTCATAAAAATCCTTCTAAATACTGTTAGAAAAAGAAAACCGAATTGATTGCAGATGAAACGCCGTGTTTAGTGTGACGTCAGAAACTATCAGAAATGCTGGGCTATAAATAGAAATGACTGGAGTGTCGATATCGAGAAACATCTTTATGCAAACAGTTTGTTTTTATGTCCGTGTGTATAAATCAATTATGGAAGTTCGCCTAAGAATGAACGAGATTGTGTATGCGAAAGTGAGCGCTTATTTGAAAGTATGTTCGTCTACGTTCCTCCATCTCTAAAAGCATTGTATTATGTCAGTACTTGTATTTAAGGCGCGCACCCGTGTGTTCCGTGTGTTTGTGTATGCAAAGTGAAAATTTTGTTTTGTCATCATTCGGAAAAATGTTTTGCATAACGATGTCGGTGAGCTTTATAATGAAGTAAAAAAAAATATCTGAAAATAGAAACAGCATCGAATGTGTATGTCAGGCATTTTCTTTTTTTCTTATGTAATATTAATAGATTTACGTACGGATTCATCTTCGCCAGTTGCTATTATTAGAAAGGAGATTTCCACTCTGCTTCCCTACACTTTTTGTCTGAATAGAGCTTTTAATGAAGCAAATACGCATTCGTGTTCCTGTGTATTTAAGAATGTCTTTTTCGCATGAAGCTCATAAAAAGATCGATACTATTTGTTAGTATTTCGAAGCACAGTTATACTATTTTCGTATATCTACTCTATTTTTAGCTTTTGATTATTTCGGGCTCTTCATATCTATAGTTGAACGAATGCGCGTATCCTAAATATGCCTGACAATATACGCGTATTCGAAAAGTATTTTTAGAATAAGAGAATCTTTACTCGCTGTGTTTAAAGTTTTAAAACGCAAAAGTATCCAGTGGAAATTTAAAAATGGAAATAGTATCTTCAGGCATTGAAGAAAGGAAAGAAGAAATAAAAAAATGAATAGTAAACGAAATTAAAAGAATTATCGGAAATAAATGAATGAAAGGAATTAAATCACATGTTCAAGTGAATTAATGAATTAAAGAATGAACAAATAAATGAATGAAAGAAAGCAAGAAATAAAGAATACATGAAAATCTTAGAGCGACAAGTGAAGAATAAAACAACATTTTAAAATACAGTATTTTGAACAATTTCTTTTTAGAAAAGTAATACAGTTTTTCATTGTTAAAAAAACAAGCAGTTTATTGATTATTGAGCTGTTCGGTTTTGTTTAAAATCTGTTCATATGAAACGGTAGGTAGCATATTTTCCCTTGTTAGGTTTTAGTGCCAAATGCACATTCACACCAGCCAGACACAATTGTCCTTTTATTATTCATTTATTTATTGTTATTATTTTAGTGCATTTATTTGCAAGGACTAATTGAGTTGAATTACCCGGTCTAGTGGTGATAGAGAAATAAATAAATAAAAATAAATAACGAGGAGACTAAAAACTATACACTTTTAAAACTCGCCATGCAATCAAAGCCATAGTTCGACCAACCAATTAGAAAGCATTCACAAGTCGGATGTAAAAAAAAAAAAAAAAATGACAAATAATAAAAAAGAGAGCAAAATTTCACCATCTCTAAAAAATTTTTATCGATACTCATATTTAAGTAGATATTCTGTTTTTAATGAAACAGTATTATATTTTTTTATCTACCGGCCTGATTATTTACGATAAATTTTTATTACGAAAATGTGTGCCATTCGGCAGGATTCGAACCTGCAACCCCTATCTATCTGGCATAATAAATCTATCTATCGATAAAAAAAAAAATGTTTAAACAATTCATTTCAAATTGTCGGTTGCTTATAACCAAGTTTCGTTAAAATTCGTTGATTTCCGTAACATGTTTACATTTGTTGACATTACGATAAATTTCAGAGCAGATATGTTTGTTTACGATGGATCGTAAATTGTGTTATATAGGCTTGATAAGAACCTCGTTTAAACTGGAGTCTTTTCGTGGTCGAGATGTCTAAGACATTACCAGATCAAATGGTAGCTTCCCCTACATAGATAGGGGCCGCAGGTTCGAATCCTGCCGAATGCCACACATTTTCGTCATAAAAATTTATCTTCTTCTTTAGCACCTTTGTCTACTTATATATTCTTTACTCTCTGCATCTATTTCGTATTTCCTCTCTTCTTTTCTTTTGCTCATTGGTGGTTACAATGAACTTTCCATTAACTATACTGAGACGAAAATGTTTTTGATTTTCGAATGATTTACATCCGTAATTTATGGTGGTTATATTTTTAGAATGACTTTCAATGAAACGTAGTCAAATGCAAACTTGGTAGTTAACCCCTTTTTTGACTTGAACCACAGAATCTGAATCAAATGCAATACATACAAAGGATTTCACTTCTATACCTTTATGAAAATGCATTTTTTCTCTCATCCTACTTTATTGTGTAGGAAATTGTTACAAATACTGTTGTTTCTAAAAGTTATCTGTTCAAAGGTTTTTTTCAAAATCCTTCAGTAAGTTACATTTGCTTTGAATATTCAATTTTTTTAGTTATTGATTTTTTTCCAAACATATAAAGGTTAAAATTGCATTGCAGCTAGTCATTGCATAAATAACAATAAGGCCAAACCATTTTTACCCACAAAATATAACTGGAATTTATATTGAAATATTTATTATGGCCATATTTAATGTACTGTTTTTGCTTATTGGTTATGCTTGATGAAATCAAACATAACCAATAAGACATAAAGAACAAAATGCGTCTCAGATTCTCCATGGTTGCACTTTGAAGTGCGAATTTTTTGATTTGTTAATTAATATATTGCTTCTAGCTTTACACACAGCTTAGGTGATTAGGTAGAGTAAATTTATACTCAGCGAGGTTTAAAGATACTATCAGCTTTTCCTAATTCTATCATTCACAAAACCTTACTATTTGTCTCTTTATAACAGAATACTATTTAAATACCATAATGGTTCTTGCTCGTGATTCCTATTTTTATTTTTTGTGTTTACATACGCCAGTAGTGAGTTCTAGCAGAAAGTAGGACTCACCACTGATTTGCTTCTAATTCTTTAGATAGAGTAACGAATCGAACTAAACTGTTCAATCATTCCCAATACATGAAAGACCTTCAATGAACCTGAACTTTGGTGTCTCTTCCCCAAAGTGAGTCAGGTTCAGAGTTATCAGCGATGTCTGTGAGGGATGCATCGGTTGATTCTAAACTTACAAAATCTGACCAAATAACTAGACATAATTTTGAATCTTTGTTCGAGCCAATAACCTTCAGGACCCACTTGAGCTAATGAAGAGTTAATGTTAGCTACTGAAGTCGACCCTGAAAGACAATGTAGTTCCTTTTTTTCTTACTAAACAAGTATGTTATTTCATTTCTGTGAACTGACAAGATTTTCACACCGCAAATACTTCCTCTAAAATACTTGGTTCTGTACGAAGATGACAGGCAGTTATTTCCTCGATCTTCAATAGGAAAAGTGTATCAAAGCAGTCTTTATAGATTCTCATGCATTTTTAGTATTCATAGACCTTATCTGCTGATCCCCAGAGTGTAACCTTTGAGTTAATGTAACCATACCGATGTTTTGTTTCTGATACCATTATGGGCAAAATCCGCCCATCATCAAGTTTTAGTATAGATTTTTATTCTTCCAAAGAATATGACAATAAAGTTCCCAATAAGCTGATTTATCATAATGAATATTCATGTAATATTGAGACTTACGCTGTTAAAAAAGATTTTTTATATGCAAGATTTTCTGGTGTTTCTGTAGCTAGTGGCTAATTGTTTCGAATGTATTTCTCAGTTGTACAGTTGGAGACATTCATTGGTGCCCAGAACCGTGTGAAAGTAATTCTATTCAAAATGTCAGAGAACATGTAACGTACTATATTGCATATTCTTCTATTTTTAGAGATGCATCAAATTCCTTGCGTGAATTCTCATCATAGCGAAAAATTGCCACTTTGCCCAATATAGTACGGTGTTACCTCATCTAGCCCCTTGTATACACTGTCAAATGTATCAAGTTGTTTCGTTTGTGTAATAGACTCCTTTTTTCTTGTTAGATGAAACAAAATCCAGTGTGTATCGTGAGAAACAACAATAGAAAGCAAGAAATAATAATGAATGTAGATACGCTACACCTACTGTCGTTTCTTGTTATCTATCTTCTCTTGCTTAACGTACTTTACGTACAAAATCTGTGCCTGTTTGACAATGAGTATACAATTGTCTGCCATATCATGTTCTGTATTTATGCAACAAATTTTCAGCTTAATTGCTGCAGGTCATTCTATGAATGACAAATTCCATAACTGCTTGTTTTGGAGTAGACTGTCTTGTGATAAATCTGTTCAATCGCCAAACTTTTATTGTTTTAACGTAGGAAATTGTATAACAATATTTATTTTCTTAGCAAAATAATACATAGATGATATTTTGGTGACTATTGTGGCATACACTGTTCAGCATTTATATAAGTTTGTTCGGGATTAAAAATCATTTTTCTTGCGTCTAACTGAATTCTGTAACTGTCGTCAAACTATTTTATCAAATTATTTTTGTATAATTTTACATTTTTATTTGCTATATACATTTTTATATTCAAACTTTGCCTATCTGCAATTTGTGGTTTTACTACCGTTGAATAGGAGGAGATTTCAAACCATAGGTGAGATGAAGAAAAATGCAATGAAGCAGCTGATGGTGATTTTGAGTGAAGTCTTTAAGCAGACTATTTTTTTAAAAAAATGAATGGGATATAGAGGTATTTTGTGTTAGATTGTAAAGGAAGTATTTTATGGGGCTACTGTTCTATGTACGCCAGATTTTCATTAAATTGTTCAGGATTCACAGTCATAGAGGAGGATAGAAATAACATAGCAGTTCAGTATTTTATTCATCGTTTCTAACGAACATTCTATATATTGATATTTTGCTTAGTTTCTGGAAGACTCTTTCCCTATTCCAATGCGCCTTAGCATTTCTGCGTCACATTTTCCGTCTTCTGTTACTACAGTATTCCCAGATACTTAAATGTCTGTACCTGATTGATTCTGATATTTCCATTTCGAAGCGCACACATTTACCCGTCTCTCTTACAGACGATCACACTTTCTGTATTCTCATTGTTAGAGGTTAATCCTTTCTTCTTGCTTTTCCTTTAATAACTTGTCTAGGAATTCTTGTAGTTTTCCTTCTGAACCCGCCATTAACACAGTTTCATTTGTGTTTTTTATGTTGTTAATATTATGTTCGTTGATAATCTTGGTAAGACCTCTAGTTCTTTAAAAATCGCCTCTGTATAGATGAAATAAATCCGGTTAGAAGATGCAACCCTGTGTTACGTCTCTTTTTATTTTTGTGTACTTGTTTAACTCATTTGGAGTTCGCATTCATATGTACTTCGCTTCCTTGGCATCCCTATGAAGATATATCTACTGAGTTCTTCTGGTATATAGCCTCTGTTATATATTTCGTTTCTTATTTCAGTAATGTTGTCGATACTGAAATTGTCTAAAGCTGATAGCATATATATTACAATTACATACTCCCCTGTTTTTTGTCATCTTGGCAGTACCAATGTTATCTCGAATTTTAATATTGCCGGTTTCTCTCTTCTGCTGTTACGGAAGAGTTCCATCTCTAAAATATCGCTTTTGCTATTATGAACATTCGCTTTTTAGAATCTATGCTTTCTGTCGAAAAGTACGTCTTCTACCTTGTTCCTAATTGTATCATTTCATGCTTTTTTTATGTCTATATTCCAATGTCTTATTAAGTTTTTGCACACTTATTGAGCCATTCATTTTTTTTTTTTGCCTGTTCGCATTTGTAATAAAATTGTTTATATACTGTGCCATTTCTTGGCCTGGTTTGCTGTCTTTTTTCATCAACTCCCTAATTTCCACAGTCATCATCTTTTATTTTCTCCTTCATTTCGCTTTTCTTGGATATCACTAGAGCTTCCTTTAAGGGCCTTAATTTTGGATTTTTTGAATTCTTGTCTTTATAACAAATATAAACATTATGCACTAAAAATAATATCTCAGAATTTCATAAAAAAAACAAATATCTGTTTGTTGTAGTGTAATAGAATAAAACATATTTTTACAAGATTTTCTTAATAAGAAACATTAAAAAATAACTAAATAATCCTGAAAGTTTCATTAAAATTAGGTACCTCTAGGAATCTTTATTCGGTAAAAAATAAGAATAGATGAAAAAAAAAAATGCCCCAAACTTTATAAAAACAAAGTTTATTCTCCAAAAGTTTTATGGTATTATTATGAGGAAAAAAAACAAAAAACAAAAAACAAAGAATTATTTTATTATTAAATTTTATCTTTCTTCATCTTAGGAAGTTCGAAATTTTGGTTAATTTGTTTCTTTTAGCGGGAGACCAAAAATTAGCATAGGAAATTTTAGCGTCTTTTTTGCGGGGAAAACACATTGATTTGGAAATTATTGCAGAAATCAAATAATTGTCGGATTTTGATTGAACTTTCAGAACTTACAAATGAATGTCATTATTTTAGAAATGTTTCTTTATTTTCAAAAAAATCTTGGTAAAAAACTTACTTTTACATCTGTTACCACCCATTTAATTTTATAAAATTTCGAGAAATTAATTTTTTACCGATTAATGATCATACACACAACTCTTTACAGAATTTAAATAATCAATTTAATTTTTGTAAAAGAAGACCCCTTTGTTGTGTAATGGTTAACGGCTCGGAAGGAGAAATTGGAGAGTCGAGTTCAATAATATCCATAATATTATGGATATTATTGTCTTTAGAAAAAATAATTTTCGTTGAATAATGAACTTTACAAAAACTGTTTTCGTTTTTGTTTTTAATTTTAGTTAGAATAATTTATAAATTTTTAAATCTTTTAAAATTCTGTATTAATTTGTACCGGTTAGGTTATATTGTTTTTAAGCAAAAACTATATTTACTAATCATAAATAGAAAAACTTACTACAATTCAGTAACCTCCAATATTTTAAAACGAATATTGAATTTTTTATGTGTTGTGTGTATAAATGTGCCAATTTTTAAATACGGATGTCCATACACGAGAATATTAGAAAATAATAGTGGTAACTATAATAAATTTCAAACCAAAGTAATTAAATTCAATAAAATATTAGATTACGGAGAATATTTTTCTAAAGTTTACCGGGTAGTTAAAAATTGTGTAAAATAAGCGCTCACTTTATATTCCTCAAGTAATTTTTACAGATATGTCCACGTAGAAAAAATTAGATAATCTCTCGACTGTCAATCAAGCTATAAACACCTAATCAAAACATCTACCTTCTAATTTTTTTCATTGATTAATTAAACTTTAATTCAGCTAATATTCCTCAAATAAAGTTTTAGAAAAGTATATTTTATTTTTGAAAAAATTTTAATAAATATAATTACATTGTCTTGTTCAAATCAGCGATTTTTAGCGATAAAAAACTGAATGGAAATTTTTATTACTTAAAAATATCTTTTAATCTTTTCTCCTTAAAAATGACGCAAAGATTTTGACGATAAAGATTTATTTTTTTATTGTTTTGGGTATTTATCATTTTTCATCTGTTTTTAGCTTATTTTTGGAGGGTACCAACATTTACGTAAGTAGACATACAAGAATGCCGTGAAAATGTTTCGGCCCGTCACACTATCGAAAATTTGATCAAATGACCTAAAAATTAGTAAATTATTTTTGGGATCGTCTTTTCTGTTTTTAATACACTATCACTCTGGATACACACACACACACACACACACACACACACACACACACACACACACACACACACACACACACACGTACATTTTGATTAAGTCTGAAATAAGGCACAAAAACGTAAGAGATTTAGGATCATCAAACTCTTTGCTTATATGTGTCTATGACTGGGAAATAAAAATAATCTTTTCTTTGAGAGATAAATTTGAAATGTGATCATTTGTGCGTCAATGAGACGGTTCTGAAAAGTTCTGAGCTTGACCAACTTCTCGATCTCCAACCAAAATGATCAGATCTTTTGAAGCCCTTCTTAATAGAGTCGAGGCCATTCAGCATCCTCCTGGCACATGCTATTATAATTCTGTTGCTTTTTGCTTTTCCAGTGATTACACTGTCACGAAGATAAACACAACTACATACCCACAAAAGAAACCTTATTACATTCTAACAGTAATACTCAAAAGCACGTGCATACATATTTTAAGTTCTCCTTCAAATAACCTTAAGCTCTTTACAAACGAACCTACTTTATGCTACGATGAACATTGTTTTACTTGTGGAAGACTGCACTCACATGTGACTGCCTTTTTCTTTCAACACGTGGAATATGAATTCATATAATTGTAATATGAATACATATGTGGAATGTATGCAATAATATAGATATATATATATATATATGTGTGTGTGTGTGTGTGTGTGTGTGTGTGTGTGTGTGTGTGTGTGTGTAGAATATAGTAAACTTCAAAAGTGTTCGACATTTGTTCACTGATAAACATCGTTGGCAGAATATCAAATAACAATCTGTTTGAATCTGTTAAGATTGGCCAGACAGCATCATTACCTAAATGAATTGAGTGACTGTGTCATATCTATTTCTAATTACTTTAAAAGTTGAAGAAAACTAGAAACACATTATCATCACGAAGTTGAATTATTCTTGTGTACATAAAACTATAAATATGGTCAAAACATTGTAGAAAAATATAAAAAGAGTAATAAGAAAAAAATGATATTAATTCTTTCTACACTTTCTTTTCTCTGTTCCTCTTTTCTCGTTCTGTTTTCTTATGTGCGTCTATATGTGTAACGCATACAATATTTTTCAGTCATTTTAATGTTATATTTATGATATCAAGGACTCCTCTAGTCAATATATAATTTTAAAAAATCTTTTGAAGCCAACTGAAATCCTTTTTTAATCTAATTCACCCCAAGCAATGCAGTAAAATGCCACTAAAACACAAGGGGTTGCTGGGTATGAAAGATTTAGAAAACAGAACCATTTCTAAGGCGCGAGAACAATAGAAGAATAAAAACAGAAAACAGTAGATAATGATTGACACTGCATTTAAATTTTTGAAGATTAAAGTTGGCATAAAATTAAGATGCGTTTCTGAAATATTGCTATAGCTGAAGAAACTTTTGATCAATAAAACTTAAGTAATAAGTATCGTAAAGATACTGGAAATGGATTCTGAAAAAAACACTCATTTCTATTCGATGTAAAATGCAACAATTTTATTCTCTAGCAATATGTTAATGTTTTTTCATAAAAGATGACCGACATTTTGGCACATTTTTCAACTGATACAATCATTTGATGACAACAGATATGGTGTTAATTTGTAATTTTTGACTCGCTGACAAGAATTATAGAAAATTACAACAAATTGGAAAAAAAATACAAAACCTTTATTCGGAAAACATCACAGCGAATTTTAAAAGTAAAATTTGTATATTTACAAAAAGAATAAAGTTACATTTGAACAAATTATAAACTGAAACTTTTATCTTTATAAAGCCACCAATTTTTCTTAACGATTTTCTCGAAGACCCTAGCTTCCGCCATATTTTAACTCAAAACAGTCATAAAGCATTGATTTTGAGGGAATATTTATGCAATATATAAACTGCGGGAAACATGAATGTAGTACACTCTGTTTCTAAGTAACAGAAGGTAGGCTTCTCATGTTGCCTAATTTATCTTGTTAAAACGGTACTAGTTTGCATTCAACCATAACATTAAATTGGAAAAGAGCCATATGGAATTCGTTTCAGAAGCGTTATTTTTATGTTAACATCTATGTTTAGGGAAGATCCAAAATGGGTATTATTTCTCTTTTCAGGCTTACACACTCGACAGAATTTTGAAGATCACATTTTAAATGGATAATTCCTGCCATGTAATAACATGTGAATAGTTCGTATTTACAATATCTAGTTGTACATTTTTATACTTATCAGTCAGTTTAGTGCCATACGAGATACTCGCTTGGGCGATCATGTCTCGAAAGAGACATGACTGACTGGGCAGAAGATTATCCCGCAGTAGTTTGCCATTGCTTTCTGTGGTAAACTGGTTGTCCACCAAGACTATAGAACCCAGATGTGGTGGATGGCATTGGTTTAAAGATTGTCGTTTCAAATACAAAAATTGCAGCGCGTATGGAAAGATGGGACACAAGGCAGCGGTATGCTGAAACAAAAACCAAAATAATCTGTCCTATTATTTAACCTAAAACTGGAAGGAAGAGACGTATTAAATCCTTTCCCAAGGGTATTTGTGCGCAAGTGAATGCAAGGAATTCAACTGGAATTCGAACTCGGCTCTCCGATTATGTCGTTCCGAGTCGATATCCACTGCACCACAAAATACCCACCTCATCCAACTGCAAATTTGAAACATACATACATACATACATACATACATACATACATACATACATTATGTAAGCATAGTATTTAGAGAATAACACACCGAGATTTTTCAATTCACAGCAATGTGTGATTTGTTCAAATGAACAAATCACATATATCACGCAAAACTATTTCTTTAAGCGCTAAATATTCTGTCATCATGAAATACATCTCGAATAAATTAGAACAAATTATTTAAATTATTGCTAAGTTTTGTAATTGAATTTTTAAAAATAAAAACTTTTTTTAACTTTAATTTTCACTTAATTGAAAGCTATATGATTAAATTTACTTTTTCAGTAAGCAAAATACTCTGGTGTATTTCAAACAGAAATTATATTAATTGGAAACTAAAATTTTGAAATTTTTTAATAATTTTAATTTTTTCGGCCATTTTTGAGAGATCGACACATTTGTAAACAAAAGTTAATTCTAGGTTTTAAAAATCTTGCAAAAATAAAATATACATATCTCACTCGTTATTTTCGAAAAAGTAGCAAATTAAAAGTTAAAATAATCTAATTTGAAACAAATATTTTTTGTTTATAGCATGAAATTTAGATTAAAAGTATTTTTTAATCACAAAGGTCTGACTCAATGGGCTTTCAAGTGGGAGATGTCAGCACCTATTATCGTTCAGGTTTTACACATCTGGAAGTATGGTGACCAAAAATTGACATTAACATTTCGTAAGAGGAACAACCCTTGAAACATGTGACTTTTAATGATATAAGTTTCCATCGTAAAAAAATGTGCAGTTTAACGTAAGTAAAAAAATTGAAATTATTTAAAAAATCTTAATTCTGAATGATTTGTATTAAGCTTTTGAATAAAGTCTTTATTTAATAAATTATTAACCGAAAATACTGAGTCACTGAGAAATTTAAAGATGTTTGAAACTTTAATTAGCAAAGAAAATAATGAAAATAATTCTCATAAAAATTCATTATTCATCGAATTTTTTCTTCTTCAGAATATGATATCCTAAAATTATATTATTTATAAAATCAATTAAAAGTTTATCTATATTAAAAATAGCGCAGTTTAAATGCATTTTTAATTTTACTATTCGGAGCAGATTTTCGGAAAAAATGGCCTCATAATTACAAAAATGACTTGATTTACATTCAATAATGAGTCCTGCATTTAACTAATTAAAAAAAATTGGCATACATAATGTATTTCTAGAAGTTTTATGCAATTAATTGGAGATGGGGTAATGGATTTAAAAAATAATATTTTACCATGATTTCTAAAAATAATAATTGCATAAATAATTTAATTCATTTGTGAATAAGTCCTGAAAGTTTCATTAAAATCAGACCATTAGTTGATTTTTGCAAGAATTTTCCAATTAATATGTTTTTCATTGCCAAAAACCGACTTGCGTAATATTGTTTTTCTTAGTAGTAATTACGTATACATGACGTGAATCGCTGACGAAAAACAAAAAAAAAAAATTAACTGAAATTTCAAACGTGTTAGAAAGGATTAAAAAATTTAAGAAATAATGACAAGAAAACTTGATCTTTCCTCTTAATAACAAACATTTTGATGATAAAACTTTGTTTTTATTAAGTTTGTTTTTATTCGAGTTTTAACATCATGCTATACTGTTTTTTCAGCATTTGAAAAATCAATTTCATCCAATCATCCATCATAATAGCTTTTATCACTTTTCTTTTGTTTATGTGTTACCTTTCGTTAGGCTTTTCTCTGCGATGAGTCCAATTTCATTCAATTTCATCACAATTCTATCACAAGTATACTGTCAATTCTTTTTTAATTTATGTGTTTTCATTTGAGTTTACTATCCTAACACTTTCTCATCTCTTATTGCTTAACTTTTATATTTTGTCCATACTTGCACATCATTTTAGACATAACTGCTGACTATTTCATTATTTCAATTAAAGTTCAGCAGCTCGTTAAAGTTTATCACTACGCTATTTTAACAGCAAACTAATTTGCATATTTAGGTTTGCAAAACAACTTACAGAATGCCATATTTTCCTCTATTAAATAACATTTTAATTGAATTTGTTTGAAGAATATTTCATCAACCCATAATGCTCTGCAGGAACATTGTTTTGATATATCAGTGATTTGTTTATTTTTTTATTTTCTGCGCATTAACAAATCTGGACGAACACTTAAGTGTGGTCTTTCCATGATTTTGTCATACCTAGAATATATATATATATATATATATATATATATATATATATATATATAGAGAGAGAGAGAGAGAGAGAGAGAGATAGGGTTTAGAACATAAATATGAAATTTATGAAATTCTGCATTTCTGATTTCTCTTCATTTTTTTTTATTAGTACTCATAAATAAGATAAAATGCATAAATAAGTTTAAATTAATGTATCGTGATTAATTCGTAGTCGAATTTTTTCCTTCTTTTTTAATAGCCGTACAATAGGTAAATTGATTCCTATTTTCGGACGAACTCATGTACGGTTCGCCTCTAAATGGAAAGTGGCTCTGACTGTCGCCAATCAGAATCATTTGCAGGATTTCGTGCCGGGCCCAAACGTAATTTTTCCAGTGTCTGAAAGCGCTTATCGAGGGTGGGCCAGAAACTGATGATCTCTGGTCGGGTCGGCGCGGTGAGGGAGGTATGATGTTGAAAGACCCGAAACCCCCTAATGATCCTCGCGATGACATCACTGACGACACCCTCTAGCGCCACCCCACTACGGTGCGTATGTTTGAAATGTTATAATATCACTACAAAAGTAGTTGTTTTGTTTCCACACTACCTTTGTCTTATCAAGTGATGGTGTTCATTTCAAGTTGAAAAGTTTTAAAAGATGCAAAAGTAGCCAAACCTCCATAATCAGGGAGGTATTGTTATATAGAGTGTGAACCAATCAAAATAAAGTAATTTCTAATTTGAAGAATATAAGAATAAACTCTAAAAACAATTTATTTGGGTATTAATATTAATATTTGATTAACATAGATGTCAGTATTAATAGACGACTATTAGATTCTCTTTATTTTTATTACAAATTTTAAATTCTAAGTTTAACAAAGCATTAATTATAAAGCTCAGAAATTAAACGAGGAAAAGATATGGACGCCCGCATGTACAAGTCTATAGACATCTACTTATGGACAAATAGACAAGTATATACACATACAAATAAATATTGGTATACAGACACGTATACAGATGAATACACACACACACACACACACACACACACACACACACACACACACACACACATATATATATATATATATATATATATATACACAAAGTTTTAACTTTTGTTTTTTCGACGTGTCAATTTATCCGTTAAATTCTAAAGCCGGGTTTGGAAAACGTCTGTAAAGTCTACAATATTGGATACATGCAAGAGCGAATTCATAAGATGGCATGGACAAATGTTGATAAATTAGCTAGGGTAATAAAAAAAACAAAAAACAAAAACACTGTCCGGTTCTTTATTCAGGCTTCCCCACCCACAACGGCCCTGCTAACCAACACTCTGAATCAGAATTCTGATAAAACAAACAGAATTTATTTCGGTACGCACACAAGACGCATACTTTCCAGCACCCTCTCATGTGTATTCAACAGTAAAAATGTATAATCTTACTGAAGATGTTTGTTTGTCGTTCTCGCGTGTAAAGTTTACACTTTAACGTTTAAGTAAAGAAGAAAACTGCTTAAGGCATGCTTATTCTCTTTCATTCACAGCCTAAATATGATATATGTAGATATAATAAATGTCATATATATAGATATAATATTCTAAAACACAAGAGATAAATTCTTTAGTAATATTGCTACTAAATATTTCACGTCAATAAGCAGTTTCATAAGCATGCACTTCAGTCGACATATAAAAATAGAACTGTTATGTAAATAATTCTCCTCACTCAGTCAATCATTAAGTTGTGTACAAATAACATAAAAGTTACTTAGTGTACATTTCGATAATAACTCAGTTTTTTTTTTCTAATAAGGAGACTGCTTTGTTACAAAACTGCATGATGTCTTCCAAACCCCGTGTGTACGTCTTAATCTTCATATCCATAGGTGAGTCTTGTAAGTAAGTACATTTTTTTGTTTTAATTACCTCCAGACTGATGGCTACTCGTTTGATGGAGTGTGCGAAACTTTTAGTAGATATTTTACAGTATATTTTGTGTTTTTTGGCATATCAATTCACGCCCCCTGATATTTATTAAGCCAGTCCTCCTGCGTTGTTTTTTTTTTCGAAAATATTGTTTTTATTTTCACTGAAAAACGTGTATTTTATTTATTACCATTGTTCAATATTCAACTACATTGTATTAAAACTAGGTTCAAGGTTTTCATTCGTGAGAATGCTTAATGACGGTTTGAAGTAGAAAATAACTGAGATTACACTGAAAAAAACCCTCAAAAACAGTATATTTTCCTGTTGAGAGATCACCAACCAGTGTTATAACATTTGTATATTAAAAATCACAAGTAGTTCCTTTATTGTGTTACACAAAACACTTTTTATCCCATTTTCAGAAATTACAGACACAATCAACATCTCCTCAAAGAGTTCCTTAAGTTTTTGGGTCAATCTGGACAAACCATGTTCATCTTCCAATTTCTTTGAGGATAAATATCTTATTCTAAAACCATAGTTTAGTTCCACAACATTGCAGTCTGTTGCCAGTATGTGTCAGATTACCATTTTTAGAACTTTCATGGCTTCTGCTAGAACGAACTTAAGTCACTGGTGCCTCCTCAACAGGTGTTTACTCGTGCAACCAAATTGGTAACTGGGTCCCACCCATTCACAGTTAGGTTAGCCAAATGCAGACGACAATTCTACTCCTGCAGCTTCTTCTCTCGCACTTCCCGCCTGTGGAACTCGCTGCCATATTCTTGCTTTCCTGACGGCTTCAAGATCCAGGAATGTAAATGCAATGTCAATACTCATCTATTAACCACTTGGCTCTAGTTCTTTCCCACCCCGTATATCCTTTCCTTTTTCTCCACCTTTGAAACTCTCATCATACCTGCATTCTCATCTTTCTATTGCTCCTTTCTAACTGGTTCGTCTTCTTCTTCACTCTCTTCTAATTAATCTTTTTACACTTATGCATCCCCCTGCACATCAGTGGCATTACCACCTTGCTCGGGGTGATACGATTAAAAAGAAAACAAAAAAAAACAGTAAATAATGGACAGTGATTGGTTAGAAGCATAATTTTCTTATTGTGTATCATGTGATTTTTTTCCACTGCAAAAATAATAGCTAACCTTTCTTTTTTCAATTTGACTATAATTTTTTTCAACCGTCTTTAGCGTTCTAAATGCATTGGCAACTGCTTTTATTTCATCATTCTTCAATTTATGACAAATAAAATGCTCTGATGCCATAATTGCTAGCATTTGATGTTGTTATTATTTTAAAATCATGATTTAAATGTGTTAATAATAGTTCAAATGTTTGTGGCACCTCCCCGGCCGGTCGCTCTTGGTTTCGATCCAGCCAGCTGGTCGTAGATTGACTCTGTCACGGTTTTCTCCCTTGTCCCACGTTGTGTTGATTAATCACAAGGTAGTCACGCGAGTTTTTCACTAGCTGTCTCTCTGCCGAACTAAACCAAGCCGGGAAGTGTGCACACAATTGAGTAATAAAAGAAAGAAATGTAACATCAAAGGAAATAAGGGGACCAATGTCTGAAGTGTTGTGAAATAATGTTTTTATATACTGATTATACACAATAATCTCTTGAATAATTTCCCATCAAACGGCACCAAATATACCACCACCCGGAAAAATAAGTGGAATATACACAATATGCTCTTCGGGATAATTCCCCATCCCTGCTTCTATCAACTGGTAGCGGAACGGACGTTTCTTAGGTAAATCGAATTATTCTCCTAAGCAATAACAAGGAATCTGGCTGGCCGCAGCTCGCTGCTTCGAACAGAAGTCTAAGTTCGTTATATAAGTCTAGTCAACTTGTTGCTTGTTTCCCGGAATGTTACGGAAATTGCCGAAGTGCTGGGTTATTCTTTCAGCTAGCAATTTCAGACTTGTCTGAAAATTCTCTTCTTGTCTGTAAATTCTCTTCTTGTCTGTCTCTTAACTCTGGTTGGTTGATTGGCGACAGGCTTCTCTACGGTCGGCACCCAACGGCATGGCAATCAGCTCTCTGTTTCTTTACTTCTTCGGTTGGGAACTGTCTTTGGTCATCACGTTTCTGGACCGGGAAATCGAACTCTCTGCCACTCGAGCTGCAACTCTAAATTTCTCTGTCGATCTCTGCAACTCCAACTTAAAACTTTGTCTGTAAATTCTCTTCTGTCTTAGCTCAGGTTGGCCGGCATCAGGCCTCTTCTGTCGATCTTTGTCATTCCGACTTCGACTTCAAACTTCGACTCAAAAACTTTGTCTGCAAATTCTCTTCTGTCTTTCTCTCTGATTAGCCGGCATCAGGCCTCTTCTGTTGATCTCTGTCATTCCGACTTCAACTGCAACTTTGTCTGTAAAATCACTTGTTTTCTTTTTGTAATTTTGGCTGGCCAGCAGGCTCTGCGGTTGGCGCCCAACAACATGGCGCCTATCTTCGTCGTTACATTTTCAGGCCGGTAACTGGAACTGAAACTGAACTGCCTCGAACCGCTGCTGAGTCCCAATTCCAATCCAACTTCGGACTCTCCTCCGATCCGACTGATTTTGGTCCCTCGGGATCCTGTATTTATGCCCATGCCATGGTGTGGGGCCGACGGTCGCTGGGTGTCTAATCCTCCGTCTCAGCAACCAATAAAATCCTGAGTTTAGCTGCTACTCGTTGTTGCCTGTGGTTTAGCCAATGGGATTAGTTTTCTTTCCATGAAGTCAATTGTTAGTCGTCTCTCCCTTTCGGGGCTTGGTCACCAGACCAATGGAATCTCTCTTGATCTGATGACGTCATCTCCCCATACCCCTTTTCTGGGCTCTGGACTTAACCAAATTTTCTTTCTCAAAATTTTTCTTTCTCACGAAACAATTTCGGGAATTTAAAAAAAAATACAATAGGTATTAACCTTTTTGAAATATCTTCGCCCAAAACAAGTTGACAAGGGTCCATTGACATTGTTACCCAAATAATAATTTCTACGCACCTGTTTTTAATATCCATTCTCTGAGTCACCTATATTTTCAAGTGACAAGAATGCCTTATCAGTTTTACCCTGATGTCCGTGAAAATACTTTTTCTCTAAATTACTTGACTCAGAATCAAAACATTTGTTATCTTAATTCTTTTCACAACTCATGCTAGCGAGACAATCGGACACAAACGACACTGACATTAAACAAATCCATTTCTCTTTTCTTTCTTTCTTCTTCTTCTCTGGTCTTCTTTTTCCATTCTTTTGCCGGCCAAATAATAACAATTGAATCTATCTTTCTTTTAGTTTCAAGAATGACACTTGTCTTTATGGGTGGACCGATATCGAAAACAAATCCATTTCTCTTTTCTTTCTTTCTTCTTTCCGGGTTTACAATAATAGAGAAATACCAGGTGTTATTTTTCGTCCCTGCTTTCTTTTTAAAGATAAAGTTTTTCCAGCTACAGTTAATAATTAGTTAATAAAATTAATCACCTCCGTTTTCCTTTGCTCATTTTCGGAGGATAAAGAAAATGTCTCTTAGTATGTTCTCTTATGATCTATAATAGCAATTAGAAGATTTTCCGGTTATGGTTATTAATTAATTAATAAAATTAGTTATCGCCGTTCCAAAATATTGTTATATGTTAACTTGTTCATTGTCTTTAAAATATTTTTAACCTTCATCCTATTAATTCCACACCGCACCTTTTTTTCAATAATTTATTTAAAGGCGTTCTGAATTTATATATGTTTAGCACATAAAGATTGTAACAGATTTCAAGCCCTAGAAATGATTGTAAAGTAGCAATGTTTTTTGAGGCGGGCATATTTTAAATAGCACTCGTCCTTGATGGGTCTGGTCTACGTCCATTTGTCTTAATTATTTCATAGTGCTCCTAAAAAATTGGCATTTCTCCTCACTGAGTTTGAACCTGTAATCTTCTATTCTCCGAAATAATTATTGTCTGCATTCCGTTATGAATGTTGCCGTTTAATTCCGCTTTTTGTGATTTTGTCGTTCAAATATGCAACGACATCGTATCCATTACTTGATGGAAAATTTTCGGTGCCACTTTGACCCCGATTATGGCTCCCCACTCTAACAAAGTTACAGTGGTTTTCTTTTTTGAACCACACCTGATCCTTATGAAATAGCAACAGCCTATGGCAATGCCAAGTAATTTACATTTGCAGTTCATTACATGTATATGTATTACTTTGATAAATCGGTAGCTTGATTTAATATATCCTTATTAATCAAAGAATAATAATGTGAAATTGCAGATTCTTGAAGTGATTAAGTGATACTCTTAAACTAATTTATAACTGCTTTTCTAGTTCTCCATTCGTCGATTGTATGTACTGCTGACAGAGAAGAGTGTTGAAACTGTCTAATCTTACTCAGCAACCTTTTTTTATTGTTAAGAAATACAGGTAAAATGATATTTCACCTTCAATTTTGAAATATCTAACTTTCATTCTCAATATACAGCTCCCTCCAAACGTATTGACACGGCAAGCCGATTCTTTTATTTTTGTTGTTCACAGAAGACATTTTGGTTTAAGATAAAAAGATGAATGTGAGACAAGAATCCAGAATTTCAGCTTTCGTTTTCAGGTATTTACATTTAGATGTGAAGTGTTAGGACACACCAACTTTTGTTTGAATCTACCAATTTTTCAAGTGTGCAAAACTGTTGGAACACGTGATTGAATGGTGATTTTTGTTCTCCAGACGTTGCCTTATGGATGCTTAAACATTAAATAGATTTGATTGACTACTCTTGGTTTCAGCCTTGAGATTCACATGTAAAGACTACATTTCTTGTTAAAAAGGATAAACTAACATGAAGACATGAAATCTGTCAATGGGAGAAAAGCAATATGTTTTGAAGCTGAGAAAAGGAAAACTAATCAGAGCCATTGGACAAACATTGGTCAGTGCCAACACAACAATTCAATTTGGAATGTCCTGGAAAATGAAGAAACTAGAACAGGTCGGCCAAGGAAAACATTGTGAGATCTGTGAGGAAAAAACCCAAAACAACAGTCAATGACATCAACACCAACAATCCACCGTTCGAAGAAAACTTTGAAAGCAGAAATATATAGGCCATACCACAAGCTACAAACCATTTATCAGCAGTAAGAATCGTAAGGCAAGACTGCAATTTGCTAGAAAGTAATCAGATGAATGACAAAAGTTCTGGAAAAAAGTTTTATGGATTTATGAGATTGTGACACTGGGATCTTGGGGGTTGATCAGAAAAAAGGGAAGGAATGAAAGAAGAAAGAGAAAAGAACCTGCTAACCGGATAAGAATTGTTGAATTGTTGAAAATGGATTGAAAAGTTGAGAAGAAAATTAAAAACGAAATGCATTGAAAAATAATGTTTCAATGTACTAAGTGAACTCTCGAGCGGTTCCAAGGAGAATTGAACTCAAATTTAGCTAGACGGAATTCAGTAAGATCGAGCAAAATCAAGACTACCCGTCCTTCAACATTCCCGCCGATGAGAAGGGACCATTAATGTATCCTCGAAGATGCCAAATAAAAAAAAAACATATATTGTCGATAAAGAAATCCGAGTGGTCACCAAAATAACACTTAAAGATCGTTTTGAACAAAAAAAAACAGGAAGATCATCTGGTTTCAATTGGCCATTCAGAAGAACAGTGTCCCTACAAAGATAGAGTTTAGCCTGACATTCATTTTAATTTCTGTGACATTCTTCAAAAAATTTACACCCGACAGTAATTCGTATTCCTTTGGATACAATTGATAAAGAAAAATTAATTACTAGCACTGGAGTGATCATAGGCGGCCGGCTGAGTGGTCTGGTCGACCGTGAAATCACGGCGTGAATCAAGAAAGAGTAATGACATACGCATTCTGAAAGGTGTGTCAGCTCTTGGAGTGGGTTGAAGTTAGATGCTGAGAAAGAGAGAGAGAGAGAGAGAGAGAGAGAGAGAGAGAGAGAGAGAGAGAGAGATTAGTACCGCCTATATGAAGCGATTGTGCGAGATGAAACGTAAAGACAAGGAGTGGTTTGTTTCCTTTGATCACTCTCAAAAGGGGTCTAGACAACCCCAAATTAAGAAAAACACTCGAGTAAACATATTTTGAGAATATGGAATTTCGGAAAGTTTCATGCTAAAGGTGGAAGACAACCAGATACAGATCCTGGTCAACTCCACTCCTGCCGGACGCAGGACTTCATATAAGTTGGAGGTTTAGACAAATTGAAGAGTCCACACACGACTGCTACTGGAACCCGCATTGTTCGCCGAGACTTTCTTGGCTGACTTTGCATGGCTGCTTCTGAAACAGGCTCATTCATATTTATTGATGATGTAACCCATGATGGTAACAACAGAATGAATTTAGGCTTCTACAGAAACATTTTGTCTGTCAATTTATAGAGAGATGCATCGAAACTAATCAGGAAGAAATTTATCATGCAGCAGGACAATGAACCAAAATATACTGCCTACATCCTGGAAAAAAGTTTTACAGTTTTAGACTAGCCAAGTCAATAACCGGACTTTTACCCAACAGAACATTCATTTCATTTCCCGAAAAGGCGACTAAAGAAAGAACCTCCCGAAACAAACAAGAATTGAAAGAGGTTGCATTAAAAGTCTGAAAAAGCATCACAAATGAAGAATGCAACAGTTTGGTAATGTCAATGGGTCGCAGGCATTAACGAAGCAGTGGTCATATTGGCAGTGAAATGTTGTTAATACATGCAATTATTGCAAGTATAGGTTATGCAACCAAATATTAAATGTTATTTAATTTAAGACTACCTGTTTCTTTACTTTTGTCACCTAAAAATGGTGTTCTCCGATACAAAAGATGGTATTTCCTAAACTGTTTGACACATCTAAATGTAAATACCAGGTAATAAAAGCTAAAATTCTTGATTCTTGACTCACATTCATCTTTTGATCTTAAACCCGAATGTCTTTAGTGAACAACGAAAACAAAGAAGTAGATTTTAGCATACTAATACTTTTGGAGCGGACTGTATATAAATTAGACAGTATATATATATATATATATATATATATATATATATATATATATATATATGTGTGTGTGTGTGTGTGTGTGTGTGTGTGTAAAAAATATTAAGTTGGAAATTAATTTAATTAGAATTTATTTTTCATGGAAGCATTCAGATTATCAAAGAATTAATGTATAAGTAAAGTTGACAAATGTTCTTTAATCTCTGGTATTGATGCAAAAGTTGAGATCTGCAAGAGACAAAAAAGATTAACATGTACTTTCCTATCCACTAAGTAAATATTTGAACATACAAATTTACATATATTTGGACCTTGAATAAGTTCTCGCTGATTTTTATGAAAAGTAATGTTTTATTTAGAATAATTAGTTAGAAACATGTCACTGAAAGTATTGATCCATCGCTAGTCATTACTTTTTCCCATCTTTCTGGCAGCATTTGATTTCTACGTCGGAAAAACAACACGTCTTTTTAGGATAACCACAAGCCGACCTATGTTTTGGCATCTTCATAAGAATGGAAGTGCTGCTCAGCCAGGCCATGTGCCATCGATTGTGACAAATGATAATCGGACGGTTCGATGTTTGATAAATACCGTGAGTGGGTAGGACTTCCTATTTAAGCATTTCCAAGTAGGTTTTCACCCGTTTTGCAACATACGGCTTAGCGTTGTCATGTTGCAAAATAATTTTGTCGTGTCTCTGTTTGTATAGCGGCGTTTTTTTTTTTTCAATAATCGGCTGAAACGCATTAATTGTAGTCAATGGCGATCTCCCATGATGCTTTGCCGCTGATGTTGATGCATGGCCGGCTTACTTCACGATCTTCTACGTTTAAGGTTATTGTAGTGCATCCACTTTTTATCGCCGATCACAATGCGATGCAAAAAAACATTCCTTTTCTGCCATTGAAGCAGATGTTCACAAGTGATGAGGCGCTATTTGACATCTCTCGGCTACAACTCGTATGGCACCCAATGTCCTTGAATTTTAATCATTCCTAATGCTTTTGCAAATGTTTCGAAACTGTTGTGTGATCAACTTCTAATGATTCTGCAAGTTCAGCTTTCGTCTGACATGAATCTTCATGAAGTAATGCTTCCAATTCTTCGTCTTCAAACTTTTTGGTGCGCCAGCGCGTTCTTTATCCTCAATATCAAAATCTTTATTTTTCAAGCGTCTAAACCAATCTCTGCTTATTGTTTCCGACAGAACATGGTCGCTGTAAGTCTCAACAAGAATTCTGTGTGTTTCAGTTGCAAATTTTTCTTGAATAAAGTAGTGCAGTAAAATTCCCCGCAAATATATTCTTTTTGGCACGAAATCCAACATGTTTAACGTTATGAAAAACAAAGTTGTTTACACTTTGGCAAAATGACATACACCGAATTTCAAGTTCGCTTGGAGTACTTCCTTATAATGATGTGTTATCCTCTGAAACTACACGCACGCAGTTCTGTGAATGCCATCTGTTAGAAAACATCAAGAATTTATTCAAGGTTTTTAATAGAATACCCATGTGTACATAAGTTAGGTTACAGAGTTGGTAAAAAGTATTTATTTTACAAAAGAAACCTTTATTTTTCAACATAATTTGCATAATATTTATTATTGATCGAACAGTGAAAATTTCAATTAATAAGACTCTGGACTTATTTATCTCCCTTGTATATTTGTTTATAAGTGTGCGCATGCGCGCGCATGTGTGTATGCATAACCAGACCTTAATTGAATTACAAATACATAGTAATGTACCATTATACATAGGTGCATTTTAAGTGGAAACAAATTAGAAATAAACTAATCCGTGTGACCTCTTAATTGCTGTTATTCCCATGTCAAACTTGATTCGGGATGGTAGCATCTATTAGGGTTCCAGTTGTGGGCAAATAGTGAAACCCCAAACAAAGACACTATGACAGTAAGAAAATACATTTTTTAGAGTAAAAACTCCAGCAATGCATTTTTATGTCAACAAAGCAAAAGGTAACAAGAACCTATTTATAGTAAAACTAGCAACAATACATTTTAAAGCGGCATAGCAGTACATAAAATCTGTAATTGAAGGCGTACATTGCATTCAAAATATATTTAGCAGAATCCATAAAATTTTCAAATTATTTACATTTCAGCATTAAATGACTCATAGAGTTTGATATGTCACTAAACAAAATCAACCAATCAACCAACTAATCTAAGCCGTATAACCTATGCATGACATAATAACTAAATAATTTGTGTAGCTAGGACAGTGTTGCTGTGGTAGCCATGGGACATAGACAGGATTTAACACTATAGGAATCATAGTTCGAATCAGAAAATAATATAGGTTTATCGCTGTCAACAGTAGTTAGGATCGACCTAAATATGTGTATTCTGGACAAAATTAAACGGTACATGAAAACTGCGGGCATCAAAAGCTGTGATCATCAATGACTGACAAGTTTGGTAAGCACTCAACGAAGAAGAATATTGCAAATCTAATACTAATCCGACAACGGTTCTACTCATCAGTTAAAATATCGAACTGTAATTAGATATTACATGGAATTTCATAACCATCTAACAACAAGGCTGCTTCTCCACGGAATCGATTTGGGTAAGAAAATATTGCTAGTTGGGTATAGAAGACTAGCAGTATTACGTCTGAACATACAAGACAAGTTTCCTTCGCCATTGTAAGTAATCCGAATCCGGTAGTAATTAAACATATTAGTCATATTGGCAGTGGAATATTGTTAATACATTCCAACACAAGTATGGCTTAATAAACAAGTGCATAAATTCAATAGTAACATTTATTCACTTTTGTTTATTAGACATTAAATTACATCACTTAACATCTTCCATAATTTACCTTGACCTCTCAGCTAGCCTGATGTATATTTATATTTGTTCTTATATTAAAAAAAATGAAATAAATACGAGCTGCAAAATAAAATCCCTATATTTACCATGATTATCCATTTTGTCATTCGATTATCCATTACGTGTGTGTGTGTGTGTGTGTGTGTGTGTGTGTGTGTGTGTGTGTGTGTGTGTAGATAGATAGATAGATAGATAGATAGATAGATAGATAGATAGATAGAAAAACTTACATAAATACACTTTCAAACTAGAGGCATCTTGAACAGACTATTCACTTCGTTTAAGGCTTTGTCAATCAACTCCTTTTCACTTGTGCTGATAAATTCATGGTTTGGCAAGAATCTTATAGAACGAAACAGACCAGACATTCCACTACGGGCTTTTTCAACAAATAAAAGTCGAGAAGTTTGCCACCATGCCGTTAGTTTTATGTTGTAAGCCTGAAATGTAAAATAATTAGGAATTATGGTTACTCCCATTCACAGTTAGAAAATTTGTTTTTCATATAACATGTACTGAAAGAATTGTTATTTGTTTTCTAAGTAAATTATGTTCTCCATATCTTTGCATTTACAAATTCTAGTTGCAATTTCAAACTGCTTGTTGCATAAATTTATGGAATCATATTTTTATACTGTACAGAAAAGTCATCCGTGTGTTTGAACTGGAAAATTACATCGTGTATTAAATATATTTCCCTTACCATCGAAGGATTTTCCTTTATATCAGATACACTGAGCCTCTAAATTTAGTAATATTTGAAGAAACCAAGTCACAATTTTTCTTTTTAATGAATTTTAGTGCAGTATTTTCAGAGTAAATACTTTATCAAACAAATATATAAACTTCATCTTTTCTCTTGGTTATAAAGATAAAATTTCATTAATGTTATTGTCGCTTTTTTATAACTTTATTTTATCAATAAATTAGCTTTAGCCTCTGGTTATATGATATTTTTTAGATATCACGTCAAAAAATTACATCATAACTATGTTGAGTTAAAACAAATCTGTTAAAATTATGAAATATCTAAACAAAAATCACAAAACCAGTGGTCAAATCTAAGAAAGTGTGTATTAAAGTATCAAAAATTAAATCTAAATCTTTCTTGTCATCCCCGCTTAGAGCGATATTTTGACACAGGTTGTCAGCTACATAAATATTAGCATGTGATAGATGCTAAAAGACCCGTTAGATATAACTGACGAAAATCACGTAAATAGCTTGTATCGAAGCTGAGATCATAAGAATTGAATAATGGGCTATCTAGATCAGGGTCTATTTGCTTGGACGATTGCTGAAGATTTAATCAGATTCATGGTTTCTGGTGGTTAAAAATTTGTTTTTGACACCAAGTAACGTAGTACATCCTTAAGCAATTTCTCCAATAGACACGTGCGTTTGTTTCAGAAAACTGTTTACTGGATATTTTTAGTGTATGTCAATAAACAGATCCCTCCCACAAAAAAAATTAGTACTTTTCACTCAACAGAAGCATTTTCTAACGGAACAAAATATTTTTTTCTTAATATTTTTCATAGTTGAATTTATCTTTATGAAATTAGTATTGAAAACAAAAGAACTGCGACAATTCTCACGGTAAATAAATGTGTATATGAAACAATACATTCATATTGTAAAGGTTTTGTCAATCGTATGGGGAAATTGTTAATAAAGTAACATTTAAATCACACGGAAAACCGTAAAAAGAAACTAAAATATGTTATTCCTTGCCATAAAAGTTAATAAATTTTAAAAATATTTACCCACTTCTCAACATCATCAATATGTACATGAATAGACAAATGTTCATTAGTATCCTTTGGAAAGCGTTATTTGACAAAGCATTTGAAATTTTCTATTGAGTGATCACCAATAAAACTATACATATGAAACAAATAATCAATAATTTGTGTGCTTTTTCTTAGAGTATAAGCAATGCATTTTTTCTTCGGTTGATACATTCTAAAGCAGTATTATGTATCGGTAGTTGTTCAGAATTTAATTGAGACGATTCTCTTTTACCCAAATGCCAAGTATTGTTAAAGCAGCAGTTCCATAAGGTTTATTGCAAAGAACAATATAAATAAATCTCACCAAGAAAAACGGATTTTTAAAATCTGGAAATCTTAGAATGGCCATATCCACAACTGTTTGATTTCCTCCTTCGCGATTAAAGATGGAAGTTTTTAGTGAATTCGCACTAGCACCGACTGTAGTAACCAAATGGGAGAGATCATTGATGTCGATTTCGGTTTCAGATAAAATATCAGCGTTTCCAATCAATCTTTGGTACCAACTAACTGCTTGAAATTTCTGCGAGTAAAATGATAAAACGTTGTTCAAAGGCTTCATTTTCTAAATAGTTAGTCGTGGTTATTTGTTAGATATCAAATAAATAATGCAGTAGAATTTGTTTAAATTATCTTAAAACAGATCCCTCGCTGAACTATGATAAAATTTAATCTCGTCAATTTATACGCTTCTGAAGTTTATCATCACTGAGTGCTAAGCTAAACCATGGTTTCTCTGAATGATCAGATAAAATTCATACAAATATTTACTTATTTGTTACATAGATAAAAAAATTCTATCAAAGTCATTTGAAATTAATATGAACAATATTACAATTACATAATTCTACTCAGCATTTTAATGACATAGGTTCCTGAAACTCTTTGGAAGGTTAATTATAATTGAGTTTATCTCATAGTAATTTACTATTCACAAGAGAACATTTGTTCTTAATGATAAAAGGCAGAATCACCTTTTTCAATTAATACTACTACTTTAATAAGCAATATGTAAAGTGTGGTAAAGATTTCTAATTGAAAAATAATTTTGAATCTAAACTGTGCAAAATCATTGCTAATATTGTTTTACGTCGATGAAAAATATCCAATGTAAAATTAAATGGAAGACAATCGATGCAAGGAATATCAAATTATTAAATCTAAAGCATACATTTTTAACAAAATAAAGCGCATAACCAATTCGGTTCAACAACAAAAATTAATAATAATGATAAATGCTGCAATAAGCCTTACCACATTCTCACGGTCAATGAAATCTTTAATACCAACTTCTGTGTTATTAAAAGAATCGCATCTCTCTATGTAACTATTCTCATTAACTGAAAGGAATTCAATGTTTTTCATGTATCCAATGACGTCATCGAAAGTCTCCACACTCATTTCTTTCAATTTTGGCAAGGAACCACCAATCATTACCTGATAATGAGACATTTTCTTATATAAAATTTGAGGCATGAATAAGTTATTGACTCATTATGATAGTGGAGATTCTTAAGCATCAAAACTAATTTTGAAACATTTCTACTTAGGATAAATTGCTGATACGAAAGAAGGAATTCTTACGTCAAACGTAAGTCTTGCTTTAATATTCGTTTAATGAACCCAGCTGAAGAATTACTCCGCCAGTGTTAATGTTTATTGGTATCGTTGAAATGAAAACTTATATTTTATTTTACTGTATTTTTCTTTTTCGCTGATTGTTTTATATTTTCACTTTGCTATGCTATCGTATTTCTGAATTATTTTTTCTTTCTTCTTTTCTTATTTTATTGTTTTAAAATTTCTCATATTTTTGCGCATTGATGTATTGTTAATTCTCAATATTACATTTAATTGAAGTCCTTCCTTGCGTGGGAAACTGAACGGGATTTTTTTTAAGAAAGTGGATATTGGTACTTAAGTTAAAACTTAGTAATTTAATTTTTTTAACAGGTTAATAGGAGTAAATAGGCTCATTTATCGTCCGGCCGGAACTACTTACATATGTATTGAACAGGAGTTAGCCCTTGTTCTCTGTTTAGGATATGGTTTATCGGTGGTTTTGTTTTGTGTGTGTTTTTTTGTTTGTTTCTTTTTTTATCAGGGCCACATGGATTTAACTGTCTTTAACTTTTTGGTGATCAGACCAGCCAATGTCTGTGAGGGTACTGGTTTGGCAGTTTGCTGTCTGCTGCTTCTGGCTGGTCGTTAGGTGTCCGAACTCCTTGGTAACGCTTATAGAGGCTGCTCTGATCAACAATCAAATAGTATCGGGGCATTTGTAATGTCATGTCGCGCATGGGTAGGTATCCCTGCATGTATTTCCGGTGGGCAACCCTGAGGCTACGTTATGCTCTGTTCTCGCGATTCCAGGTTGACATGCATGGCTTTGGTGTATGCATCCGGAATAATCTTCCGATGACCAGGGAATTGTCTTTCGAGGCCCCCTAACTACTACTATACGTGTCTCCGTCTTTCGTTATTTATCTTTTTTCCTTTATCGCTCCATCTCTTCCCATGACTGCAGTATGTTGTAACCTTAAGAGGTTACTGCGTGAATAATCCCAAAAGCGAAGGTTGGGAATAATAGTATATCAACAAATACAAGACTCGCACGCTGCGTGAAGTAGATACACTGATAGTGAATTTCTAATCAGTATAATCACTCTCCCCTACTATCAATACTGTCCATGTATTTAATAGAATAAGAACATTCCATTCCTGTATACAAGTAGTGTTGGATCGCCGAGGTGGCAGGACGATGCCCAGAAGGTGTGTGCTGAGTATTTACAGCACAATATCCTTGCTAAGGGATATTAATACGAATATGGCAAACACCATAAACAGCCAACAAATAGTTGAATAGTGTAGAGGTTAAGTCGTTAGAGTAGCAGAGAATACAGTTCGATAGTAATAGTCAATGACACTCCGAAATTCCAGACTGCTATTAGTCTTTACAGTATATTAGACATAATAGCTGACAATATAAAAAAGCACTTTCTCTCCATCCATCTGTGAATATCTTTTTCTTCGGTGACCATTATACGTGGCTGAAACATTCTAAAGGTACTTATGTTACCGGTATTCAGGCGTTAAATTTTTCCATTTCCCAATCCCTTAGTCAAATTGTGGACTCGTTTCCCTACCAAAACCGAGCAACAAGCTTCTCTGCCTATTTATTTATTCCCTCCTATTACGAGTATTCATTTATATAAAAGATAATATTAATAATGTCTATAAAGTTGTAGTAAGGGATGCATTTGAGTCCTACTTGTTATTACAAAAATGTTTTAATTCATGAAGTAGTCGTAAAAATAAGGACATTAGAAATAGAACGTTTGGCAGATGCTAGAATGTCCGAGAAAATTCGAGTAAAATCTAGAGAATTCTAAAGGATTCTAGAACATGCAAATTAGGTGTTAGCCACGATAAAAATAGGTTTTGGGAAGAGAGTAGTCAGTTGTTGACAGGATTTGCTGACATTATCAACTCCGGCCCGATTCGTGGATCTGTGCATCCAGCCGAAAGAATCTCTAAGAAAAGTTGCCGACCAACTAAAACCTGAAAGAGAACCTCATAGAACTATATGAGTAAATATATATTTTTTACTCTGTCATTGACCAAACGAATAATTATTCTTTATATACACATTTGAGGATTTCCAAAAAGTATAGCACTTAAACTTCTTTGCTATCTTAACTAGGTAAAGATATTTGACACCTTCCTTCCAGTGTGACAACTCTCGTCGTAACCAATGCGTATTCGCGACTGCTCGTAAGCGAGTCCTTGAAGGAGTAAAGTCCCTGTTTGCCGAGAGAATGAGGCACCGCATAGTCTTTAACAATTTTGACTCTCGTGGTTAGTGGCGGCTCTGTAATAGGATATTAAATAAATGTAAAGTTACTATTCCCGTCTTATTCAAAGAATTTGAGTTGTTAACATTCTCTGATGATAAAGCTGAATGCTTTAGCCGTAAATTCTCCACAAGATTGACTCATCTGGAGTATCCCACCCTAACTTCTCACCTAGAACGGAGTCTCTGTTGAATGATATGAATATAACCCCTTCTATAGTTTCTGCTATTATCTCTAACCTATATTCCAACAAAGCATGTGGACCTGATGTTATCCCTGTAATAGATGACTATAAGAAGTGTGCTCTCGAACTGGCTCCTGTTCTTTCTAAACTGTATAAAAAATGCCTCGGTGGATGACATCATCTGGTGTTCCAGTTTTTAAGAATTCAGTTGAACCTATTAACCTTCTACCTCTTCTTGGCAAACTTCTAGAGGCTCTAATCAATGCTGTATTGGTTTATCATCTCTCAGAAAGAGTATATCATGCTCTAGATAAAAAAAAAACGGTGAATCCCTGGCAGTAGCATTGGACATCGCGAAAGTCTTTGACAGGGTCTGGCATACAAGTCTTCTTCACAAGCAGAAAAGCTACGGTGTCTTCACACATATTTTTGAGCTGATCCAGCCTTTCTTATCAAATCGTGAAATAAAGTTACCCTAAACAGAACTCACCTAGATTCTTTCGTACTAACTCGGATGTCCTCCAGGGTTCCACCCATGGTCCTATACTGTTTTTAATTTTCATTAACGATCTTCCTGATGATATCAACTCTCAACTTGGCATCTACGCTGACGACACATCAATTTCCTTCTGCCTCGATACTAAGGCTTTGGCAGCTGATGTCCAAAACAAAGTAAAGACTAGAGCAAAAAATAGCCTGTCACTTTTAATGCCTCTAATACTAAACTCCTCTCCATTAATCTTTTATGATATTGCATATATTTTACAAAACAGGTTTGACTTTTCTCCCCTAATTTTCATAAATTTGTTTCTCTATTACACTATATTCTTTTTATGTACCATGTCCGTTCAAAATGCCATGTCTTACATGGCGATCATGACTTTTCACAAATTCCTGTCTTTTGTTGTGCGAAGTAATGTTTGACTCATTCCCATTCCTCTTGGTCCTTGTTCTGTTACCCCTTTACACAAAACGTGTTAAATTGATTACTCGCTTTTCCTTCTATTTCTCTTCCCTACAATATGTCCTTTGAGCTTTTCGTTCTCCCGGTTCACCTTTCCAAAAACTGTAACGGTTCCTTTCTGGCTGCAGTTATAAGATTCCCTGTAGCTCTTATTTTCCTTAAAACTTCCTCGTTGTTAATATTTTCTGTTAATGCTATTCTCAACTATCACGTCAAATCTCATTTTCACGAGTGAAGAGTCTTTCCATTCACTGCCATATAGGAGGATTGATATTACATAGCAGTTCAGTATGCTGTTTTTTCATTTCTAAATAAACTTTCCTATCTCGATATTTTGCTTAGTTTCTGGAAGGCACCATTGTTATTCTCATGCACCTTTAGATTTCAGTGTTACATTTTCACCATCTGTTATTACACTTGCCAGATGGTTCAATTTTTGTACCCATGTGATTTTGACATCTCTAATACATAGTTTGCCCTTTGAGTTGTTTCTTTTGTCGATAACCATGATTGCTGTCTTCTTACAGTTAATAGTTAGACCTTCTTGTTTTTTCTTTAATACCTTATCTAAGAGTTTTTTCAATTCCCATCATTCTGTCATCAACACTAGATTATGCCCGCTGATAATAGATCCTCATAAATTTTTTAGTTCTCTTGAGATTGTTTCGCTGTATAGATTAAATAAATACAATGATAAAACGTATCTTGCTTTATCTCACTTTCTGTTTTTGTGCATTCATTGAGCATATTCTCTCTATGCGTGCAGATGTTTAATTTGCATTAAAAGTTACGAATTACTCGAATGCCTACATATTTCAAACTTCCCTAGTATTTTAATTAGATCTTTATGTCAGACTTCATCTTGTTTCCGTGTTTTGCTACGAGTTCTGTTTATGTTAATCCTAATAAGTTTAGTTATATAGTTTATTAAGTTCAGTATTGTCTGATAGGGTTCACATACATTGACACATGAAGTCATCTGGTATTCTGCCACTGTCATTATTTCATTTATTATTTCGGTAATCAGATCGATACCAAAAGATCTTTATTACAATCTTATTCTGTTCCGGCTTTGTTTCTGTTCATCTTAGCTATTATCAATCTGATATTAGAGTTTAATACTACAGGCTTTTCTATAGTTTAATGTATTGAAGGGTCTTTGTGTTGTCGTAGAAAGGCTCTCTGGTGTATTCGTTCCTCATCTGTAATATCTTTCCGTTTCTCTTATGTGCGTTCCCATTTTAGATATTTTGCATCCTGTCGAGAAACATGTTTCCGTCCTGATATTTTTTTTTATCTTTTTATGCACGTCTGCTATGTTTACGTTTTGTAGTCTTTCCAGCTCTTCGTTCATTTTTTGCTTGTTCCATTTCTTTGTAATATATTTGCTTAACGTTCCACATTATTTGGCAATGTTTGGCATTATCTGCTCTCTCTTTTAGATTAGATGGAGAATGTCATCTTTCTTTCATTTTTTTCTTGTTTGTTTTTCCTTCGGCTGACCAAATTTGCTCATATCACAAGTGATTCCTGCTTCGAGTTGGTAACATCTTCGTAAGCTTTTATAATGATCTTTAACTACATCAGAATATGACTTTTTGACAACTGAGTAGCTACAGAACCTGTTGTATTGTTGTTTCTGCCTTGTTTGAGGTTTAGTTCTTGTAATTTTATCTATGAATAGGAAGTGCTCGCTGAGATTGGTTATCTTATAGAATGTAAAACTGCTTTTTTTAAAACGTTTACTGATAGCTTGCTTAGCTGCTTTTTTGTGTCGCCCTCACGGGCCTTTTCATGCCCACAAGTATATTAGATGATCGTGAAACCAGACGTTGGTTATTACTTGGTGGTGTGCTATGCACCACACTCTTCATATTCGTTGAACAATTGAAATCCATATTTGCTGTATTGTCTTGTTCTTTCTTGTTTTTCATTTAGATCCCCTATTATTAAAATAGTTTCTTTTGATTTGTACTGGTTTTTGGCATGATCTAGTATGATGTAAACTGATATATTTCTTCTTTTTACGTGCTATGGTATATATATTGAATGGGTTCCATTTCAGTTTCATTAAAAGAATTCTATCCGACATATATTTCTCTTGTTTTTATCTAATATTAATTAATCTTTTTTCATAGCTCCCTCTATCTGCATATACATTTGCAATACGTTTCCTGTGCACGTTTTGTTATTCATTACTCTATACCTACATTTACAAACTCCTGTATAATTCTGCGGTTTTCTCTAGTAATGTTCTCATTACTTATTCATCTAATTTGACATGTTTTGAATCCTTTTGCTTAAAGCAACGCAATAAAAACTCATTAGAATACAAGGGGTTAATGAGAGTGAAAGAAACAAAGAGAGCAATAAAGGAACAGAAATGAGACAAAATGACGATTGACATTTCATTTAAAGTTTTGCAGATTGTAATTGATAGGAAAGCAGTAAGCTAGAAGAGAGTTCCACAAGTGAGAAGTGCGAGAGAAGAAACTTTCAGCATAGAAATTATGAGACCTAGCTGTCAATCTAATATTACGCTTAAATTCGTGAAGTCGAGATACCAACGAGGAAAGCTAATTTGAACAATTACTGTGAAAATATTTATAGAAGAGGCTAAGGAAATCTACCTTACGGAGGAGAGGAAGTGACTAAAGCCGAGATCAGAACCAATAATATTGCAGATTCTTCTGTGGATTTTTGTCAATATTTTCTAGATGTATACCAGAATAGCCATTTTTTAATCGACATTTTCTAAATGTATACCACAATCGCTATACCAGATGTGGCTGCACTATTTGATGCACGGACAAATAGTAGACTTATAAATGTGCACAATAGATTCTGGTGAGTAAAAATTGCTTATGACGTAGTAAAGCAACTTTAAGAAGTTGAGTCGATAATTATTCCAATTCCTACCAGTGAAAAATGTGAGATCAAGAAGTCAATTAATTTCTCTCTTGAATCAGCCATGATGATGGAAGACTAAAATGGTTAATTCAGATGATTATTATGGAACTCATTCATTTTAGAGGCGATACAATTAATAAATCCCTTCTTATAACAGATTGTCGGTCACTTCTTATAACAGATTGTCGGTCACTTTGAAATAAGCTGCCAATTAGCTTTGATAAAATTTATCAGACATACTATTTAGACAGGAACAAATAGTTGTGTCATCAACATAGCAAATCGGGAACTGATTACACCAGGTAGGTTATGAATGAAAATAGGTAAAAAAAATGGGTTCAAGAATAGATCCCTTAAAGGTACGACCGCATAAAAGCAAACTGATCTCGAGAAGTGACCGTTCAAGATAGTTTGATAAAAAAACTGAATGAAATCATAGAAACGGCCAGAAACACTATAACTCTTTCAACTTGTGAAGAAAACCGGTGTGCCAAACCCTGACAAACGCCTTTGAGATACATAAAGCAACAACCCTAGCTTCGACATTAACCTTCAACCCATCGGCGATTGACCTACAGAAGCGAAAGCCATATTGTTTGTCTGACATAGGACCCTACAAGGCAAGGTGTAGACTATTAGATCGATAGTTTGTAGGATCAGGTGGTTCAAAAGAGTTCTTAAAAAGGAACTACAAAAGAGAATTTACAAGAATCTGGAAAGTAAGCAGTAGCACGACATCTATTGGAGAGTTTGAAGAGAACGGGGGTCAGTTCAAGAGTACATTCCATATACTTTGGGCAAACCAAGTTTGAAGATGATAACGAAGCTCATGGACGGAGTTTAATGCATACTACACAGAGACTTAGTTCGAAGTGGAAAGTCAGGTAAAGATACTCCTAATGAGGTGAATTTACGGACAACTGATTCTGCTTTGTCGGCAGAAAATGATAGCTCTTCAAATTGAGTGAAGGAAGGAGAGATTTATTATTTACTCTGTTTTAACATATCCTTACAGACCTACCAGTAATTTTTCTGGTAGCAGAAAGAAGTCTTGTGAATAGGAGGTTTGTGTATGACGAACGAGTCAAAAGATAGAATAAGGGATCCAAATTGCCAAAAGAATAGAGTTGCAAAGCATGAAAACAGTCAAGACAGGGTGTAAGGAAAAATGGAGTGAGGAGGTATGTTGATCAGAGTTATAAGGGAAAAGAGTAAGGGAAGTCAACTATTTGATTCAGATACTGAGTAACAATTTGAATACAATGGATTCAACGGGAATTCGAACCGGGGAGCCGAGTTCGAATTCCAGTTGAATCCATTGTATTCACTTACGCGCAAATACCCCTGGGAAAAGTATTAATCCGTCTCTTCCTTCCAGTTATGGGTTAAATAACAGGACAGATTGGGTTTTATATCCTTGGTCGGCAACCAGTCTACCGCAGAAAGCAATGGCAACCTACTGCGGGATAATCTTCTGCCCAGTCAGTCATGTCTCTTTCGAGACATGATCACCCAAGCGTGTATCACGTATGGCACGTAACTGACTGACTGACTGAATAACAGAAAAGTAAAAATTTGAATACCGGTATTCAATATCAAATATCAATAGTATTAGAATGATAAAGTTACTCGGCATGAGGAGCATTAAAATCTTCAAACACAAAGATATTTACAGCTGAATATATATATATATATATATATAGAGAGAGAGAGAGAGAGAGATTTCTATACTATTACATATTTTGTCTATTGTGCTACACTCCCGAGTAGAAAAGGAGTGATAAATGAAAAACAGATGACTGACATAGTGTAATGATGAGAGACGAAAGCATATGAAAGAATTATCTACATTCATTTGTCAATAGAAGATTTTTTACTTCAAGGCCATGCATGTTTACCATAGAACTATTTCGACAAAGAAGTACATACCCGGGAACAGAGAATTCAGTGGTAGAGATAGATGTAAACTCATTTTGTAGCGAACTAAGACATATGAAAAACTTTTCAAGAGAATAGATTCGACACAACAGATATACAGGTTCGAATACCACGAATGTTGAAGAAAAGAAGAATGTTTAAGGGGTTTTGGTATTTTTTGCAAACTGGCTTATCTCTATTATTATTTTAGGCATTACAGTCATAGAGAATTTTAAGATGAAAACAGCCAAAATAATTGTTATTGTTCATCGTCTAAGGTAATAAAAATTGACCGGAAGGTGGCTACGACACATGTGATTTCATGTTTGCCAACTGGAAGTGCTTGTAAGGATACATGGTACTGCAAAAACTCGATATTATCCGACTGTTAACCAGAGCAGGCTCCATAAGCGCTAGCAAAAAGTTTGGGTTCCTTATGTGAAACTGCCAACCCGTTTGCCTCAGAATAAAAAGCCACTGCCACCGAACAGTCATATCAACAATATGTTAAGACAGTTGCTTTCATTAACGTCAGAATCCTAACATTCCATGTCCCGATTGTGATTTTTGCTTCCGAACAGTCACTAGATGATAGTCATGTAAAACCTGTGGCAAATGTTTCGCCTTATCAGCCTGACCCATTTAATACTATTATTGGAAGGATGGAGGTGATTTCATTGAGGCAGCCGCTCAAGTTAGCAGACCGTTCATTTTTTTTTATTTCATCAGCCCTTTGTAATGTCTTCTTTTACATCCAACAGGCTTCTAACCATCCTCCTCCTTGGCTCATTTGAAGAGGAGTAGGTGATCCAGCTCAGTTGCCGACAACCCGACAATAAAAATAATGGCATCCCTGTCACAAGAAAATACACTAAATGTGGGTCGAAATATATAGATTGTTTCGCAGACTAGTTCAAGTAGTGTCATGAACTGGTGTACGGTGGGATTCGCACATTAGTGATGGTGCATCTTTTCTCTTGCTTCCTTAGTGATAATTAATGATTATATATATATATATATATATATATATATATATATATATATATATATGTGTGTGTGTGTGTGTATGTATTTATATATATGAGTTGGCCCGTGCCGTCTAAAATGACGGCAGCATATATATTGATGTACCTACTGCTGAGTATTTAATAAGAAATAATAAATCCCTGAGCCTGATAAGAAACATATATATATATATATATATATATATATATATATATATATATATATATATATATATTCTTTACTATTTGGCGAAATAATTATTGCAAAATTTAAATAATAAGGCACTATTGAAGAGCAAACACGCAACAAAAGCTTTCGTAACTGGTAGTAAAAGGAATGAAGTAAGCCGACGCGGTCTCGCTATTGTCTCTCTCTCTCCATGGTCGTGAGAGTGGGGATATATGTATATACAAATAAATACACAACAGTCTTTATTATAATAGAGAGGATATATATATATATATATATATATATATATATATATATAATGTATCGAGGTAGCAGATAATTTTCTAACCATATATTGAATGAATGCAATGAATACCTATTAAGTTTAATCATAAGCCGTTCATGAGCTATTCGGTGGCTGTTATCGTCGCATAGCAATGTTTTATGTCAGCACAAGATAATATCATCTTTGATGGTGGATGTCTTTATGTTAACTTCCCTGTAACCTTTCTGAAGATGGCTCATGTGAGCCAAAAGCTGAAATTAAATTAAAGCCAAAATATGATGTTTAGAACGGCTCATGAGTAAACATGATAGACATTCATTGTCTGTCTGTTACATTTAATATATATATATATATATATATATAAACTTTTTTTTGTTTCTTGATTTAGTCAGTCATTTAAGTGCCATACATGATTCGTGTTTAGGCGATCATGTCTCGAAAGAGATATGAATGACTGAACAGAAGATTTTCCTGCAGTAGGTTGCCATTACTTTCTGCGGTAGATTCTATATATTCTATAGATTCTAGATTCTATAGTCTTGGTTGCCAATCAAATCTATAAAACCCAATCTATCCTGCTATTTAACTCATGCCTAGAGGGAGAAGCGGCGGATTAATACTTTTCTCAAGGGTATTTGCAACGAATTCAACTGGAATTCTACCTCGGCTCTCCGATTCCTCATTCCGAATCGATATCCACTGCAACACATCGCACATCCTTGATATAAAACAACAAAAAAATACCTCTATTTTTCAATTCAACAAAAATATTAATACTGATAAAAATTAAAAATCTCTTCATAATAGAAATTCTAGTAAAGCAAATTTTCCTCTCAGCACTTTTCATTTTGTTTACAATTTTAAACATTTTAATACCCACTAAACAAATAGATGAACATTCAGACAGATTTTCACTTCCACGCTTTAAATCAAATGCTCAAAATGAAACTATATTTTTTATTAATAAGACATATTTGATATATTTAATGATGTAAGAACGTACCAAAAGCTCGCGATCCATGGTTTTAATTGTTTCTGACGTCAGTCTTCCAAACGAAGCAGCGAGTTCAAATCGAATGTTTTCACACTCTTTTCCTGCACTTTCTTCAAGGGCAACATTTTCTAAAGTTTCCAAGTTAGATACTTACCAGTAAATTAGATAAAAAATATATTAATATTTTTTGTTAAAACAGCCATATGAAGCATTTTTAGCTTTAAATTATGAGACAAACATAGTTAAGTTGATAAAGTACTATTAAGAATTTGAAAAGATATTCATTACGTCAGATCTTATTATTCAAGTCAATTTTTTCACAATTAAATTGGTATTTGCTGGTATTTTCAGGAAATATGAATAATATATTGTGCGAATTTTAGCTTAAAATTTCTATTCTTATTTAAAAATAACTATTTTTGGATTGTCAGGTATTATGGAAAAAAAATCAAAGCAAAAAGGAAAAATAATATACAAAAAATAAATAATAACAACTAAATATTTACTTATAAATAAATGCGAAAGATATAGATAAGGGAGACACATAATTAACATAACATCCTATATGCATGAATAAATCATTTTAATAGATAATATAGTCTGATTAACATTCTTTAACAATAATCTTCTTTTCATTCTTTTTTATACTGTTTCAACTTTAGCCAAACTTTCAGCAGTTTCTATTACTACTCAGAGATCTTTGGTTGAATTAATAACTGGAGGGGTTGGAGGAAATTACATTAGTTTGGTTTCTTTTAAACTTTTTTTGACAAGGTGTGAAACTTCCCACAATAAAATTGGTGCCAACCAAACATTTTCAGGATATACTCATATTTGTATTGTAAATATACCATGTCAGTTTTAGTATCATTTATTAGAAATATTTAGTGTAATTTATCTTATAATGGGAGATTTAATTATGATTGTTCATTATATTTTAATAGATATATATCTATTAGTATCATATCATAGTATGGTAATTGGTATATAAATTTTAAATACATAAAGATTTATATTCTGCAGGATTACTGTTTTGCATTAATAAAGTTTTCAGCTTAAAAGTTCTTAGTTGTGACCACTCACCACTCAACAACCATCTTGTACAAGAACTTCCAATAATTTATCATCATCAATTTGGAAAGAACCTATAATTTTACTTCCTACAGTTCTCAGCAAAACATTATTTCACCCTGTTCTCGTTTTCTACATCGTGTTGGCTGACAACTTTCATAAAAGAACCAACCCTAACCCAGCTATCAGGTTCATTCATTACTAATAATTAATGTTGAGAAATCATTTTTCCTGCAAAACAAGAATCGATTTGTGATGTTTACTTAAAGGTGGTAGTTAAGGTGATTTCATATCTTTAGCCAATTTTCTCAATATTTGCCATTTTTTTCTCTGTTTACTATCTTCGTTTTCTTGTTGGTCAATCGAATGTTCTGACTTATGACCTTTTTATTTGTATCAAATCTCTTATATTATAAGCAATTTTTCTTATTTCTATCTTCCCAATGTTTTCAATTTCATTTTTTTCCTGATCTCTGGTCAATTTTTCCTCAATTTCCAATGTGTTTACAATCTGTTTTTTTTCTGGGTGGGGGGATATATCTTTCTCGCAAACTATACTAATCTTTATACTTGAAATTTAAAAATAGATATCACTAACCACACACACACACACACACACACACACACACATATATATATATATATATATATATATATATATATATATATATATATATATATATAAGAAGAAGAAAAGTTAGCAATTATGTTGTTTTCAGAACAAATAAAAGTTACTGAATGAAATATCAGAAGTAATGTCAAGATGTAATCAGGCCTGTAGATACATCTTAGGATCATACAAACCTGGAGAAAAGTTTTCGGTTGTTTAAAAATTCCAGTCGTGCGTTCGTAAAAATCCCTGTTGTACGTTTGAAAAACGTTGGAAAATCAGTTATAAATCGCTTTAAGAAACCAAAACCTAGTTGCATAAATAACTCATTTCTAAAAGAAAAATGTTAAAAAGCTCGACAATATAAATGTATTGAATGCTTTTAATATATATATATATATATATATATATATATATATATATATATATATATTAAATTAGTAAAGAAAACTATTTTATATATATCCCAGACTCCTGCACTACCAGGCAACTCTGCCCCCTCGGAAACTCTGACCACGCCGTAGTCTCCGTAAACATATCAATCCGCACTAACTCTACCCAAGAAAACCAGACCAGCAGAATATCATACTGCTACCAAAGAGCCGACTGGGACTCGTCCAGGGACTTCCTCTGCGACGTCCCCTGGAACAACGTCTTCGATCTTCCTGTCGAAGACTGTGCCTCCGAAGTCTCATCTTGGGTCAAGGCTGGCATCGATGCTTTTATCTCGGCCAGGAAATTCCAACTAAAACCAAATTCGTCCCCCTGGTTCTCACCCGATTGCTCGGCCGCCATTGCCCACCGGAACCATTTCTTCCGGCTCTATCGAAGCTGCTCGTCGAACCAAAACAGGCGCCTTTTCGCCTCAGCACGGAACAAGTGTAAAAAAGTACTGAACGAAGCCAAGAGGGCGTTTGCTACCAGAATTAGGCAACGCATAGCATCCTCTAAGTTTGGTTCCAAAGATTACTGGCGTCTCTGCAAAAGCGTGCTCAGCAGGAACAAGACTTCAATACCCCCACTAATCAATGAGTTTGAAGTTCTCACCTCCCCAGCCGACAAGGCTGAATGCTTTGCCCGTAGATTCTCAACCAATTCGACACTGGACTCGTTAGGAATACCTACACCAGACTTCCCACCCAGAACTGCGGCTCAACTAAATGACGTCCACATTACACCCACGCTGGTCGCCAAGATAATTGCACAACTTGGCCCACACAAAGCGAGCGGCGGTGACGGAATCCCAGTCATATTACTGAAGAAATGTACCCCAGAACTCTCCTCTGTCCTCTCTAAACTCTATAACCTCTGCCTATCTGCTTCCTGCTTTCCTGCCTGTTGGAAGTCCTCCTGCGTAGTTCCTATATTTAAGAATTCTGGCGAACCCTCAGACCCTGCCAATTACCGTCCTATTATTCTCCTTCCAATCTTTGGCAAAGTTTTCGAAGCCATTATCAACGCTGAGGTGACTCAGCATCTCATGGCCAACGGGCTTCTCTCTGACAAACAGTACGGGTTTCGCTTCACCAGGTCTACTGCTGATATGCTAACGACCATGACCGAGTACATATACCGGGCACTCGACAAGAATGGTGAAGCCCGAACCGTTGCCTTGGATATCTCCAAAGCATTCGACAGGGTCTGGCATGCGGGCCTCTTGTGCAAACTGCGAAGCTATGGGATAACTGGACATCTGTTTGACCTCATCCAGTCCTTCCTCTCTAACCGCACATTGAAGGTGGTATTAAATGGGCATGTCTCCCGAAACTACCACACGAACGCGGGCGTCCCTCAAGGTTCTATCCTAGGTCCCACACTCTTTCTGATCTACATTAATGATCTCCCCGGCACCATTAAATCCCAAGTTGGCATGTATGCCGATGACACAACAATCTACTCTCGCATCGATCAGAAACCAGGTGTGGACGACAAAGTGAACCTCGCTGCCGTACTTGAAAGGGACCTCCAATCCGTAGTGGCCTGGGGTAGGAAATGGCTGGTAAATTTCAATGCCTCTAAAACGAAGCTGTTATCAACTAACCACCATAGACAATCGCGTCTACCTCCCATTAGCATGGGACAGGCTAGCCTCCCAGAGAGTAAAATACTACGCCTCCTTGGCCTTACACTTTCGGCGGAAATGGAATGACTATATCGAATCCATTGCCAAATCCGCTGCTATGAAAGTCGGCTCCCTGTGCAGGGCCCGGAAGTTTTTCCCACCTGAATCTATTCTGCACATATACAAATTTACCATCCGCCCGTGTATTGAATATTGCTGCCATATCTGGTCGGGTGCCCCTGCTGCTCTCCTTGGGCTTCTTGACAAAATACAAAGGAGGATCTGTAACGTGGTTCATACTGACTTGGCAGACCGGCTGCAGCCGCTCTCTCACCAGCGTGATGTGGCTTCCCTGTGCCTTTTCTACAAGTACTTTCATGGCTACTGCTCCGATGAGCTTAGTTCACTGGTGCCGCCCAAGCACGAATTTACACGAGATACTAGATTAGCAACTAGGCCCCACCCTTTTACAGTTAAACAAATAAGATGTAACCGTAAATTCTACATCAACAGCTTCCTTTCTCGTGCTTCCCGCCTGTGGAACTCCCTTCCACAACTCTGCTTTCCCGACAGTTACAATCTCCAGGTGTTTAAATGTAGGGTCAATAGACACCTCCTATCACACTAACTCCCAATTATTCTCAGAACACTCTCATCTACCCAACCCTCATTCTCGGTATCCTTACCCGCCTATCGCCCACCCTCTGACATTTCCTATACTTAACCATCCTTTCTCCACTCTACGTAGCCCCCTGCGCAGTAGTGGCAGTGACATGCCTTGCTCGGGGTGAAACGCTTATAATAATAAAAAAAAATACTCATCTACTAACCACTGGACCCTAGCTCTCTCTCCACCCCTGTATAATCTTCCCTTTCTCTCCACCTATGTATCTGTTATCGCACCTGCTTTCTATTGTTCCTTTCTAACTAGTTTGTACTCCTCACTCTTCTAATTAATCTTTTTTACATTTATGTAGCCCCCTGCACATCAGTGGCATTTCCGCCTTGCTTGGGGTGAAATGATTAAAATATATATATATATATATATTAGGAATAGTTTTCTTTACTAATTTAAGCGCTGTGATAGGTTTGCAATAAGGTTTCATCAATTGGCTCGATAAAACCGCAATTCTATGCTAACAGTTAATTCTCACGCACTTCTCGCTCGTGAAAATCACTTCCGGCTCCATGCTTCAAACCAACTTTGATGTTCCGAAATTTAAATGCACTCTCTTTCGTTATCTACTGTTTTTTAATTCTCTTCTTTTATTGTTCTCGCTGCTTAATAATGTTTCTTTTTCTTTTCTTTTCTTTTTTTTTTTTTGTTATTCTTTAACACTTAGTAACACCTTATTTCTTCATGAGAAGTTTTTTATGCTCTTTTATGAGAACATAAATACACTCGACACATAACGAATTGGATTTGGGAAAAACTATTGTTCTTTAATAAAATCACTATTTGACCATTTTGCCAGCCACCAATGTGACAACCGGTAGCTCGAACGAGGCTACGAATATGTTTCCCTATTATATAAATGAAATACTATTGTTGAATGTAATTGAAGCTGTGCAAAAACGACAAAGATACAAACTGCCATAATCCCGCATATTTTACTGCAAAGAAGAACAACTTTCCTGGTCTCTATAACAACTTACTTGTTTGACATTTGTAGATTACAGTCAATGATTTCCGAGTATTCTTTGGGCATTTAGAAACACCAAGGAAATCGTCGTTTGCATAGGCACAACATTTTACCTTTCCTTCACACCTAGACAGGTAGTAAAACAGTTTTCAATTAGAGTCTGTTTGTTTTACATCAATTTCAATGCTGATACTGGGTTTTAAAATATTTGTAAATAGTATTTAATTAAAATGTAATGTGACACTGGGGATTGATCAAACTAAAAAGTAAATTAAAAGAAAGAAAGAAAGAAAGAAAGAAAGAAAGAAAGAAAGAAAAGAGCCTAATAACTGGATGATGTTTGTCAAAATTACGGGTAGATCGCTTGAAAAGTTAGGAAGAAAAGTAAAAACAAAATGCGTTGAAAAATCATATTTTAAAATAATTTCAAAGAGAATCGAACCCAAAACTAGACGAAATTCAGTAAGACTGATCAAACAAAAAGGGGAAGGGAAGAAAGAGGGTAGAGGAAAGAGTCTACTAAGTGGATGATAATTGTTGAGATTCGCTGAAAGATGGATTCAAAGATTCAGAAGAAAATTAAAAATGGAATGCGTTGAAAAATAATATTTTATAATAATTCCAAGGAGAATCAGATCCAGAGTTAACGAGATGGAATTCAGTAAGACTACCCGTCCCTCCCCACTTCCCGCTGATACGAAAGAGATCATTAAATGTATCTTCAAAGATGGCAAATAGAAGACGTTGTCGATAAAGAAAACACAAAATAACAATTATGATTTACGGCGTTGCTCGGGTGTAATGAAAGCTTTAAAACTAATCCATGGTTCTAGAGTTCAGACTTTTTGGACGTTGGCACGAAAGACTAAAAAGCAATAGTTGTTTCCAGTTAAAGCAAAACCGTAGACTGAAAGAAAAATAAATGGATGTAAGTCAAATTTTGATTTCCTGGTATCGATATCAAATAAGTTTTTTTCGTCGTAAACTGAATTTTGAAAGCTAAATAAGTCCTCTGAGTAAATGGTATTATGACTGAGACTAAGAACTACAATTATATCTACTTAGAGCCAAACCCGAAGCAAAAACTAAAATACAAGGGCTGAAAAAAATACAGACATACAGGCAGATAAACAGACACACACACAAACATCTTGCTTTTATATATATATTATCGATTTTCTGCACTATTGTAAGAACTACATCCTTGAAAGTTCTGAATATCGTTTCTGATGTCTTTGTCTGTGAGTGTATCAAATTTGATTAAAATCAGACCACTCCTTCTATAACCCGATGTTTTCGATTATCAATTTTCGATCTTTATCGGGGATACCTCGACACAAAACCTAGCTAAGAACACTCGTAGACGCTTATAGTACAACTGTGTAAATTTTCAAGAAAATCGGTTCAGCCGTTTCGGAGTCTATAGGTAACGGACACACAGACACACACAGACACACACACAGAGAGACAAAGTTCCATTTATAAATAAATTTAGATTAGATCTAGAAAACAAGCCAAGAAAAGAAGCATCTGTTTTGAATCAGCCACCCAGAAGAGAAATACTCCCTAAAGAGATAAAAGCCAGTCTGACTCATTCATTCCTTATAATCTCGGTGAGATTCGTTCAAAGAAAAATTTTATATCCAAACATTAATTCAGATTCCTTTGGATAGAATAGTAAGGAAAATTTAATTACTATTCTGAAGTCAGCATAGACAAATCAGCTGTGTGGCCTGTTGATCGTAAAAAATGCACAGATAAAGAAAAAAAAAAGATAAACTTTTATTTTTAAAGAGAGGGGAAATAATTTTCTTTTCTTTTACTTCCCAATTTTTGAGGGTCTGGTCGAGGAAAAAATCACAGCATGGGACAAGATGATAATGACTGAAAATACCTTTTCATTACGCCATTCTCGAAGTTGGATTCATCACAGGAAGCGAACTGAGAAAGTGGGAGAAAGGAGAGAGATTAGCACCGCTTATGTGAAGCGAGTGTGTGAAATGAGATGTGAAGAGAGTCGGAGTAAAAGAGGCAGTTTCGATCCTCTGATCACTCTCAAAAAGGGCTGGACAACCCCAAATTTGGGAAACCATTTAAGTAAAAATATTTTGAGAATATGAAATTTTACCAGGGGCTGATACTAACGGTAGAATACAACCAAATCTAAACTCTGGTCAGTCCCCACCCTGCTGGATGCAAGAATCCATATAATCTGGAGATTTTGGACAGCTGACAGAGCAGTAGATTGAGAGAATACCAGATGAGAATCTGATAAAATACCTCATTTCAACATTGCACAGATGTACTGATTATAAAAAACATTATTGGCATTTTGACAAAATCTAATCCAGTGACATATATCCAACTCACGGTAATTAAAAGGATTTTATTTTTTTTAATAAGAATAATTAAATTAAATTTAAAAAAATTGAAATTGACTGTGTCTCAATAGTGGCTTTTAAGTCACCTTCAGACAAGTAAGAAACTCTTTAGTTCATTAATTTCAGGTGTTCATTGAAATAGGACCGTGTTACTACTTGGTTCGTGCAGTCGTACAACTTTAATTTGTTTAGATCAAGAAATTCTTATTTCCTGTATTTAAATAATTCCTTTATTTAGGAAAGAATATTTTGTTTCTCGTGTTTGAGATTACTCTGTCTAAACAAAGAGAAAAACCCAAAACAATGTAATGCTCTTTATCAGTTCTTTTTAAATGAATATTCTGAAAATGGTAACCATTTTATGTGTACATCTAAAATTTACATCAGAAAATTTAACCATTAAACCGTAAGTATAAAAATTAAAATAAGGTTTCTGCCTCGAAAGACTCGATTTCTGGCAATAAGCTTTGAATCAATAACCGGTTGGATGTCACAGTTTTAGTTTTTTTTTTTTTGTTTCTCTTAATATGAAAAATATAATTCACAAATTTTAAAACACGTTTTTGCTTCCTAAGCTTTACTTAAATCGACAAAATCAAATATTTTATAATGATGTAATTAAAATTATAGAATCACGTTAATATACAAAAAAGGTTGCGACATGATAGAAAGCTTATTTTTAAAGGATAAAATATATATGTAAAATAAAATTTTTTTCAATACACACTTTTCAATCAATCTTGTGTGTGTCGCTATGCTCCAGCAATTCCGATCATCACTGCCATATTTAGCAGACAGGATTTGAATGGTTTGACCGCGAATACAAGTCAGAACGAGCATACCATCTTGGAAAACGATGAACTTTTTTGTATCTTTGACTGTGGATTATAAAAGCTGAATTAATATTTCATTTAAGGAACAATTTTTTTGAAAAATTAGAAAATTCAGAAAGCATTTCGAAGTTAGATTAATAATAAGAAGAAATGAATCTTTGATGATATTATTCTGAATTCCAGGATTGTATTAGTTAATATATTTCCATAAAATATCAAACTATTACATTTACAGTTTCATAGGCTGAGAGATAAAAAATAACTTGTAAATCGGAACCTTTCCTTATCCTATTGATTCTATTTATAATTATTAAGCAAATGCGTGTCCCATTATTCTAATATATGAATGAAATCGTTCTATTTTATTTTATACCTATCTTATGGAGTTTCATAGATATAGGTCGCTAAAAATGGGAATGTTGCTATTTAACTTTTGTGTGAGCGTTTTCTCATTAATAGAATCTAAACTACTAAAAATGAAATAAAGTTAATTATAATGATTTATTTAATAAAAAACATTGAAATATTGTTTTTAGAAGAATTACATAATTTTTAGTTAGCAAAAATTTGCTACTACCCACCAAAAAAAAAAAAACAACAAATAAACGAATTTTGTGCATTTTTCGAAAGCTTGGCAAGTGACGTAATCAGTTTCATTCAGGATTCAAATTAAAAAACTGTCATTCGTTGGTAACTTAGTAAACCCGCCATAGACTCCAAAAACAGATTTTGCTTTAAAATTTAAACCGAGTAAAGAATCAGTGGTTTAATATTTTAGAATGTTGGATTTCAATTAGCGTTTTACTTCTCTGATTAATTCTGGAGCAACTCCAACTCCATTCCGAAAATTGGTGTACTTACTTCTCCATGCTCCTTTTTATGCCACTTCAGTTCATAACCCCCAAGAAATTTTATTTAACTTTATTTACTTAATATACTAGATATTTTATCAATATTTCATATTTTTCAATATTAGTGGGAATTTCTGTAAAAATTGAAAAGTTCCGATAAACTTGAAATCTTATTTTCTACGTATTGTTTTCAATAGTATCGAAAGCCATAATTAAAAATAAGGTTATTTTCTATCCTGTTCTATCTAAATAAAAAAAGAGATTCTTTACAAAATACAAGTAGCCAACATTCATGCTATGGTAAATTTGATATATTTTCATTTTCAAATATTTATTCGGAAGAATTAATTAGCTGAAAAATATTCTGCTTATCGCTATAAAAGTTAATTAACTCTCAATAAAATGTCAGAGCTTTTTGGAAAACATTCATCCTATTTAATAAAACATTATTTAGTTAAATACCAACTCAATTTGTGGGGACTATTAGTTGAGGTGATATAGAATAAACAACAGTCTTTTTGCATTGACTAATCTCTTCAGAGTTATTCGTTTGGGTATCAGTTGCTGCTATTAATGATATTCTTTCACTATTGTTGGGAAATATGCAAGCTATTACTTTTAGAGCAAGTTATCTCAAATATCGAACGAAATTCTTAAGACTAACATTTTTAACACCAACTATTCATTTATTATCATTGATTTCAACTACTTAAAAGAATTATCTTGCCAACATGTATGGAATTTAAAAAAGATGGGCATTTTATAATTAGCGTTAGTAGTATTGTTATACAAATATAAAATGCAAATATATTACTACAACGTGTTTTAAAATTACATATTTAAAATGAATGAGTTTCCAATTTAATTGAATAAAGTGAAATTTAAACAATATTTTTCTTACTTTTTACACAACTGTATGCCACTTCGAGTCTTCTTCTCCCTTGAAAGCAAAAATTCATGAAATATAGTGAAACATCATCATGGAAAGTGCATCTATTTTTAGTAGAACATCTGTAAATAGAAAATTACATAAAATATTAATAACGAAGATGAATTTTGCTATGTTATATGTCGTTTTTCTTTTTTGTTAAGCCTAGTTTAAATAAATTCCAAAATGAAATTATCATCAATTTATCATAAATAAATACGGTAAATGTTCTTTCCGTTGAAACATACTTATGACCTAAATGTAATGAGATAGAAAAGAAACTGGTATTTATAGCAAACTAGCTATATAGCCCGACGTTGCTCGGTGTTTTTTAGTGGTTCTATTGAAATCGTAAGGTCAAGTGCTTATTGAAAAAACTCCAGTATGAGGTTGCCCTGACGCGTAAGTTAAAAAAAATGCGAAATAAATATTGATTTTTGTAAAACGGGATTCATCTTGATCAATTTTGCCAATAAACGGGAATGATGTATGTACAATTGGAAGAACGGGGGTGGGCATTACAGGGGCCTGTAATCTTATGTCATAGCGTTGTGACGCAGAAGAAGTGGATGCATTGCTCCTGCAACGTCAGCGGGGCTGGCACCTTGTAGAAAACGTGAAATTATTATGGCATATGATAATGTAAAAGTTACGAAAATGACCTTATTTTTGTTGGAATACAACTAAGCGTTTCGGAGATATAAACGAGAAACTAAGATTTTATAATATCGAAGTTGATTTTAATTTTGGCTGAATTGCATTAACTTTTATGATGCTCTGAATGTTAATGTTTATTTTACCCTTGCCCCACAGCACAATGAAATTGAAAAACAATATTCAATTTCCGTAACTAATTTTACGTTTAAAAAAAAGACATTATAATGTATCTGTTATAATTATGATATTTTACGCTTGTGTTTATTCGGGATTAGAACTAAAGAAAATATATCATAAGAGTTCATTTTCAGATGGCAAAATCAGTTGTATGAATGAATCTCGTCAAAATCTACCATTTTACCTGAATTATATTGGTTGAATTGGCTTGAAATCGGAAGAAAGCAAATTATTTTAATTGTAGATTTTCAGTGAAAAACTTAGATTACTCTCATAAAAAAAAGTAATTTTGCAAGTCTGTTGGTTATATTTTTTGCATGATTAATCTTGGATTTTATCTCTTCTGTTAACTGTTGTCACATGTAAGAAATAATTCTGCTTTTTAAATGATTAAAAGTAAATTATCAAAAGAAAGTTAACATCAAAGAAAAGAAATAAAAACAAAAATATTAGCAGTCTATTCTCAGGCCTTATGAAGTATTCCATTTCTATGCAAATACAAATAGATTTTGATATATTTCTATTCACAGTTTCATTTAAATAGTGAAAAGAAATTCTCGCAATAAAGCTCATTACGTGAGATTCCTTCCTGAATGATTTACATTGCAGAAATATACCATTTTCCTGGTGAGTTAAATCATTTTTTGCGTTTAATGGGAAAATCTGCAATCCATAAAAGTACACATCAACGAGAAGACATTAAATGTACTTTAATTAATTCTGAAATAATCTAAATGTGTCAAGTATCTTAAAGTTGTAAAAATACATTTTTGTTATCAATTGCTAGGAAAGTTAGTTCACTATGTCGTGCTAGTTAATGTTTCTCGCCCAAATCTTACTTATAACTCTACCATTTGTCCATGCTTAGAATATGGTGCCACATATGGTTTTGTGCTGTTGCTACATATTACATACTTTATGCTACATGAAAGCATCAGGAAAAGGCACGGCGATCGTCCTGTCAAACGCCTATAATGATCATTGTTCTAATGAACTTTCCTCTATGGGAGTTTCATAGGCGAGAAATACGATGGATTAGAATACATTTAGCAATTTTACCAGTAACATGATGAGACCAATCTGCCAATCTAGTACATAAAGTCGCGTTACAAAAAAAAAAGAACGGTCTTTAGAACAGTCACAGGGAAGCTACGTTCCAACGGTGGGAATGTGACTGAAGCCGAGATACCAGGCCGGGGCCAATAATATAGTAGAAGCAATATTCGGCCAAAAATATTCATTATACTGACAAATTGTAGACTAATAGATGTACATTACAGATTCAGGTGAAAAAACTAATCTCGCACAATACAGTGAACCAACTTTCTTAGCACAAACTTGACTCGATATAATTATACCAATTTATATCAGTAGAAAAAGTTTAGCCGAGAAGACGCAATGAGTTACTTTTCTGCAGTCTATCACCAGACACGCCGATGGAAGGCAAAAAAAACAAGTTTCTCTAAAACGGTTATAAAGAGGAGAGTTTAATTTTAGAGGTGTTAATATTAACTATACACTTTTTACCCCAGTTAACAACAGATTGAAGGTCATTCTTAAAATTTACTGACAATTTGACTTTATCTAACCTATCAAACTTACCACTGAGACAGGTGTAGTTATGTCATAGACATGGATAAAAAAGCCGAGAAGCGATGATATGAATAAAGTTATTGATAAAAATTAGGAACAAAGTAGGTGTGATAGAGCTGTCGATGGGTACCATCCATATATATGTAGAAAGACCAAGACAACCTTCATTTTTCCAATTTGATAAGAAAGATTGAATTAAATGAAAAACTCTACCAGAAACGCCATGACCCTTCAACTAGTTAAGAATACTAGCGTCCTGTCAAACGCCTTCAAAATATTTAAAAGCAACAGCCCGAACTTCATCAGTCTTATCTAAAGCTTAAGATATTTTGTCAGCATTAACCGTTAACTACTCATAGGCAGTTGACCTTCAGAACCCCCCCCCCCCACACACACACAAAAACTTCAGTGGAACAATTTCGATAGAAAGATTATAGGTAGCTCAAAAAGAAAATCATGAAATTAATCCCAACCAGCACTCTGGTAACATGACTAAGTCTTGTCAATATGGAGTTTGATAAAGAAGTCAAATAAATTATCAACAGACACTACTACAATGTGATCCGAATTGACAAGAGAACAGAGTTGTGATGTTTCACAAAAGTCAAGAGAGGAGGTATGAAACAAATCGTGTACAGAAACATGTTGAACATAATTATAAGGGAAATCTGCTATTTGACTGAGGGACTGAGCAACGAAAAAAATTAAAGTTTTAATGTCAGCAAAGGCATTAAAATGAATAGGCCATTTAAATTCACGAGCATTAAAATCACCGAACACGAAGGTGTTCGCAATGAATGTAAAGAGATATTTCGTCTAATATGAAGAAGGGTGGGTCGATAAAAGAAAAAAGATAACAGAGTAAGAATGAAAGTTGAAAGTACATGAAAGAATCACCCGAGAACACAAGAGATGATTTCATTGTTCTTGGAAGAGTTTCCAGGATATAAACACCAAGTCATGCATATGTAGTTTTAGAATCCTTTCAACAAAGAGGAAGATATCCGAAAATAGAAAATTTACTGTTTGAAGAGTTTAAATTAAGTACCTCCATTCAATCGCAAAAAAATAAATAAATAAATAAATAAATAAAAAAACAGCATAGTGTGAATAAAAAGGTCCAAAACTTAATAAAACAAACTTTTTCCATCAAAATGTTTATGATATTATTAAGAGGAAAGATCAAAGTAATTTTTATTTATTTTTAATTTTTTTTTAATCCCTTCTAACATGTTCGAAATTTTGGCAGAAAATTTTGTTTTGATTTGAGTTATCCTTGCAGAAAATGTTACGACTGTTTACAATGGATCACGTAATGATTGCATCACACATTTTTTTTCGGTGACAAACACATTAATTTAGAATTTTTTACAAAAATCAAATAATTGTCTGATTTTAATGAAACTCTCAGTACTCATTCACAAATGAATGAAATTATTTTTGAAATTATCATTTTTTAAAAATCTTGGTGAAAATATTTTTCCAACTCTGTTACCTCCCCCTCTACGTAAATCTATGAAATTTCAATAAATTTTAATTGGCTGCAAACTATCTTTTTATTAGTTAAACGCAAGACTCATCGGGGAATATAAATTATCTATTTTGTTTTTTTTTAAATTTTACGACTCTATCCGAAAATCTGCTCCGAAGAGTAAAATAAAAAATGCAATAAAACTCTCGTATAATTTAATTTAATAAGCTTTTAATTGCTGGAATAAATAATAAAAATTAAGGACATTATAGTCTGAAGAAAAAAAGATTTTTCGATTACTAATAAAATTGTAAAAGAACTGTTTTCATTTTTTTATATAATAATTCATAAAGATTTTTTATTTAAAAATTGATGATTATATTGCCTATCGAAAATTGAAAAGTTTAATAAAAATCGTTCACCAATTATATTTTTAAAATAGGTAAAAAATATTTTTGTGTGTGTGTAAATAAATATGTACATTTTTATTAAGTACGATGTTCCATAGGGGTCATAACAAGTTTCCATCGCGGTCGTATTGATTTTAGAAGTTAACAAGTGTTTTGGATTATTCCCCTTACATGGAAAACGACAGAAACCGCACTTTGATTCTGATTCAAGTCAGCCTGTTTTGCAAGTCATTCCTTAAACATCTAAAGCAACTTTTACATTTTAATTCCTATTTTCTAATTTTGTTAAAAAAAAAAATTGTGAAATTCACAATTTGTGGAGGTACCTAAAAAGAATATGAAAAATAGATATTAAAAATAAAAATTAATAAATGCCATAACATTTAATAAATTATTGAGTTACCTCTGCCGTTATTTTCATTCTGTTACTAAATTCTGAAATTTTTTAAAAGAAAGTTTTATATTATTTTAATTTTTATTTTTCATAAAACATCTTTAAACGTAAGCATACAAAGTTAAATTAACTAAAATTCCGTAAAATATTGGATAATTACTGAAAACGGTGTTAAATTTTTAATTTTAACATAGTTAAAAATTTGAAAAAATGATTTGTATGAATAAGATTTATACCAAATTCGTCTTCCATACTTGGCATTTTTTGGTCGGCAACTGTAAACCATATCAATTAACGCCTCCTGATAAGACGATAACAGATGTGATAACAAGGATGCCGTAATTGAGAAACGCTTTTTTGAAACATTTCAGGCAGTAAGCAAGTAATTCTTGTTTCAAGTCAACTTAAAGTAAGTTTAAATTCAGTAATTTGAATAAAATTATATGTCAGCGAGGAGTATTTTATTTTTGTAAGAATTTTTAAAATCGAGAATTAGCTTATGTTTACAATCGATAAAAAATGTCGGAAATTTTGAAATTTTAAAAACATTTATTTTTAACAAAGAAATTTTGATTCTAATCAATATAATTTCGGTTTAAAATACATCACGGTATTTTGCTTACTGGAATTACTAAATTCAATCCCTTAACTTTCAATTAAAGCTAATTTTAAAGCTTGAAGATGACTTATTTATTATTAAAATTTAAATTTAAATTTAGGTATCGAAAAATTACTAGAGGTACCTAGTTTAAATTAGTTTCATAGAGCCCTGAGATATGTGGAAAATGTTTCAAATGAAAAGATTTTATCCTATAACAGAAATCGGTACAATTACCAGGAATATTGGGAATAAAGTTTGATATTTTTAGTGGTTTGTTTATGTTACTTTTAACATGAGAATAATTTTAAGGTAAAAATTGTCATTGTCCATCGTCAAATGCCGGAATTTCGTACCCTAAAACGTAAACAATATCTGAAAAATGAATGAATTTACTCTTAATTCGACATTTTCATTACTTCAAATGTTATTTAAACAAGCAGATATGTGATTTTGACAAAATCTGAACGAGTGGATTTTAATTACTGAAAAATATAAATAGATCCTGCGACGCTCTCTGTGGCTGACCGGTCTAAAACACGCCTAATACAAAGGTAGACATAGGTTCAAATCTCACCAGAGAGTACAATTTATTCACTAAGTTTTCTAGAATGCGCAGGCTGGTAAACGTAATAAGCACTGTTTAATAAACGGGGCGTCTACTAAAAAATGTGTACCCAATAACAAAACAATTTATTTTCATGGTTACCTTATTAAACTTCATCAGTGAACATACTAAACCTCCTGCTTTTGATAAAAGTATTAAAAAACTAAAACTAGTAACCATTGTATCAATTCTTTCTGTAGTTAAAATTCAGTGTCATTCGAGAAACAGATTTTAATGTGTTTCAGTTCTGATGTGTATTTCAGATTAGCTTTGATATGCGTCAATCAGATTTACCTGTCGATCACCGTTAATTCAGCCAAAGGATCAAAACATTTTCCGGTACCACTGGAATAATTTGCAGATTCAATATCTATCATGTAATCAACTGGGCATTGTAGAGTCAAGGATTCTCCTTTTAGGGCTGAAACTACATTCACTGTATCTGTAGAAAAATACAAGAAAAATAATTTGTTTCTATATTAAAACAGCACATCCATTAGAGCTGAAAACTAATTAAAGGTGATGTTTATTAAGTCTGCTAGGGTGCTTCTGCTACTAAACATTAAAGTTAAACTTTAAGCGAGTCCTTATTTTACAATTTTCGCCGTCAGTATCAATTAGTAAAATGTATTATCCGAAATTGATGTCAAATATAAAGTCATTAAATATAACTAGTTTGTTTTGTTTTAATTTCCGTTTTTATCCAAATGCATTAAACTTTCTTTCACTTCTATAATGTTCAAATATTTTTTATAAAAACACTCTTTTACTCATGTAAAAACTGACAACATATATGAAAATGATGTTTTATTAAGCCCTTCCTGTAATTATAACTTTTTTCACTTGTGAGCCTTTAAATATATTTTTACAAATGTTGTTGTTGTACTCTGCTCTTTAATGGAAATGGATTTTCATCTTCCAGCTTTATAAACATGTTCGAATTGTTCGCCATTTTCATAATACCTGATGTTACTAGTGCTAGGGAGATCGTTTTAATACAGCCAAATGTTACATACAGAACCCACTTCGCATATGAAATAATAAATTTCTTGAAAATAAATCAATATTCGTGAAGAAAATCATATTTTATTTTGCCTGAACTGTTTTAGCCTAATAAAATTTTTCCTCTCAAATAGGTCCTGAAAGATTTTAAACATTTTATATGATTTCGAGTCGATATCAATAGAAAAAATATATGAAAGATTTTGGTTCTATACTTATCGGTGTATTTGCCGGCATTCTTTGTCTGAACATTTCATGTTCGATTCAACTTCAGGATATTGATACCCCCCAACTCATGCAAGATTTATGATCAATTTCTACAAATTTGTCTCAACACGTCATATATTATTGAAAAACTAGCATTATTAAATCTTTACATTTCTTTTGGATGTATCATGCCTCTGTTTATAGTTAAAGTCGATTAAAAATGACGTCTTTTGTAACAAATTTTATATCATGTGAAGTTAGACGCGGAATAAGTTGGTTGGTGTATGAATGAAATAAAGCGTTGTATTTCCTTTTGAATTTAAAACAGTTACCACGTTTAGAATATATTTGTTATTTATATTCTATGAACAATTTAATTTTTTAATGAAAACTAATCTATAAATGAACTAGATTCTACAGTAAGAGTTAATAATTTAAATTTTTAATCGAGTATATGCACCCGGAAAATACAGAAATTATTTTTGAAAGCTACAGTAGTCAAAGTGAACAAATATTTGTTTAAAAATAAGAAATTAACAATATTATGATATAATTATAAACTTACAGTTTTGGCATGTATAATTGATTTCCACGGCATCACCAGTTTCTTGACACTTCCACATTGTAGGTATAGATTTGAATTCAACTGTACACTTTTTCTTGTGGCGACAACTATATGGAAAAATGAAAAACGAAGGTTAAAAAACCCACATTCTTATGTAAAATGTTCGTTATTATCATACACGAATTATGTGATCTATTGACAGAAGGAGCACATAATTGAAAAATATTACATGAGAAATACAACGTGAACACCCTTTTTACATAATTCTTGTAACTAGCCAATGGGTAACACCGAGGCCACATTATGCTGCAGGCGGCGCCATTCACCATCCTTCACCTGCTGCAATTAACGACCATCTGACACTACTCTAGACCTCTCTCTATCCACAACTATAACCAGCATGAAATTAAACAAACAAAACAGCAAGCCTAAACCAGCTAGTCATAAATCGCCCAAACCAATCTGCGTTTCCTTCACAAACATACGAGGTATTCGCAGTAACTTTAATAGTGTAGAATCATTCCTTCTAACTAACTCACCCGATATCTTAGCTACATGTGAGACTAACCTTGACCCTTCTATCCCCTCTTCGGAGCTGTTCGTTCCTGGTTACCTTCCCCTCTTCAGGAAGGACTCCAATGTCCATATGCATGGGCTTGGTGTATATGTCAGCGAACAACTCCCCCTAGCCAGGGTCACATCTCTTGAATCCCTTGATCATTCCTTCATGTTCTTCTGCCTCTCACTTCTAAGCTCGGTTAGCTATCTCTTCTTCCTCTACCGCCCCCCTCCTCCTCTGACTGTACGGTACTTGATTGCATCTCTACTAATATCGACAGGGCCATTTCTTCTCACCCATATGCCCATATATTTGTGTTTGGCGATTTCAACGCCCACCACACCAAGTGGCTTGAAAACTCAGCCACCGACCTTGCTGGGATCCGCACCATGTATTTTTCAATAACCCAAGCTCTAACGCAAGTGGTGGACTTCCCCACGCGTTTCTCTAAAAACCCTAACGGAAGGGACTCTTTACTCGACCTTTGCTTTACCTCCATCCCAGACTCCTGCACTACCAGGCAACTCTGCCCCCTCGGAAACTCTGACCACGCCGTAGTCTCCGTCAACATCTCAATCCGCACTAACTCTACCCAAGAAAACCAGACCAGCAGAATATCATACTGCTACCAAAGAGCAGACTGGGACTCGTTCAGAGACTTCCTCTGCGACGTCCCCTGGAACAACGTCTTCGATCTTCCTGTCGAAGACTGTGCCTCCGAGGTCTCCTCTTGGGTTAAGGCTGGCATCGATGCTTTTATCCCGGCCAGGAAATTCCAACTAAAACCAAATTCGTCCCCCTGGTTCTCACCCGATTGCTCGGCCGCCATTGCCCACCGGAACCATTTCTTCCGGCTCTATCGAAGCTGCTCGTCGAACCAAAACAGGCGCCTTTTCGCCTCAGCACGGAACAAGTGTAAAAAAGTACTGAACGAAGCTAAGAGGGCGTTTGCTACCAGAATTAGGCAACGCATAGCATCCTCTAAGTTTGGCTCCAAAGATTACTGGCGTCTCTGCAAAAGCGTGCTCAGCAGGAACAAGACTTCAATACCCCCACTAATCAATGAGTTTGAAGTTCTCACCTACCCAGCCGACAAGGCTGAATGCTTTGCCCATAGATTCTCCACCAATTCGACACTGGGCTCGTTAGGAATACCTACACCAGACTTCCCACCCAGAACTGAGGCTCAACTAAATAATGTCCACATTACACCCTCGCTGGTCGCCAAGATAATTGCACAACTTGACCCACACAAAGCGAGCGGCGGTGACGGAATCCCAGTCATAGTACTGAAGAAATGTGCCCCAGAACTCTCCTCTGTCCTCTCTAAACTCTATAACCTCTGCCTATCTGCTTCCTGCTTTCCTGCCTGTTGGAAGTCCTCCTGTGTAGTTCCTATATTTAAGAATTCTGGCGAACCCTCAGACCCCGCCAATTACCGTCCTATTAGTCTCCTTCCGATCTTTGGCAAAGTTTTCGAAGCCATTATCAACGCCGAGGTGATTCGGCATCTCACGGCCAACAGGCTTCTCTCTGACAAACAGTACCGGTTCCGCTTCACCAGGTCTACTGCTGATATGCTAACGACCATTACCGATTACATATACCGGGCACTTGACAAGAATGGTGAAGCCCGAACCGTTGCCTTGGATGTCTCCAAATCGTTCGACAGGGTCTGGCATGCTGGCCTCTTGTGCAAACTGCGGAGCTACGGGATAACTGGACATCTGTTTGACCTCATCCAGTCTTTCCTCTCTAACCTCACATTGAAGGTGGTATTAAATGGGCATGCCTCCCAAAACTACCATACGAACGCGGGCGTCCCTCAAGGTTCTATCCTAGGTCCCACGCTCTTTCTGATCTACATTAATGATCTCCCCGGCGCCATTAGATCCCAAGTTGGCATGTATGCCGATGACACAACAATCTACTCTCGCATCGATCAAAAACCAGGTGCGGACGACAAAGTGAACCTCGCTGCCGTACTTGAAAAGGACCTTCAATCCGTAGTGGCCTGGGGTAGGAAATGGCTGGTAAATTTCAATGCCTCTAAAACGAAGCTGTTATCAACTAACCACCATAGACAATCGCATCTACCTCCCATTAGCATGGGACAGGCTAGCCTCCCAGAGAGTAAAATACTACGCCTCCTTGGCCTTACACTTTCGGCGGACCTCAAATGGAATGACTATATCGAATCCATTGCCAAATCTGCTGCTATGAAAGTTGGTTCTCTGTGCAGGGCCCGGACAATAATTTTTTTATGATGTTATGGGCAGTTTTAATCAGCCACACCAACCTATCATCACCTCAACAACCCTCTGCAAACTTCTTAACATACCAGACACGCTTTGTAGTCATACTCACAACCCCATTTCATAAAACAGGCCTACCAGCTACGCCAATCTCTCGTCACATCGAATATGTTGTGTCGTCTATGAATGCCATCACCAACAGCGCAAATGGAATTTCGCCACATTTCGTCATTACTGGTCGGCACCCCAACATCAGTTTGCCTAAACTACCCAGCCTGAACATTTTTAACTACGACACCTGTGCTTACGGCATGCTGATAGAGGCTTTGCTGCGACAAGTTCACTAACAAGTCACCCTAGCGAACAATGAGGCCGACCACAAAGAATTAAATCAGTTCATTTATAAAGATCCGATACAGGTCGGAGATGAAGTCTTACTCCACAGATCTTATTCAGCCACAGCCTATATATCACATCTACCTTGGACAAGTAGTTACCAAGTCATCAAGACGAACGACATGGTACTCCAAACCAAAAAAGATCTCGGCGAAACTAGTTAGGTCCATCGCACTTACGTACGTCACCTTGTGCCTCGACTTGAACATCTTATTTATACGAACTTATCCCCTTCTCCACAGACTCTCCAAGTGACACTCAACTTGGCATCCCATTCTTCGTCTAACGATCATATAAACAATGAGGACTCCAGATCTAATGCTCTCCCAGTCATCCGTCCCGATGTTCCATAGAAGAAATCCCAAAAGACAAACACGAGGTCAGCAACGGGAACATTTTTAAAATTTCATTGCACTAAGGTGAGGTGACTAGGAGACATAATGAGAAAGGAAGGCTTGGAAAATGTGATACTCCCAGGGAAGACTGAAAGTAAGAGAGACAGACGAAAGCAATGCACAACCTACTTGGTGAGTTTCAGTTACGGTGCAGGGTTTGCGAAAGATGGTAAAAAGACGAAAGCTACAGAGGACAAAAATTGTAGAGCCCTATAATCACCAACGCCCTGAAGGGACACGGCAGATATAAAAAGAAGATGCATCGGTTCGCTGACGGCAAGATAACCACCTTTCAAATTTAGATTATTTACCTCTTTAAAATACTACATCATATTATAGGGCAAGTGATGGCAAAAACTGGAGACCTTTGTCAAATCTCATTGTTTAACTGGGAGCGAAGATTTTTCGTTTTGGTTTGAGTTTGCGGTAATTCGCTGTTATATTCAATTAGAAAATTCAAAGAAAAATGTAGAGATTAAGAGCATAATTAATTTTGTCACAAATATACTTTTTATAATTAAAAGTCCCTAGAAAAAAATAATTTATAAAAATGCGTGACTTAGTAGCAAGTTAATGTTTTGTACACCTCGTTTACAATCTCTAAAAATACTGGGTTAAACTTATTGACTTTTATGACGTTAGCTTTATAACAACATTCTTAATAAATGATTTTTCATTAATTTTGTAGTATAAAATATTAAATTTTCTTCTATTTTATGTTTTAACAGCAAACTAAACTACAATTTAACAGTTTCTTTAATACATTTTAGAAAGAAAAACACAAATTACTCATAAAAAATAATCAATATAATTGTTGCTATGATGTGAAAATGTTGAATAAATTTTACTTAATAAATAATAGCATTGTTATATTTACAGATTTCGTAGTGTAAAAACAGAATCAAAGAAAAATGTCTTCGGAGATAAATTAATATAATAAAACATTATTGAAATTAACTTTCTTGTGAGAACCTTTGTAATATTTATAAGAAGAAAGACTAGAAAAAATCAGATTAAATTGTGAGACTAAAAAAGTAAATACATAGCAGACTGAGAACAATCTATCCCAGTAAATTAAATAAATTGTTCAATTCAGAATTCTCTGAAGGTTACCCAGATCGACAGATACCTGAAGAGGACCGGATGATGCAACGGCTAAAACATTGAAATAATAACAGTAGTGTTAAACTGGCCTTTAAAGTCAATTCTAGAAATTTGTTTTGTTTGTCTCACTCCAATAAGGACAGTAAATCAGTAAATTAATTTAACTTTTTAATTTTTTCTAAAATGATTTACATTAATATTTTCACTCAACAAAACATATTTTAACAGTTTATTCAAAAGAACCTTTATTTCGATCTGAAGACTAATTCTCATTTATATATATTTTATTTGTCCCCAATTTAATTAACTAGAATGTTTCTTTACGCATGACATGGATATGCGCGCGTTATTTAAATTTAAATTTTTTTCTCTTTTTGCTTAATTTTATTTGATGTAATTTATTTATGTCCTTATATATGTATATTTCTCTTTTTGTAATAAATAAATATATATATATATTTCTTTTTTATATTTATTTATTTATCTGTAAATTCAGATAAAGTTTAGAGGGGAAATAGCTATTTTCAACATGTTAGTACGACGTTAAAAGAAAAAAAACTTGAATAGTTGGTAAAAACCTTAAAGAAAAAAAATGATGCCTCAACCTTTCTTTCTTCAACATTTTTGTAGTGTAGAATCATTTCTCTTGGAAAGTTCTGTCCCATGGATCAGTACAACAATTCAATATGGCACATTCTCCTTTTAGTCAAATACAATAACAACGATAATTAAAAGAACACAAAAGAATACTAAATTTAAACTTTTGCATCTTTTTAACGTTAACTTGATTTCAATTTAACTTTGTCTCTAGTCCGGATTTAGGCCAGCGTCCACGGAAGTTGGAATTGATAAATTCTATAAAGCGTCTTCCCAACAATAATTCTACTTACCTGTAAAGCAAGGATTTTTCCTAGTTCGAAATTATGTTCCTGGTCTGACGATGCAACATGGTGATGGCGAGTAAATGACACATTGGATAGTTAATAATAGTAACCATAGTCAAGTGAAAAGCATGTTCAAAACAACCACTTCATGCTCATGTCTCCAGCTTTCACACAATTACACACAGACTTATATCTCACAAAATGAGACCTACTCTACATTTTCTCAGTGTGGATACTCCACTACAAAACTTAAGTGTCACAACATAGAACTATACTGCAAAGTTGATTCAATAGATTCTAGAAGACTTAATTACAGTCCTGCCGAATCTGGAACCGTATAGCTGAGTCGATTCCACAGATGGCTTTCCTGAAGGCGGTGCTGGAATTTCCGGTGACAGTTGATCAGATGGTTGCGGCGGTGCTTCTTTTTAGGATGATAATAACAAGAAGGAATCGGCTTTTGCAGTTAAAGGTTTGGTGTCAGTTGAAGTACTCCAGAAGTAAGCTGTCTGCACAACAGTTTCTGCAATGCCAGGCTGTGAAAAGGGGATTTTATTGATGACAGCAATGGAGGAAAGTTTCTTGTACCTTGAATAGTAGTCTACAGAGACAATGTAGTTCTGTCATTTTATCTCACAATTGTCAAGAGCAATGTGTTGGAATGGTTTATCTGGAATGGTTTATCTGGTAATGTTGATGCCAGCAAATGTTTGTTGAGTAGTGATGGTCTCTTCTCCAGGCAATGTTTGAATGCAACAATGTGATCTTGAATATCATTTGATATCCTTGGTTTGCTCGTTCTCAATATTTCGTAATGCCCAACGTGGATGTGTTCGCGGACTTCTTTCCTTATCTTGGAAACAATTACATCTTGTCTCCTCTCAACAGCAGTCATTCGACAATTGTTAAACTGACTCTTGATCCCGTATGTTGGTGGCAGCTACGTTAATAAAGAACATTTTCCCAGCTCTTTTGCTTTACCTTGAAGATCAATTTGATCCATGTCAGATAGCTGCATGTCATTTATATTCTTCTTGGTTTTTGTTCTATACACCCGGTCATATTGATTTGCCTCCATATTTAACACATTTTTTCCAAGTGCTGGATATTTTTCTTCTCTCTTTGACGAAAGCGTTCTGTTAGTAATTTCTATCTGAACGACGACACTAACCTACGCTTTTGATTGAACGCTAATAGCTAGTGCTCTGGCCTTGGTTTGTCATCACTGCTATGACTTAAACCATCCTGCTATTCAAACTGTAGCTTCAATGCTTTGTAGCTGGCGAGCAGCAGCAATATTTGTCTTAAGACTAGAGTTGAAGATTTTCAAAGAGTTCTTGGCCTCTAATGTCCAGCATCAGTCTGTCACTAATGCAATCCTCTTTATTAGGAGAATCTACATCCACTGGCAATTCGTAGAGATATCTAACATACTTTTTTACACTAAAACATTTAAACTATCTGAAAAATTTATAAGAATATCGATTTGATTCCTGTACATAGTGTATTGAGAGTAGACTTAATAAACTTTAAGAAATGCATTTGATTAAATGTATGCATAACTTTGCATGGAGAATTCATAACAGGGTTATTCCCTTTAGAATATGAACACTTTCTTATACTGTAATCAAGTAGTTTGTTCTAAAATCTATCAGAAATTCGCAGAAATTCATCTGAATAATATAATTTCTCAATAGTCTTCTTTTCCCTTCACATGTGTTAACTTTGTGTTTTAAAACCTCAAAAAGGACATGTTCGAATCCAAGTAAATAAGACAGTTTGAGGAAAACATTCTCCAATAAAGAAAACAATTTTACTCCTTTTCTGCTTTATATTTTAACAAAAAAAGTAACATACAAAGGAGAATCATGCTCACAGTACAGTCAAAAAGATGCACCAAACCAGAAGTCATTTGAAACTTCGATGAACATCCTAAAACCTAAAATGATACTTCTGAAGAGTTAGAAGAGCTTTGTCAAATATAAAATGAAAACATACGCCTGAAACATTGAATGAGATTTGTTACCAAAAGGGACACTCATCAAAAATTAAGTGATACATTTGAAGTGTCAAATTATATTCTTAAAGGTTTAGCCATTCGCCACTTATATCAAATAATACGCATAAAATAATACTTAATATTTCTGAAGCAACAATTAGAATTTCTATACCAAAGAATACTCAAAATTTTCGATTAACAAGCACCCAGTTTAATACAGCTTCTTTTGAAACAACAGCTATCAGAGTTGTTTCTGTCATGTCATCTCTTCATAATGAAAGACCACTGCAAAACTAGTCTTCACTGTTCAAAGAAATAGTTTACCAAATTCCTCTACTTTACTGTCTACAAATTTGTCAGTTCCTTTACTTTTAGAAAGGATACACTAGTCAATAAAAAAAAGTATTAGTTTTTTGAAAAACAGTTGATTTGCCTGATTTGTGTTGCCTATGGCTAATACTTTCCATCCGCATATTTCTGAAGACTTTTTAGGCAACATTTTGAGCAACCGCTGCGCCTATCTTCCTATTTACATAAAATATTATTGTAAATAAACTTTTTCTGTTTCAATTTCACATTGAATAAGAGTCTATTTTTTTTTAATTTTATGCTTAAAGAAATGTTTATTGATAATTTCTTCATTTAGGAAAAAATTCCCCATAGGATTGAACACTATCCCCAACTATCGAGGTAACTCTCAAAGGTAGAACTGTAATCGCAGACTTTCTACTGTGGGACGAAATATTTGTGACAGAAAAGTCTTCCTTTAACTGAGAAGATATAATGCTGGGTCCTGCTTTAAAGTGGGATATTTCTGTTGCTAACCTCCATTATTTGGTTATAATCACGTTGACTAATGAATAATATTTTTGACGTCAGTTACAAGGCTTCAGTGAAAAGAGATTTTCATGCCTACTTTTATATTTGTTGCGAGATGTGTCTGTCGGACTAGTCATGTGACTGCTCTTATCAACATGAAAAGCTAACCTCATTCTTCAAAAGTTTTTATCCATTTTTTAATTTTGATTTTTTTTAATATGCACATTAATGTAAAATGTAAAAATTGAAATACAATTATATTAGTCTTACCTTTGCTCGATAAATTGAAATGCCATTTTGTTATAACAGTTTTCCGCTTTGTGGCCCTGTGTCGCTTTCATTAAATGAATAGTGGTGTCAAATGGGCAAGATATGATTAATGTTTGATTGAGAGATAGTTTGGCGAGACGAACAATTTCCTTACCTAAGATTAAAAAAGAAACATATAAAAAACAAATTTCATACAAACGTTAACGAAATTTATTATATTGTTCACGCTTCGCACGGCCTCCTTTCGGACAAACAATATAGCTTTCGTTTTGCCAGGTCTACTGCCGATGTGTTAACAGCCATCATTAATTTTGTCTATCAAGCTTTAGATAAAAATGGCGAAGCTCGAGCTGTGGCTCAAGATATCTCAAAGGCGTTCGACATGGTTGGGCATGCTGGCATTTTCCACAAGCTCGACGGCTACGGTGTCACAGGACGAAAAGATTGGCTGAATTCAATCGTTCCTAATAGATCGTGTAATGAAGAACGAGTTGAATGGCCGCACTTCTATATTATTTCATATTAAGACGGCGTCCCACAGGGCTCTTTCTTTGGACCTCCGTTGTTTCTGATCTTCAACGACCTTCCCAATGTCATCAGTTCCAACTCCGTATTTATGCATATAATATAATTATTTACTCCTGCCTTAGTAGTAAGTCCGACAGATCCAACAAAATAAACTTGGCAACTGCTCTCGAAAACGGCCTCTAATCAGTTGTTATCCAGCGTACGAAATGGTTTGTAAAAAAACGAAAAACTTCTTTTATTTAACCACTACAAAGAACCTTTTTTGTCAGCCACAAGTATGACTGATGTTAGCCACTAGGAGAGCAACAATTTTCACCTTCTTGGGCTCACACTTTACATTGACATGAAGTGGATCGATTATATTGAATCAATTACTATGTCTCCTGCTAGGAAAGTTGGTTCACTGTGTCGTGCCAGAAAATTTTTCTCGACAGATCCATCTTGCACATTTATACATTATTCGTCCAGTTCACTGAGTACTGCTGTCATATCCGGACTAGTGTTCCTGTGTATATCTCGAAATTCTTTACAAAATTTAAAGAAAAGTGTGTAAAGTAATCCGTCCTTATCTGGCATCTAGGCTTCAGTCACTTTGGTAACTAGGTCTCGTCAGTTTATTTTTGAACTAGCTAGATGCAACCATCACTTCTATTTTAACAGTTTCTTTTCTCGTATTTCTCACATGTAGAACTTTCTTCCAAATTCTTGCTTTCTTGCCATCTTCAATATTCAAAGAATTAAATGCAATCGCCATCTTTTGTCTTCTTGGACGCTGTTCACTTATTGGCTTTCCCTCAGTTCTCGCTAAAGTCATCTCATTCTCTTTCACTTCCTGTAACATTGTTATGTCCTCGTGGCATTAACACCTTTTTGGGGTGAAATGGTTTTAAAAAATATAAAATCACCGTCTTTTCGCTTGGCATTTCTTACCAGAAATGTGTAGTTTAGTTTTAATTATAACTAATACTCATAACAACTAAAAGTTTGTATAATGTGGCTTTCAAACATTAATCCAAAATTTGATTTTGGAAAAGGTCATATTTTCATAATATTCAAAACATAGAAAGTTAAAATATCTTTACATTTATCAGGGGCTTTTTGTTACTGTAAGCTTGAACAAAAAATAATTCAATCCACAACACTCATGAGGAAATATTACTAATTTAGATAAAGTTTACCTAACTACTTTTTTACCGAAAAAATAAAACCCACAACCTCATTTTTAATTTCTTTTTAAGATGTTGAAATGAATTTAGTTGGCTTATGGTTTTGTTAGAAGTTCATATAATTCATAAAACCTTGTGTTGCTATTAATTGTAATCGTTTCATATGGCTATCCGGAGATTTTGCTTGGAGATTATAGCAGCAGTTCAACTCATTATTCCTCAATACTTAAAATGATTTTAGGAATGCTGTCGTCTGAATGATTTCGAGTTTTCCTCTGAAGAGTTTTGACTAATCTTCCTCTTAATAATCTTAACTATTCCGTTTCTTTGAAGTTATACGCAATCACAAGGCAAAATCTGCCTTTATTTAATTATCAGTAAAATAAATGTGAAATAATATAATTATTACATTCTAAAACACTTTGTGTTTGTCATTATCATTTTCAATATATTTATTCTGATTAACGTAATTGATACTTTTCATACTGTCCGGTAAATTTATACCAAAGGTACCTTCCATACTGTCTGGTAAATTTATGCATTTGAAGATTATTTCAAAGAGCAATTTCCTAATAATGAATGAACTTCCAACATAACCATTTAAAGCCATTGTCTTAGGACTTAAGTCTACGAATAAACATTTATTTTGGCTGTACAGTTGTGTTAATGAATTAAAATCATATGTATTCTGTTGTTGATTTTTCTACAAGAAATCATAAAAACAAAAGCCCAGAAGCGATAAAATATTGCAATCATTACATTTACAATAAACTGACCGTGTACGCATTTGTATCTCAGCTTCACTGCCTTGTCATTTCCTCTGGAACACTTTTTCTGGAAGGCATCATTAAATCTGGGAAATTCACATCTGCGTTTGAATGTACATCTGTAGAATAAAGAAACATTTTCTATAGAAAAACATAAAGAACTAAAAAATCTTTTATCTTTCATTTGATCATCTGTCAAATTTTCATGCTCTATTCTTTTTTTCGTTCATGTTGTGAAAGCATGTCTTAGTAAGTGACAAATCTTTTCGTCGAACAATATAACACCAAAAATTGATCAATGATCAAATTCTGTCCCTATTAATAGCTCGTTTTATTTATTGTCAACTCACGGCGTCTCACGATTTTCTCACTATTTACTGTTAGATAATTATCTAGACTAAAGTATGTTTGCATAGGTTTAATGTAGGTACTTCCATTCATTTTCGATCCCTAATTTTTAAATTGAATTTTTTAAATTAAAAAAAAGTTTTCTTAAAAGTTTTATTTCCGGTTTAATTGAAAGCTAAATGATTAAATTTACTATTTTCAGAAAATAAAAACTCTGCTGTATTTCACACAGAAATTATATTAATTGGAATCTTAAATTTTGAGATAATTTTTGTTCAATTTTTCGGCCATTTTTGAGCGATCGACACATTTGTAAACAAAAGTTAATTCTCGTTTTAAAAATCTTGCAGAAATGAAAGATACATCTGTGACACGTTATTTTTAAATTAATCTGATTTACTCAAGTATTACTTATTTATAGCATGAAATTTGGAATAAAACTATTTCTTAAACACGGTGTGTTGATCTTTCTGACCTTTCCCCGTATATCTGACATGAGATGACAGCTCGACAGATGCGAGATAAAATAAATGTATGGCGACCAGAACTGACAAAATCGTTTTTCCTGTAAGGGGACGAAACCGTGAAACATGTGACCTTTTAATGTACACAGAGAAATTACGATACAAAAAAAAACATACGCACACAAAAAAAAAACAAAAAAAACAATTAAAAATTATTTAAAAAATACGATTGAATTTTTTTTATCGCAATCATCCGAGGTTGAAAATGGGTTTCGTTATCAATCCGTTGACTCCGGTTGACTGGCAATTGTGAGTTAATGTATGAAATAGATTAAAAATTTTAATGAAAGAACAATATTTCCTACCGTTTGGATCGCGCACGCACGCGCGTGCGCGCACGCACACACACACACACACACACATAAAATAGATAAAAAGATTTAAGAAAAAACTAGATCATAAAGGACACGCAGGTGTGCGCACGCGCACGCACGCACGCGCACGCACGCACGCACACACACACACACACACACACACACACACACACACACACACACACACACACCCCTTTATATGCAATTGTATACACCACTATATGTCTCTTATGTTCTTTTTATAAGATCTGTAGATTTTTTAAACATATTTTGAAATAGAAAATCTCCCAGGATTCAAATTCAAAAGATATAAATTTGTACATGAAATAGTATCTTGGCATTAAGCTGATTAAAGATATTCATATTTAATTTAAATGTAATTTTTTAACCACTTTTTGAATTCCGAAAACTGAATTTTCAAAGATTTATTTTCCTTCTATATAATTTTTCTCAGTTTATTTCCAAAATAATTGAATTCCTTTCTATCAAATCAGCATATCATTACTACGATATTGTCATCCTATTAATAAATATCACTGATAAATTGTTCGATTAGTTTTGGAAAATAATTCATGTGAATGATTACTATTCAAATAGAAAGGTTTTGTGTGTGTAGTGTGTATCATTCAATTATAAAACAGACCTAGACAAAAAGGATTCTGTAATGATTAGTATCCTATTCGAACTCGAACACACACACACACACACACACACACACACACACACACACACACACTTTAACACGTCATTTGATTTAGGAAAATGTTTCGGAGATGTCGCAAGCATACTTTGTACCTAAAAATAAATTCAGAGATGTAATTTCAAATATGTTCTTTAAGTATATGCATGTATGTGTGTGTAGACGTGTGTGCGTACGCGCGCGTACTCGCGTGTATGTTACTGTTATGGTTCAGTTAATTAAAAATAAATCCTTTGAAGGTAGTGATAAATTTACTTTTATTAATTTTAACACAGAAAATAAATAAAGAGACAGCAAAAATTGTTAGCCATACATCTTTCCTTAAGAATACAAACCTGCGACTAACATAAAACTCGTAAAAATCATCTCCGCACTCATTGATTTTCTCTCCAAACAAGTCACTGGAGAACAAAATAGCAATCCGACTTTGTCCAGGGCATTCAATCATCTCTCCAGTTCCTTCAGTTAACACAACTTCGCGTATACGAGAGTCTGAAAAACGACACAAATATTCAGAAACTCGTCATAATGAAGCAAGTGTGTGAGTTGGTGGGTGGGGGTTAAACTTTATGAAGAAGCATTTTCGCAACGTTTATCTTTTAAATATGACAAACTTAAAAATGGATTCACGATTTAGCAACTTCATTATGCAAATATCGATCGACGGTAGGCATAAGAAAATGTATGTTCAAATTGACATCCAGCAAATATTCTTAATAAAAAAAAAAATTTAAAAAAAACTATTATCTCTAATTTTGACAAAAACAATATATCACGAAAATATAAATTATTTTAACAAAAAATATTATTGTATACTAATAAATTCAAAATATTTTGTAAATATTCAACCCCACACACGTACACACACGTACACACACGTACACATAGATAGATAGATAGATAGATAGATAGATAGATAGATAGATAGATAGATAGATAGATAGATAGATAGATAGAATCATGTGTAGTCAATACGAACGATCCTTTTCTTAGCTGCCTAGTATGTGATTTTTGCCACAGGTCTACATAAAGCTTTCAATGCAAAGCTTTCTTTCTCATAGGGTATTAGCATGTCAGTGAATGTAATGAACTCGACTGGAATTCGATCTCGACTCTCCGATTTCTCATTCCGAGTCGCAGTTCATTACCGTATATGGGTGTTATATTCACTAATTTTAAAACAAGAAGCGATTTTACAGTTAAACAACATAGTTCACTTTAATAATTCATTCATATCTAAAATGCCAATTACAAGTCCTTCCTTGCGATTTTGAATATTTCCTGATATCAAGTAAATTAAAAACATAAAAAAGCATTACATGAAATGAAACGAACTCGGAACGCTATATGTAGTTGAGAGCATATTTAGATAGCGTTCTTAGAAAATATATTTAGACAGAGTTCGTTCCATCAATCAACCACATATTTAGATAGCTACTTTGTTTGGAAAAGACAGCTACGAATATTTTCAAATTATAATTATTATATGGTTCAAATGTTAGTGACAATTTACATTACAATTGTATTAAATTGAATGATATTATTAACATTTTGCTCTCTAATATTTATATCTATTTAGATATTCGATATTTCGGCTTTTAAGAAAACGTTACTGTATTTCTTTTATGCTTAAAATACGAATTGAGTAAACTGAATTGTTTTACCAGAATGCGTTGAAGATAAACTGTACGTTATTCCTGTAATAAAAATTAGCTTCCATATTGTAAGAAGAATTAAGCGTATACCAAAAGTCATACTGCTTCCAATGAAGCGTTGTGCTTTGTGTGAGCGATCTTATATAGCAGATCTATTATATAACCTATGAAAAGATACATTTGTTGATTTTCACTACAAGTGAATATGTGACACTTAGCACATGGCAAGAATCCTACAGATTTAATGATTTCCTCGATCCGAGATTGTTAAATATTTTTTTAGATTTTATATACTTGGAAATTTTAAATAAAAATATAAAGTTAACTGCTGCGTTGATAACGATTAAAATATTTTTCCCAATTTTTATTACTGTTCACTTTAATTTATGTTCTATCAGACAATTCATAAAATAATTACTAGGTAATATAACCATATAATTAAACTAAAAACCATGCTTCAAGATATTTAATGTAATCATCTCTATATGTAATATATTTTGTGAATATATATTTTTAATTAAAATTTGCCTTTTTTAACATTATAGGCTAAAAACGTAAAGAACATATTTAAAACTTTCTTTAAAAAATCCAATATCTTTAAGAAAGATGTGTTTTAGAGTAAATTAATAAATTTAAGGATTAATTAAGTAGATTTTATAAAAGTAATATTTAAAGCATAATGAAAATAACGCGCGAAATTTTTTTGTTTAAGTAAAGAAACAGAGAACACCAAAAAATTAATCAAGAATTTAGTATTTATACTTAAAAATAAATTATCTTATATAACCAATAAATTACCTTATATAACCAATCATTGAAGAATATTTTTTTATTCTTTAAGTTTAGTAGAATGAATAATTTCATTTTTCATATTATTGTGTCGTTTGGAAAATTCATGCCAATTTTTAAGGGAAATTAAAAAACAAAACAAAATGATGCTATTAAATATTTATTCAACTAAATATGAACTATTTTCTTGCAAAACCTTTCTCAATTTTTCCTTCAACTTACATATTCCATTTTCCCAGAATTTTGGTGGTTTCTCGGTAAAGAACTTATTAAGTTAGTTTTTTTACGTCATCCAAAGAATTAAATTTTTTACCATTGAGATTATTTTGCAAGGACCTAAATAAATTAAAATCTGAAGGATGTCTGGTAAAAATGGTAGCTGGTATAACACATCCCAGCCAAAATGCAACAATTTTTGCCGGGTCGCCAAATAAACGTGAGCTCTGGCACTATCCTATTGGACAATTTTTTGCTTTTTTCTTGAATTGCTGCCTTCAATTTGTTTAGTTGTGAGCAATGATTTTCAGAATCAACTGTTACTTGGCAGAAACTCATAGTATAGAATTCCATTTAAATCCCACCAGATGCACAGCATGACCTTGGGATGAAGACCTGTATTTGAGATGGCTCATGTCGCTTACCTCAGGATCACACTTCTAATTGAAAGCTAAATGATTAAATTTACTATTTTCAGAAAATAAAAAAACTCTGGTGTATTTCACACAGAAATTATAATTGGAATCTTAAATTTTGAGATAAATGTTTTTTTTTTTTTCAATTTTTACAGTTTTAAAGCTAAAGCACTTTCACCGTACACAACACATACCTTTTTTGTTGCTTGCGAGACATTTTTTCATTTACGGTAATAAAAAAACATCAATTGTCTAAAATGCGCCTTATAAGCTTCCATTTTCATAGGGATGCAAAATTGAACGAATAAGTAATTTTAAACTTTCTTTATTGGGACATGAACGACTAAAAATCGACATGAACTTTTCAAACAACCCAATACATTAGAAGTATAAAAATGAAATTGATTAAAACTACTGAAGTGATACTTTCATTTCTTTTAATTTTTAAAATTATTTTCTTACCTGCTTGATGATTTAAAATATTTATTTGCGCCCAATGAAGTTTTAAATTATTCTGAATTTAAGAGTTGATTTATCCTAAATTATATTACCCTTTTGATAGAGAAGAATTGATGAAATTTTATTTGTCCGTTCGTTTGGTCGTTTTTTCTTTTTCTCCTTTTCTCGCTAAGGCCGTTGTGAAATTGAAATGTCTTTGCGGTACCACGTGTCGCGTATCCCGCCTCTGATTGGTTAGCTCCTTCTGATAGAATCTCAAGGAGCGGGAATTCTCAGTTTTTTGATTTTCGTCGACTTGAGCAGTCCTGAAAATTTTAGCTCCATCAGACCAAAGACGTAAAAAGAAGTTTGAATTTATTTGTGGGCTAGAGAAGCTCACAAAAGAAGAAAAGAATTTCCTCCTGACGAACAGAGAAGAAACGAGATTCAAGATACTACTTCCAGTGGAAGAAAGAGTTCATTTCTCTACAAAGGATCGTTTCCCCTGTTTGTCATTAACCCACGTGGCGTAAGAAAAAAAAAGTTTAAACGTCACTTCTTCCAGAGGAAGAAAGAAAATTTATTTTAAGAAACGTCACTTCTTCCAGAGGAAGAAAGAAAATTTATTTTAAGAAAAGATACTTCTTCCAGAGGAAGAAAGAAATTTTACTTTCCGGAAAAGGGATACAGTTTCCCAGGTCGGCCTACAACCAACAAGAGTTAACAAAAAATCAACAAAGAAGCAAACACTTTTTTTCCAGGCTCGAGACAAGAAACGATCTACGAACACTGTACCTAACAAGGTAAACTGAGAAAGACTTTAATTTTTTTTCTTTTGTGGTACCAAGGCTATAACATAGCCTTTGCTAACGGACCTGTTTTGCAGTCACCGCTCAACTCCTCTCTTTTTTTAATAAAGCTGTAAATTTCCTTTAATTTGAACCCTTGTGTTGTATTGAATTTTTTATTTTTTTTATTACCTTTCCCCTTTTGTTCACAGCAGAATTTTTTTTTACTACATAAAAAATTTCTGCACTCTGCAAAACAGTTACCCTCTGCAAAACAGAGGTTCCCTTCCCTTCAATCTGTTCTTAATTAATCTTATTCAAATTTAAAAGAGGATTTGAGTTTGCTGTGCTGACTGCATTAACGTTCGTGTTTTTTTTACAGGTATTTCTGTTTCCCAACGTTGCTTTAAATTGGTTTGCTCTTTTTTAATGCGGTTCTGTTCGCCTTTTGTTTGCTTCCTTCTTTTAGGCGTGCTGTGAACGCCATATTGTCTCCTTGTTCGTTTCTGTTTGGCGCCAATTTTTCGCGCCATTTTATACGATGAGATGTATAAGATGACCTCCACTCCCACCGTCTCCCTTCTTCTTAAGAGAGGGGGGATACTTAAGAATAAGATCTCCGGAACCTTAGAATATTTTGAAGGCCTAGATACCCCTTCCGAAGCTCAATTCCTTGTCCTCAAGGAACAAATCGAAAGGTATTTTTCCTCTATGGACATGCTGGACGACCAAATAAATAGTTCCTGCTGCATGAGGAACTAAACAAGGGCTTTCACCGTTTAGAGTTAAGGCCCTTGGCGCTACTTATTTTAGTTAGTTGATAATAAAGATGCTGTCATGTAGAAGCATAGTTGTCGTTTTGTTGTGTTTTATCCGTGGGCATCCGAAGAAATGACACATGGTGGCAGCGGTGGGATTAAAGGATGTCCATTAAAAAGAGGAAAAAACAAAACAGTGGAAAGGTAGCAGCTAAAGAAGGAAAAACAGAACAGATAAGAAGTAACGTTTAATTGCTTGTTTAAATTCGTACGTACCTCACGTGGGAGAAAAAAATGTCGGAAGTGGGCATGGATGAAGTAAACAGACCAGTAGCTGGCATAAGACCACCACCACCCCTATGTATGGAGGATAATCTGCTATTTAAACTGAAATGGCATAACTATACAATTATTACGTATTTGACGAAGCAGTCAGTACAATATCAAACGGCACTTTTGCTTCACACGTTGGGAGACGAAGCATTAAAAGTGTATTACGGTTTTCAGTTTTCAACGCCCGAAGATGAAAGAACGTCCACCGAAATTATTCAGGCCTTTGATAAATATGCTATAGGGGAAACAAATGAAACCTACGAGCGGTACGTTTTTCACACGAGGAAGCAAGGAGAATCAGAGACCGTGGAATCATTTATTACGGCGCTTCGGACGTTGGTAAAAACGTGCAATTTTTGTGACAATTGCGTTTCCTCAGTACTCAGAGACCAAGTAGTGCTGGGAATAAATAACCCCCAGACACAAGCCGACTTATTAAAAATAAGACAGATTTGCAACGATGCATTGACATTTGTAAGCTGTCTGAAAATGCTACTCTACAATCTAGAATCCTAAGGCCCGAGGGGGTGAACAGAGTGGATCTGAAACCCAAGAAAAAGACATTGGCAAAAACTGAGAGAGAGTTCAGTGGATGCGCACTACAACATGGACCGAGTAAAGAGTTATGTCCGGCATTTGGCAAGACATGCTATAACTGTAACAGGAAAAATCACTTTGTTGTGAAATGCAGATTATCACGGAAAAAGAAGATTCAGACTGTCAAAACACAACAATATGACCATGAAAACGACAGTAGTAATTGTTCAGACTATGGACAGGTAGACTGCGTGACAGTTAAAGAAAGGGTGAATTTTGTGAGTCAGGAGGGGGTGATAAAAGCGGAAATGATGGTGAAAGGAAAGCCAATTATTTTTCAACTCGACAGTGGAGCGTCAGCAAACATACTGAACGAGAAGCTCGTGAAGGGGAAAACACTTGAGCATTCAAATAAGACTCTGGTTATGTGGAATGAAGCAGAAGTGAAGCCATTGGGAGAGTGTCGAGTTAGAATGATAAACCCCAAAACTGGAGGAAAATATGCGGTCAAGTTTGTCATAGTGAAAGAGTATTTCCATCCCTTACTTGGGGCAAATGCGATTCAAAAAATGGCACTCATCACAATCAACAATGACCAGTTCAAAATGGTTGTCAAAGTTTCCCAAGGGGATGAATGCAACAGCCAGAACTCGGACAGCATCATAAACGAGTTCGCAGATGTATTTAAGGAGGAACTGGGTAAACTACCGGGAAAGGTACATCTGGAGGTGGATCCAGGAGTAACACCAAATGTAGCAGCAGCACGAAGAGTACCAGTGGCACTTAAAGACCAATTAAAAGTCGAGTTGGAAAAACTGGTTAGAAAGAAGGTTATTAAACCAGTAAGTGAGCTGACACCCTGGGTAAGTGCATTGGCACTAGTAGTGAAGAAAAATGGAAAGCTAAGGATTTGCATAGACCCGATACCACTGAATAAAGATCTGAAAAGGGAACATTTTCAGCTTCCTACACTGGACGATTTACTGCCAGAACTGGCTGACAGCAAGGTATTTTCCACTCTGGATCTAAGAGATAGATTTTGGCATGTACGATTGGATGAAGCCGTTTGGTCGGTTTCGGTGGAAAGTTTTACCATTTGGGATTGCTCCAGCTCCGGAAATATTTCAAAAGGCCCTCCATAACAATGTATCTGATTTAGAGGGGGTGATTAATAAGACGGATGATCTTTTGGTGATCGGGAAGGGTGATCGGGAAGGGTAAAACAATGGAAGAAGAAGCAACAGTTGATCATGACATAAAACTCAGGAAACTGTTACAGAGATGTCGTGATCGTGGGATGCGACTAAATGCCGAAATATTAAACCTACGACAAACATCTATATCTTTCCTGGGTCACCTGATAACCAGTGATGGTTTACTTCCTGATCCTGCGAAGGTAAAAGCCATAAAAGAGATGCCATGCCCAACAGATATTAAAGGAGTGCAACGATTGGTGGGATTTGTGAATTACCTGGCAAAATTTCTGTCACACATATCTGACGTGATGGCCCCAATTCGGAATTTAGTGAAGGCAGATGTGCCATGGACGTGGTCCCAAATTCACGAAGAGGCATTTGGCAAAATTAAAAAGTTAGTAAGTGAGGCACCGGTATTGAGGTATTATGACCCCAACAAATCTTTGGTCATTCAATGTGATGCAAGTGAGAAGGGCATGGGGGCTGCACTACTGCAAGAAGGTCAACCTCTAGCCTATATCAGCCGTGCGCTGACCGATACAGAAAGTCGGTATGCACAAATTGAAAAAGAACTGCTAGCAGTAGTCTATGAAAGGTTTCATCAATATACTTTTGGTCGACGGATAACAGTACTGACCGATCATAGGCCATTGGAAGCTATCATGAAAAAAGAATTGGGGAAATGCCCAAAACGTCTGCAAAACATGCTGATGAGACTACAGGCTTACGATGCTACCGTTCTGTACCATCCGGATAAGAAGATGTTCCTTGCAGACACACTATCAAGAGCATACATCCATAGTGTGAACAGCGAATATATGGACGAGGAAGATGATGTCAAAGAAACTGAATATATTCCTGTAACAGAGAGAAGGCTGGGTGAACTGCGCTTAGCCACGAAGGAAGACAGAAGCATGCAGCAGTTGCAGCAAGTAATTGTGGAAGGATGGCCAGAAGAAAAAATACATCTTGACCCAGAGGTGAGACCATACTTTAGTATGTGAAACGAACTGACGGTACAAGATGGGTTAATTTTCAAAGGTAACTGGGTAGTGGTTCCAATGACCCAACGGGCTGTGTTGAAAGAAAAGCTGCATTCCACACACCTAGGAATAGAAGGATGTTGCAGGAGGGCAAGAGAATGTTTATACTGGCCAAACATGAACAGTGATATCAGGGAATACGTGTCAAAATGCCCCACATGCAGAAAATACGAAGTAGCCAATCCAGCAGAACCATTAATGGTCTATGAAGTTCCGGACAGACCCTGGGCAAAAGTGGGAGTAGATCTCTTTAGGTTTGGAGATCGAGACTATCTCTGCACTGTTGATTATATGAGCAACTTCTGGGAAATTGATCATCTGCAGAATACAGAATCAAAGACAGTAATAACCAAACTAAAACACCATTTTGCACGACAAGGAATACCAGATCAGGTGGTAACTGATAATGGGCCGCAGTTTAGCAGCCAGGAATTCTCTACGTTTTCAAAAAAGTGGTGTTTTACACATACACCTGTCAGTCCATACAATAGCAAGGCAAATGGCAAAGTGGAATCTGCGGTAAAGATGGCAAAGAACCTTTTTCGGAAAGCGATGGAAGATAAGGCTGATCCATACCTAGCAATGTTGGATCACAGGAATACGCCAGGTAAAGGTCTCTTATCACCAGCTCAGAAGCTGATGTCAAGAAGAACAAAAACACTTCTCCCAACTAGAGAGGAGTTCCTCAAGCCAGAATTGCCCAAAAATCTAAAAAAGTTTGTTAAGCGAGATAGCCGGAGACAAGAACAGTCTTTTAACCACAAAGTAAAACCACTTCAACCGTTACAGCCTGGAGATGTTGTACGGATGAAACCACACATAAAGGATCAGAAAGAGTGGAAGAAGGCAATCGTATGGCGGAGACTGGATGAACGGTCATACCATGTAGATTTGGATGGGGAATTATATCGACGGAATAGGGTGGACTTAAAAACAACTGCAGAAGCACCCCCACCTACATCATTGATTCACCAGCCATATGAAGTGCAGAGCGAGTTACCCAGGAATGAAGGTCGGGGTACAGAAGAAACAGGTGACACAGATCGACCTCAATATGAAGGTGAAATAAGAGAAAGACTAAACCCAGCACCACCCCCAACAACACCAAGTCCAGAAAGAACAAAACCAAGCCCAAAAAGAGTGCGGACAACACGGTCCGGAAGAGTAGTAAGTGATCCTGTGAGATTCAAGGACTTCACAAAATAAAGTGAAAAGGGCAGAATAATCCCTGTTAGGCAAGAAGGTAGTCAGCCCAATGAATGCCTAGGTCATTTTACTTTATATATTTTATTTTAATTCTTATCAGACATTTTTTTTTTTTGTCTTTGAGAAAAGGAAAGATGTTGCATGAGGAACTAAACAAGGGCTTTCACCGTTTAAAGTTAAGACCCTTGGCGCTACTTATTTTAGTTAGTTGATAATGAACACGCTGTCATGTAGAAGCATAGTTGTCGTTGTTGTCCGAAGAAATGACACAGTTCCTATTTGGAAAATGACACTGAAGACGACATTGTCTCTTCATTTAATGATGAGGAGACTCTGTATCGAGCCAGAGTCTTGGACAGCATTGCTCGGTTGCAGAGTTTGTCCAGGCCTGTGGGTTTTGCTGACTCACGGAAGGTGAATTTTAAGACTAGTCCTTATAATTTAACTCCTAAGTTGGAATGCCCCAGGTTTAACCCCAAGAGTCTCGAAAATGACAAGCTGGCTTTCTTGAACTTCCAGAAGGAATTCGTTAACTGTGTAGCAGGTTTGGATAGTGATGCCTTGAGACTCGTGGTATTAAAAAAACACCTGGAAGGCGTAGCCTTCCAGCTAGTCCGACATCTGTCTATTTCTGACGCCAATTTTAAGGCTGCGAGGGCACGCGGGCGCGCTGTGCTCTTCTCTTAAGACTGCAGTAGTTTCTAACACTTGTTGGCATGTAGGTAGCTCTGACCTGTTGCCTATTATTGAAATTTCTATTCGCGCGGGTTCTGTCGAGAAGAAAATTAACTGTTTAGTGGACTCAGGAAGCGAGAGGTCCTACCTGGCCGATTGTGTTCTGGATATGTTGAAGTGCAGGGAATTTGACATGAAGAGGAAAAAATTTATGATTAAAACCTTCTTGAATGCTGAAGAGCGGTATTTTAAGGAGATTGAATTGCATGTACGTTTTCCTAATTCTAAGCATCTCATTCCATTTCTGGTGGATGATAAATTGAAACTGACCTTCCATGTGGAAGGGTTGAGCCTAGCTGTGAAAAACTTAGCTAGAGCAGGAGCCAAGTTGGCTGCCAATTTTTCTGATGTAAAAAATGATACCTTACCGGTGTATGGGCTGTTAGGAGTAGATGTTTTGAAGCTTATTGAACCCTTGCGAACGCTTAAGTTTATGAGAGGTACCGTATCGGAATTTCCTCAGGGCATTGTACCCTTTGGAAATGTCGCTGATTTCATGCCTCCCCATACTACAGATTCTGGTATCGAGGCATGTGGTCTCAACTACAATCAAGTGATTGTTGACCATTCTAGGTGTAACCTGACTCATGTATACTTCGTATTAAATCCCAAATCGGATTATGTGGATCCCTTGAGTTGTTTTGACGAATCCTCGGTTGAGAGATCCGTGGAAAAATTATTCAGCTTAGAGACCCTAGGAGTCTCCCAGGACGAAGTTAGTGACTATGATAAAGACAGAATTGAATCATTTCGCTCCTCCATTTGTTATAAAAACAATAGCTATTTTGTTAGCTTGCCTTGGCAAGAAGAAAAACTGTCTCTGGTCCCTTCAAATCACCAGGTGTCTCTATCTGTACTTCATCGTGTGGTGAACAAACTAACCAAACAAGGGCTATATGATGACTATTGCCAGGTTTTTCTGGATCAAGAGAGAGAAGGAATCATTGAAAGGTTCATAGTCGACCCTTCGGAGTTTAAAAACTATAAATGGATCCCTCATAGGCCTGTGATTAAGCAGGCTGACCAATGTTCCACCAAAATCCGACCGGTGTTTAACTGTTCATTGAGAACTGGAAGTTATCCATCCTTAAATGACTGTGTATATCCCGGGGAGAATTTATACACCGATATGCTTGAACTGCTGCTCAAATTCAGGACAGATCGTTTCGTCCTTTTGGCCGATATTCGTAAGGCGTTTCTTATGATCCGTCTTGAAAGTGACTCTGATAAAAATTGTTTTTGTTTTTTCATGAAGTTAGGTAACGAATTAGTTTGTTTTTGTTACAGAACCTTATTTTTTGGATTCGTTGCTAGTTCTTTTATCCTCAACTATGTCATAAAGTATCATGTTGAAAAATATCCACCCAGCCCATGTAAAAAAATGTTGCTCAGCAATTTCTATGTGGATAATTTAATCAAAACTCACAACTCTCCTGATTCTCTTATGAATCTATATTTAAATGCTGTGAATGTAATGAGCGAGGGTGGTTTCTTGTTTAAGAATTGCATCTCCAATGAGAAGACCCTACGTGCTCGCATGAGGGAAGATGACAACTTGGTTTCTCATGACTCTCCCTCTGAAAAGGTACTAGGGTACCTATATAAAACTGCTACAGATGAATTTCTGCTGGCCCCTTGCACTGCTGGGGTGGCAGCTGTTACCAGAGGTATTTTGTCTCAGAATTCGGCAGTATTTGACCCTTTGGGGCTAGTTCTTCCTGTTACTATTAGAGGTAAAATTCTTCTAAGTGAGATTTGGAAATTAGGCTTAGCCTCGGACGCCTGTGTCCCTAATGATATTCAATTAATATGGAATAAGTTGTATCGCGATTTATTGAATGTCGACAGCCTGAGATTCAAACGATGTGCTGTTGATACATCCGCCCCTGCTAAGTTAGTTTTGTTCTGTGATGCCTCTAAGCAAGCCTATGGATTTGCTGCCTATTTGTACCAAAAGGGGTCTGCCAACCTGATTTTTTCCAAGGCAAAGGTAGCACCTTCTACTAAAAGGACATTGCCATCCCTTGAACTACTGTCAGTCTATTTGTGAATGAAATGTATTCCCAGTATTATAAAGGCATACCCTCGAGATATGTTGAAGGACATTATCGTGGCTGTAGATGCACAAGTGGTCTTATCTTGGGTTCTGTCGGATAACGTTAAGACTAAATGTCAATTTACTCGAAATCGTTTGAAAGATGTTCGTTCTAGATTCGTAGAGCTGCGCAACCTAGGTTTTGAGGTTACATATAAATACATGAGCACAAATGACAACCCCGCTGATTTGATAACACGAGGAATTACCTTGTCTAAATTCGAATCGGCCTTGCCCCGTTGGATGGAGGGTCCCTTGTGGCTCAATACTGATAATTTAGATTGGCCGGAAAATGAACTGTGCTGTCTTAGCTGTGAAAGTCGGAGACTAATGGCTAATGTTTGCACCTCCAGCATAGAAGATCCTGAGATGGATCCTGTGTTGGACATGGAAAGATTTTCTTCCTTCGCTAAACTTTTGAGGGTTTTGTCTCTGGTCTTTAAATTTGTTTTGAATCTGAAAAGGTCGGACAAAGACCCCATTTTGAAGGCTAGAATTTACTTGCTTAAATTCGTACAGTGCTCGTATTTTCGCGAGGAAAGAAAGTTTTTGTTGAACCCTCGTAAGGGCGAGATTCCACTGTTGATTACTAAGTTAGATCTGTTTCTAGATGATGAAGGGTTGCTCCGATCCAGAGGGAGGATCGGTAATTCTAAATTTTTTTTCTGATGATATTGTTTATCCTGTTTTGTTGCCTAGATCTTGCCATGTAACTAACCTTATAATAATGAACTGCCATTTGCAATGCAAGCATCTAGGCATTGCTGCTACATTGAGTAGACTTCGTTTGTCAGGATTTTGGATACTTAAATCACGGCAGACAGTTAAAACTGTAATATCTTCTTGTGGCATTTGCAAGAAGTACAACTCCCTCTCCTTCAAATACCCTAAGGTAACCAATTTGCCCAAACATCGAGTCAACCTTGTTAGGCCCTTCCTACACACTAGGATAGACTTTACAGGACACTTATGGGTGCGGGAAAGTGGAGAATTTAGAAAGATGTATATCCTGATTTTTACGTGTTTCAGCATTAGGGCTATTCATTTGGAACTATTAGCTGATATGACTGCTAACTCTGTTGTTTTGGCACTTGTGAGATTCTTTAACCTTTATGGTGTTCCGTCCCACATATACTCCGATAATGCTCGCTCCTTTGTGGCTGGTTGTAATTTGGTTCAGAAAGTTTATATGTCTGACGAGTTTGAACAGAATTTTAGTGTTCACCATATCAAACACCAGACCATTCCGTTGTACTCAGCCTGGTTTTGTGCCGTGTGGGAGAGATTAATCAAGGTTCTGAAGAACTGTCTTTTTAAGAGCATTGGGCGACAGAAACTGGATTATTTCCAGCTTCTGACGGTTTTATCCGATATACAGAGTTCGATTAATGCGCGCCCCTTGACCTACCGTTGTTCTGATGACGCGAGTTTGAACATCATATCTCCTAACGCCTTTATTCGCCCTTATTATAACAGCTCTGTCTTTTTGAATGAACAGGGGCTTATTTTGCCAATCTTCCCGCTTCTAGGGATGATCTTATTGTTAGTTTGGAATATAGATATCAATATCTGGATGAGTTTAAAAGGATGTGGTATGAAGAGTATCTCTTAGGATTAAGAGAATTGTCTCGTGACCTGCACCAGTCTGAATTCAAAAATCTTATTAAAATAGATGCTGTCCTCATTAACAATCATATGAAGCCTCGACCTTATTGGTCCCTTGGAAGAGTGATTGGGCTCACACAGGGTAACGATGGGTTGGTCAGATCTGTGTCGATTAAAAAAGGTGATGGCGTCACACAGGAACATTCCTTGAGGAACGTTTTTCCCATGGAACTGTCCATTACTCACTCCCACCAGGCCACCATACACCCTTTGGAGTCGGGTAATGTAGTCGCTAGTGACATGTCTCAAACGGCCGGTTATGGATTGAACATTCGGACCCGTAGAGGTAGTAGAAGTGTTAGTAAAAGAAATTCAGATTTTATTTGGTACTAATATTTAGCTTAGTTTAAAATTTATTCCGTTTGAGGCATTTTTCTTTTTCTCCTTTTTCTTTTTCTTTTGGGAGAGTGTTGAAATGTTATTTGTCCATTCGTTTGGTCGTTTTTTCTTTCTCTCCTTTTCTCGCTAAGGCCGTTGGGAAATTGAAATGTCTTTGCGGTACCACGTGTCGCGTATCCCGCCTCTGATTGGTTAGCTTCTTCTGATAGAATCTCAAGGAGCGGGAATTCTCAGTTTTTTGATTTTCGTCGACTTGAGCAGTCCTGAAAATTTTAGCTCCATCAGACCAAAGACGTAAAAAGAAGTTTGAATTTATTTGTGGGCTAGAGAAGCTCACAAAAGAAGAAAAGAATTTCCTCCTGACGAACAGAGAAGAAACAAGATTCAAGATACTACTTCCAGTGGAAGAAAGAGTTCATTTCTCTACAAAGGATCGTTTCCCCTGTTTGTCATTAACCCACGTGGCGTAAGAAAAAAAAAGTTTAAACGTCACTTCTTCCAGAGGAAGAAAGAAAATTTATTTTAAGAAACGTCACTTCTTCCAGAGGAAGAAAGAAAATTTATTTTAAGAAAAGATACTTCTTCCAGAGGAAGAAAGAAATTTTACTTTCCGGAAAAGGGATACAGTTTCCCAGGTCGGCCTACAACCAACAAGAGTTGAAGAAGAGACTTAACAAAAAAAACAACATAGAAGAAAAAACACTTTTTTCCAGGCTCGAGACAAGAAACGAACTACGAACACTGTACCTAACAAGGTAAACTGAGAAAAACTTAAATTTTTTTTCTTTTGTGGTACCAAGGCTATAACCTAGCCTTTGCTAACGGACCTGTTTTGCAGTCACCGCTCAACTCCTCTCTTTTTTTAATAAAGCTGAAAATTTCCTTTAATTTGAACCCTTGTGTTGTATTGAATTTTTTATTTTTTTTATTACCTTTCCCCTTTTGTTCACAGCAGAATTTTTTCTTACTACATAAAAAATTTCTGCAGAATATTTAGTTTAAGGTGGTAATCCAGAATTACTTCCTTTTTTAACTTCTGAAGAAAAAAAAAATAATAATAATCCAACAGTTGCAAAAATAAAAATTGTTTTAAAAAATGATTCGGACTTAGAAAATGGCAATACACTTTACATTTATCGATTCTTTAAACATGCTTTTATTTAATAAAAATAATACTTGATAGGAACAGCAACGGAGTGAATTTCAAAATTGCACTGAACTATTAAAATAAATTTAATGAAAATAAATATTCAGGGTAGATTTCTATCCTTGCCCTCCTAAAAGAAAATATAGTGATTTTCTAAGCGTATCTTAGACGTGGCACAAGATCGAAAGTATGAGGAACACTGTGAGAATCAAACTCACTGCTCAGTTGTAATGTGCTCTAGCGAGACAAACTTGATAACCATTACACCACGCCGAGGTGCCCTTCTCAGAAAAAAAATGTATTTTATTAAATAAATACTAACTAGCCAAAAAGAATATATATATATATATATATATATATATATATATATATATATATATATATATATATTGAGTTATTTTGGTAAGGTTCGACACAGATTTTCTGTATATTCACGCTTTATATTTTTATTACGATCTAATTAAAAAGTACACACAAGATATCGAAAGATATATTCAGAATTCCTATATTCGGAAGGCATGCAATTGCAATGATTTATTGAAACGTTTTAAAAAAGAAAACCTGTGTTCGGGAAACGTAGGTTCGCGTTCAAAGCAAAATACTTTTTAAAAATGTCCACTTTGTACAAAGTTTGAAGAGTTTATGTATAAATCAACAAGGATGAGTATGCGCGCACTCACTCACACACACACACACACACACACACACACAATAAGTAATGTAGGCAGGATTAGTACAACGACTTTTCAGTCAGCAGTTATACTAAAAATTACCCAATTATTTATGTACTGGAAAGTTCTATAAAGAAGCTTTTTTCGTGTTAGAATCCCAACATTATTGAGTGCGCACGGATTAGGTTACTTACTAACCAGATCATTGCTTCACTGAGCAAATGTAGGGGAGATAAATAGGTAAGAAACTTACCATTATCAAAAGATATTTGGCACAAGATCGAGATAAATTTGATAAGTTTTGCGACAGTTTAGTTCGTTCTCTCTCTCTCTCCCTCTCTCTATATGTGTGTGTGTGTGTGTGTATCGCCACTAATTCGTTAAAAAGAAATAGCGGGCTGATGGGCAGTCCACCACATTTTATTTAAATTCAGGTATTAGAAACAACAAACAAGACTCATGCAGAAAAAAAAAACAATTTGTAACAGCATATATGTATTAACAATTTTACATTCATTAAAGAAAGGCATGCATTTAAGTGAACCATGGAAAATAGTCAAGAGTTGCCTCACTTTGACTGCTAAGATTAAGCTCAATCAAAAGTGAATAATTCTGGAAATGTCTTTAAGATGTTTTTTAATGGTTTTAGAAAATGTTCTTGTAACATGTTGAATTAGTAACTTGTTGAATTCGTATGTCGTTGTGAATGGTACTAGAAGAAAGTTTGAAAGTGTGTATTTGGAAGTTGTCATCCTTGTAGAGGACGAAGGCGTCCCTTACTAATTTAGATTTACGAGTCGACTCGACGTAACTGGTTGGTGAAATAAAACAGACAATAAGAAAGAACGAGTAAGGCGAAAGTAACCAGAAAAACAATGTATTGACAAAGGTTACATGGGGTTGAGAGAGCATGCATAAGAAAGTGAAAAGGAAAGAGTCATTCCCCTTCGTCTGTTCGTAGAAACAAAATAAGATGTATGAAGTTTTTTCTCTAGCTGAAAGAAAGGTTTGTAACAATTGTTAAGATTATCGTAAAGAGTTTGTAGGAATGAACCAAAATGACCTCAGGTCAGATACTGCTACCATGCAGAGAATACATTGTTTCTTTTACCCTCTCTGTCTCTAACTCCCAAGAACTAAGATACCCAAATCTTTCCCCTACTCTCTCTATCTCCCTGACCTGTGCTTGACCTAAAGGATTGGCCAGTCCCTCTCTAGCTTCTAAGCAGGCAACATGTGTTCTCGTGCCAGCAGACACTTAACACAAAGTATGTAAAAATGAGAAAATAAAATATTCCTTTCAACGCTAATATTTGTATCCACTTCTTTATCAATTATACCCACAAGGATACTAAAAATATTACAATGGTGACTCCGACGTGATGCCCAAACAGCAGATACTGAAATACAGTCCTTCCCAGAAAAAAAAAATATTACAATGGTGACCCGACAAAAAGGACATTACAAAAAATATTACAATGGTGACCCGACAAAAAGGACATTACAACCTCAAGAAACGAACTAATTTTACCAGGACTGAAAGGAAAGAAACACATTTTGGAGTTTTCAGGAAAATATACAAGTAGCAGTTAATTTCACGTCACAAACGTTTTTAAAGAGAACCTTTGACGTAAGTAAAACAAACTACATTTTTATTTTCCACCCTTCTTCATACAAAAAAAAAAAAAAATACTTGAATATATATATTTTTACATACAAAAAAAGAATGGAAGAAGCCTCCTTACAACAAATTACTCTTCCAACAAAAATATTTTACGGAAAGTTCAAAATGAACATTCTTCCCAGCATTTCGGCACCAAAAAGAAAAACCTAACGGACAAACAACTAAAAACCCCACGTGCTTCAAACACATTGGCGAAGAGTAAATAGGCACCCAGCGCAAACAATTAATGATGAAGAAAAAGAAAAGGAAAAAAGGAACTAAAGAACAAAAAGAAGAAAAAAAATTAAAAAAAGAGAAAAACAAAAAAACAAAAACAGTCGGATAGTCACGTGTGAATTTAAAAGAACAAAAAACCCACCATAAAATTAGTGGCTAACCGGCGTGAGTTCAACACCTATATATATATATATATATATATATATATATACACACCCAGAAAAATTTTGTTTGGACTTTCAGTGAAATTTGAAAATTTCTCTGTAATACAAACTCAAAATAGCAAACAAATGCTGAAGAAACTTCAACGGATCAGAACTACCCAGGGCTATTCTCACAACAACAACAAAAAGAATTTGAACTTTCAGCGAAATATGAATATTTCCCTGCAACAAAAATTCAAAATACCAACGAACCCAAAAAAAAAAAAAAAAAATTACTACCAATCCCTTTCAACAAAAACCGAAAACCAAAACATTCCTTCGAATAAAGACGGGATTTGAATACTCCCCTCTTATATCGAGGAAACAAATTCGGTAAAACGGTTAAATAAAAGAAAAGAAAACATATTTTCATTTCAAACGAAAACGAAAAAAAAAAAACCAAACAAACATTGAAAACAAGCAAAAATGTACACAAAATACATTACAACTACCAACAAAAATAAAGAGCCTGATATTTTAAAGACAACAAAACTCTGGTAGGAGAGTCAAATGGAAAAAAGATAATGAATACTTTTATTATAAAAAAAAAAACACTCCGTTATCTGGTAGGAGAGTATTGTAGGAATGAACCAAAATGACCTCAGGTCAGATACTACTACCATGCAGAGAATACATTGTTTCTTTTACCCTCTCTGTCTCTAAATAACTCCCAAGAACTAAGATACCCAAATCTTTCCCCTACTCTCTCTATCTCCCTGACCTGTGCTTGACCTAAAGGATTGGCCAGTCCCTCTCTAGCTTCTAAGCAGGCAACATGTGTTCTCGTGCCAGCAGACACTTAACACAAAGTATGTAAAAATAAGAAAATAAAATATTCCTTTCAACGCTAATATTTGTATCCACTTCTTTATCAATTATACCCACAAGGATACTAAAAATATTACAAGTTCAAAGTTCAAATCCTTGATGAAGAAAGTCAGACAGAAGTTCTGTGTCTCTGTGTGCGTTGAGTAGAGAGAGGGAGAGACTTACATGCGAATGTAGCAGTCTTAGGCAGTCTGTGGATTTCTACTGACGAAGGTTGGAAAAATTGTGAATTTATGTGTAGAAAGTTATTTTATGTAAAGTCCAGTTTGAATGAAAGTTAATGTGCATAGTGTTAATGTCGGTGAGAAGAAAAATAAAAAAATTTTGCGCCACTAATTGCTACCCGCAATTAGTGCGCGTGTGTTTGTGTGAGTTAGGGAGACATGTCTGCTCTCGCCCCGGGACGAAATCCTAACTGGCCTACCACGTGATGTTCCCCGCTTTTATTGGCATCGTTTAGGCGAAAAACAAGTCGTCACGTGGACGCCGAGTGACCATGCATGTGTGTGGGTGTGGGTGTCAATGTATCAAACCCCACAAATACCCCCCCGCTTAGATTGAAACAAATATTAAAAATACTTTTTTCAATATGTCCGTGAATATGTTGGTTTGATTACGTTGATGATGATGCTTGTAGTAGTAGTAGTAGTAGTCATGCCAAAAATGACAGAAAAGGCTGGTTGCTGAAAAAAAGGGTGGGTGGCACGGACGTGGCTCATAGGTGTGGGAGAAGGTTGCTGGAACGTATGACTGCTTAGACTGATGGTCCGCCATATTGGATCCTCGAAAAGCACATGGTGATATGGAAGAGTGAGAAAAATTTTACGTTGACCAATGTACATGTAGAGAAAATCGGTCTCACTTGAGTTAAAGTTTGTAAGGCGTCATTAATTACGAGTGAATTTGTGAAAGGTGAATTTTTTTGGTTGTCTCTCGTAGGCTGAAGAGAAAAAGAGTCTGAAATGCGATGCGCGTGACTAGGGATTTTGCAGCAGTGTAACCCTATCAGAGTGCCAGGATGTGGCATGCTCTGGAAAATTCTCGGTGGTTGATATGGCTGTTAAAAATCTTCTAATTTATTCCAATGCTCCACGTTGAGTTGCTTGCGTTTGTAAGAGTTTCCGTGTTTTGCTGTGCGTGTGGGTTTATGTTGACGTTAGAAGAATTAACAGTTGGTTATAAACTTTGATTTGCAAAGTGGTCGATTGAAGCTTGTGTTGATACCGAGTGTCGACGTGTGTTTGAGAGAACTAAAAAGATATCTGGGTTTAATGTCGAATTTTCTTTGAAGGTCTCAATTCTCCAGTATAAATAATTCGGCTTGTCGATCTCCTTAGAGTTCTGATTGAGTGACATTGCGTTGAATGTTGAAAAACGTCTTTAAGTCGACGTTGTGCCACTCTTTTTCTGGAAAACCTGGGAGAGAGAGATGACAGTTGTGCTGTCTAGTGTGCGATTGTAAAAATTCTGTGTGGGGTCACCATCTTAGAGTCCTGTGGAAAAAGTTGGGAGATAACGACGTTGAATAGTAGTTCTTGTTGATAGACGAAGAAGAAGTGCTGAGTCCCATTTCCAACGATGCTGGACTGAATTACGCCGAATCGACATCACGTCGGGGTCACCATTGTAGAGGACGAAGGCGTCCCTTACTAATTTAGATTTACGAGTCGACTCGACGTAACTGGTTGGGGAAATAAAACAGACAATAAGAAAGAACGAGTAAGGCGAAAGTAACCAGAAAAACAATGTATTGACAAAGGTTACATGGGGTTGAGAGAGCATGCATAAGAAAGTGAAAAGGAAAGAGTCATTCCCCTTCGTCTGTTCGTAGAAACAAAATAAGATGTATGAAGTTTTTTCTCTAGCTGAAAGAAAGGTTTGTAACAATTGTTAAGATTATCGTAAAGAGTTCAAAGTTCAAATCCTTGATGAAGAAAGTCAGACAGAAGACAAAGTTCTGTGTCTCTGTGTGTGTTGAGTAGAGAGAGAGAGAGACTTACATGCGAATGTAGCAGTCTTAGGCAGTCTGTGGATTTCTACTGACGAAGGTTGGAAAAATTGTGAATTTATGTGTAGAAAGTTATTTTATGTAAAGTCCAGTTTGAATGAAAGTTAATGTGCATAGTGTTAATGTCGGTGAGAAGAAAAATAAAAAAATTTTGCGCCACTAATTGCTACCCGCAATTAGTGCGCGTGTGTGTGTGTGAGTTAGGGAGACATGTCTGCTCTCGCCCCGGGACGAAATCCTAACTGGCCTACCACGTGATGTTCCCCGCTTTTATTGGCATCATTTAGGCGGGAAACAAGTCATCACGTGGACGCCGAGTGACCGTGTGGGTATGGGTGTCAATGTATCAAACCCCACAGCCTTCTGAAAATGTATGTGGTGTTTGACATGCATGTATACGTGTGAGTGATGGCGCGTCTTCAATTGACAGGAATTTGTTTAGCAGCTGAATTCTCACTAAGAAGCTGAGAATATTTATATTGCCGCTAGGAGGCTAAAAATGCCTGCGCAGGAAAACTAGGTTTTCCAATGCAAACAATTTTAGCTGAAAATGAACCAATCAGCGAGCCTGTTCTTGGTAGACTGTAAAAGGCCTGTTTGATCCAATTTTCTACTAACAGTAAACAAAAACGATTATTTGAAAATAACGCGATTTGTAAATTGCCGCATACCTGCGATTTGTAAATTGTCTCATAATGAATGCACTGGTGATATTAACCAATCATTACTTGACAAAGCTGATGTGGTATGTATGAATGTATGTGAGTATGTGGATGTGTATGTAAAGAGGTTCCACAATAGCATGATTTTAAAAGGCCCCAATTTAATAAAAACAAAGTTTTATCGTCAAAATGTTAATGTTATTATTAACAAGAAGAAAGATAAAAGTATTTTAAAATTATTTTTAAAAAAATTTTAATCCTTTTTTCACATTTTTGAAATTTTGGTTAAAAATCTTTCTTTTTTTTTAAATTTAATTTTGTTTTATCGTTAGCGAATGATCAGATTTTTACCAGAGTTTGCTATGATAAAACTTAAAAGAAATATAACTAAACTCATTTAATTTAGGAATTCTTGCAAAAATCAAATAATGGTCAGATTTTAATGAAACTTTCAGGACTTATTAACAAATGACGGAAAGTATTTTTGAAATCATTATTTTCATAAAATCTTGGTAAAATATTTTTTATATGTTTTTTACCCACCAGTTAAGTTTCAGAAAATTCTAGAAATTGACTACTGTGCCGAAACTTTGTTTTATTAGTTAAATGCAGGACTCCTTGGGAAGTAAGTCACTTATTTTTCTTTTCAAACAGTTATCACTTTTTCGAATCTGCTCTGAATAGTGAAATAAAAAAAATGCAATAAAACTATGCCATTTTTTTATTTAGATAAATAAAAATTGGCATAGTTTTATTACAAAGTTTCGGCACAGTAAATTTCTAGAATTTTCTGGAAACTAATTGGTGAGGAAGGTAATATGTGTAGGGATTGAATAAAAACACGAAATAAAATAAAAAACAGTAAATAAAATAAAAATAGAAAATAAAATAAAAACTACGAAATAAAATAAAAGTACAAAATAAAATAAACATAAAAATCTTCCAGGAGTCTTCTGACAGGAAAGACAATTTACACATGTGCAAAAAGAGAGGCTTCCTAGCGCCAAAAATAAACTCTATCTCTTTTTCTGTTGGACTTTGACTGGTAAAGACGTGCCGACTGTTCGGGAAGGAATTTCCCCAACAAGAGGTCGTTGAAATCAAAAATAAAATCAGCGTCCAAACTGTCCCTCTAGTGTCTCTGTATTTTTCCTGTTCTCTTTGCCTATTTATTTCAGCGACGAAAGCTATTCAACAAGTCTTGGATGTTTAGGTGAAAGAACCAACTCAGCAGTAATAGCCATAACATCCATACATGTAATATATATTATATGTTAACTTCTCACCCTATCCCCACCAATTAAGAAAATAATTGCAAAGTTCAAAACATTAATTTAAAACAGTGCTCAATATAAAAATAGAGTAATGAATATTTATTTTTAATTGTTACTTTAGAATATGTACAAACTACTACAAACTTATAGTTTGTACATGTTCTAAAGTAATAATAATAATAATAATAATAATATATATATATATATATATATATATATATATATATATATGTATATATATAAGGTTTTATTAAACTCACCACAAAGTGTAGAAACATCAAATAAATTGTTCATTGTTATAAAAAATATCCTTGTCTTGCGTTTTTTCCCCTAAATTCGTTTAATTTTAATGCATTTCATAAACATTATCGTTTTGCATTGTTTTGTTGTTTGTTTTTTTTTCTTTTTTTCCAAGTGTGTAGTTTCAAGATTGTCATATTCCGGACAACACCTTGAATAATGTAAAATCACAGCTACCTAAATTAGATTATATTTATTATGGACCTCCAACAAGTGGAACAAGTGGTGGCATACCGACGTGAACTTTTAGAAAGCGGCCCGTTCTTCTTGTTTGTTTTTTTTTTGTTCTCTACAAAATAGTGAATACAGACAATACTCATTTTTTTTTTTTTAATCATGGAGCAGGGCGCAGAAGCACAGCACATAGAAGCGGCAATAACCTTAAACCTTTCTTCTGTCAGTGCAAACACTGTCAATGTTAGTTTTTTTGTAACTGCAAGCGATTTTTAACTAAAACAAAACATTACTGTCCGGCGACCGCGATACTGAGTTGTAGTTGAGATACTATCTACAGAATTCTATAGAAGTTGCAGACCTTTTAGAGTCCTGACGTATGATATGTTACGGCGGACAGTCATTTAGTGGAACTGGTAAGTCTGATGAGAGCAAGCTTAGAGATTTATTCAATAATGTCGAGCTGAGTTATAAAACTCTCTCGCAACTACTACGTCATATGAGATCCTTACTGAGACTAAATTTAATGTCCAAAACTATCCGACGGCGTATGTGAGTTGACAAGTTATCCACGACCACTACTCAGATCCTAACACTAATGACGGAAGATTTATTAAAAAAAAAAAAAAAAAAAACTAGCTGATGTTGCCGATCGCATACATGCAACAGAGAATAACCGTTTAATGCATTTTCTGAGTAACGAAAAGCAAAGTGATCAAAAAATTAATCAAATTAAAAAGGCTATCACTGAACTGACCATCCAAATGAGACCGTTGATTAGGCGCTGAAGCAGCAGATCACGTTTGAGTCAGGTCGGTGAGAGAAAGAGGGGTACCAGCAGGCATAAACACCAAACAAAAGATGATACATTATGTTTATATCATAGAACTTCTGGTAACAAAGCCCACAAATGCAATAAGCTGTGCAACCAGCAGGGAAATGAGTCAGCTAGCCAATGAGCGCGACTCCATTAACTGAACAAATAACATCAGAGAGTAGTCGCTTATATTATTTGCTTGATAAATCAACTAATATGGATTTTCTTATAGACACGGGAGCACAGGTCAGTGTCATTCCAGTCACGTCTAGTATGAAAAAGTAAAATGTCTTAACTTCAGCGTGTAAACTGCAGACGGCAAATAGATCGGTTATAACAACGTATGGTAAAAAATACTTAGGTTGGATCTTCGTTTAAGACGAGAGTTCAAATGGGTAGTGGACATTAAAATACTCATTGTTAGAGTTGACTTTTTCATTCACTACTCATTATTATCAGAATTTGACAAAAAGGACCTTGTCAGATGACAAAACAAAGTTGAAAGTTTCAGGCATTCGCACTGCATACGTTACCACGAGAATTGCTGCTGCACATTCTCCAGAAAGCGAATTCAGCCACATTCTTCCGGACACAATCCGTCCTTTATTACAACCTAAAGTCATTAAGCACACGACTACTCATCACATTTAGACAAAGGGACAGTTTACTTATGCGGCACTGCGTAGACTGCGATCAGATAGGTATAAATTTGCCAAACAAGAGTTTCAGAACCTAATAAAACAGAGAATAGCCCGTCCTTCTAAAAGCTATTTGGTATCTCCAATTCATTTGGTTCCGAAAGGAAATTATGTGGGGATTTCAGTTAATTCTGTCAAAAACTCTGATCATTATCCTTATCATTTATTAGCCTTTTCACTACATCACTGCAGGGAGCAGCAATTTTTTCTAAAATTGATTTGATGAAGGATTATTACCAAATTCCAGTTGCAGAGGATGATATATGCAAGAAGGTGGTCACTATACCGTTTGGATTATTCGAATTTACCATAATGTCTTTCGTACTTCGAAATGCGACGCAAATATTTCAGGGATTTATCGACGAATTATTTTTGAAATCTTTCTTTTGTTTTCGCATATATTGATGATTTACTGATGATTTACTCAAAGCATTCTGCACACTTGCAACAAGTGTTTGAAAGACTGGCAGAATACGGATTTAGAATTAATATAGAAAAATACTTGATTGGAGTTCGACAATTAAACTTTTTAGGACATGCGATCTCACAGGAAGGAGTTACACCTGTTCAAAAGAAAGTTAACGCTATTTCCGATTTACCAACGCCGAACGACAGCTCAGGCGCTTCGTCGGACTTATCCATTTTTACAGAAATCCTATTCCTTATTGTTCATACATTTCATCACCAATCACTTCCTTATCAAAAGGAAAGAATAAAAATTTTAAATTAACTGACCAACAAACTCAACCAGCGGAAAATGACAAAAAATCTTTATTGAATGACGCTAAACTAAGTTATTTGCGTAATGATGACAATATCAAATTGACATTAACAACTGATGCTAGTGGAGTAGCGTTTGGGGTCGTTTTACACTAAGTAAGTGATAACATCTCTCAGCCTATTTAATGTTTTTTCTTCTAAAATGACTCCAGCTCAAAGGAATTGCAGCACTTTCTCCAGAGAACTTTTAGTTATATTTTTTAGCTGCAAGAAAATATTGGTATTTATTAGAAGGCAGAGATTTCGAGATTTTCACTGATCACAAACCTTTAACTTATGCATTGAATTCTACTTCAAGTAAATACTCACTGTGAGTATTGTGTCAACTTGATTTTATTTGGAACTTCACTTCAACAATTTAACACATTCATTGAGATGATAACACAGTTGCAGATGCATTGTCCAGAACATCACTTTATCATAAAAGCTGTTTTCGATTTTGATACTATCGCCAAAGCGTAAGAATCAGATGAAATCATGGGATTAGCGATGCAAGGGACATCACTCCAGTTGACTAAGTTACCATCACCTTTTAGTAACAAAATGATTTTGTGTGATACTAGTAGTAAGAACCCAAAACCTTGTGTTCCGTCAAATTACGCACAACTATTTTCCAGTAATTAGTAAAGATCAAAGGATTTTTATGTAAAAATTATTTTTGTTTAATCTTGTTAGAACCTTTAAAAACTTTGGCTAAAATTCTTGTTTTTCCAGCATCGACGTTGTACCATAATTTAGTATGGGATATTTTACCATCATTTTGCGGTGGAAAACACTGATTTGGAAATTCTTACCCAAATCATGTGATTGCCGGATTTTAATTGAACTTTTAGGAAATTTTCACAAATGAATAAAATTATTTTTGAAATCTTTCTTTGATGGAAAATCTTTTGAATTCTTTTTTATAGTTGTTAAATCAACTTTTTATGACATTTCAAGAAATTCTTTTTGTAGCACTTAGTTATAATGACAAGACCTCAGAGAATTTAAATCATGAACCGCGAGTTAAAAAAAGTCTGCTCTGAATCGTAAAATAAAAAATGCAAATAAAGTGAAGTCATTGTTTAATTAGAAAAGCTAAATATATTGTAGACACTATTTTCTTAAGAAAAACAAATTTCACGATAAATATTGAATGAGTTGTTTTCATTTTTTAAAAGTCTTGATTTAGAATAATTTAATAAATTTTAGAATTTTTAAAAATTCTGTATTAATTTATATCGGTCATGTTAATTTAATAACAACTATATTTACTAATTATAAATGGAAAAACTTACTACAATTTAACGTCGCCCAATATTTAAAACATGTGTGTGTATAAACGTGTCATTTTTTGTAAATACGAGCATCATGAGAAAATTTACGGCATTATCAGAAAATAATGACGGTAAAGATAGTTAAATTAAAATTTGATGATAACTAGAAATAGAGCCATTCATTTCTAGGGTTTTTTTAGTGGTTATGTTAAAATGGTAAGGTCAAGTGCTTATTCAGAAAGTATGAGGTTACCGTAACGCGTAAGTTAAAAAATGCGATTGATTTTTGTTGTATTTGTAAAATGGGATTCATGCTTGGTCAGTTTTGCCAATAAACGGGAATGATGTATGTACAATTGGAAGAACGAGGGCGGGCTTTACGGGAGTCTGTAATGTGAGGCGATGACGTTGTGACGCAGAAGTGCATGCATTTCCCCAGCAACATCGGATGGGTTGGCACCTTGTAGAAAACGTGAAATTGTTATGGCGTATATAAGTTACAAAAAGTTGAAACATACCGTTTGTTTTCATAGACCGCCACAGCATACGAAACAACCAGCTTCAGCTAAAATCACATCCACCACAATTATCGCTTGAGTCAACAAACTAAAAATGCTTTTAACATTGTATCTACACATGCAACTGAAAATTTAGAAGTGTTTATTTACATGTCGACTTCTTCGCCTTCGTCATCGTCTTCGTCATCTTTTTCATCCTTTTCTTCTTCTTCTGCTTCGTATTTTTCGTCTTCTTTTTCTCGTTTTTTCTTTTTTTTCTTTTTTCTTCTTCTTCGACTTCTTTGTCTTCTTCGTCTTCTTCAATCTCTTCTTCGCCGTCTTCTCTTTCTCCTTCTTCTGCTTCTTCTTGAAATTAACCTCCTACCCCTATGAACAACTTCTCTTGTTGCTGACATTGAATTAATGTTTTTGTTCAAACGACGATCGCGTTCACCTTCAGCCACCACAGCTTTTATTGCAGCGGCGTCTTTGTTCACATGAACGTAACGTTGAACGTCAGTCCTTTATGCTCAAGCAGCTGCCGAAGACGCAGCCTTTCGGCTCAGCCGCCGATCACATTTACAGGGTGTATACGGGTCGGCTGATTTTAAGTTTTTGGGTATCATCTGACAATTTTGTAGGCTTCTTTGGCGGATTCTTTTGAATTCTCAGCCCAAATTTTAGCATTCTTTGGCCGTTTTTCGATTTTTAATGGAATTTTCGATTATTTTCGACCTTTTTTAGCGCCCTATTCCTTTATTTGCGTCATTTCACAGGTTCACTGCAGTAGCCTGTATGGATTTTCCCCTATTTTCTTCGTTTTACCATGCTTTTTGCTCAATTATATGTTCATTTTTCATCTTTTTTTAGGGTTTTTGTTGATTTTTTTTTTTTAGGTTTTAAAGGTTCGTATATACCCTGGTTTATCCTCATTCTCAGCAGTTTCCGCAGTCGTCAGATAAGTAGGGTCTGTGCAAACGAAGATCATGTTGAACTTCATTCTCTGGAACTTGTGCGGCAGTTGTAGTTGTAGCATTTCTGCTACGACGAAGTTCACGCTAGGCATCATTCTGTGAAGCTGTTGTGGCGGCCATAGCTGTAGCAAATCTATTTAGATGAAACTCACGTTGAGCTTCATTTTCTGAAGCGCGCGCAGCTACCATGGCAGTAGTATTTCTGCTCAAACGATGTTTACGTTGAACGTCATTCTCTAAAGCTCATACGTCTGCTTTCGTCTTTGCTTTCGTTGACTTAGTTTAAGTTGACGTTCTTCGTTAATCACTGAAGCACTGTAGGTTGCAGTTTAGGAAGCATTTATGGATTGTCTGAATGAACAATCATCATTTTCAATTGAATGTGCGGATACAATAGGGAAGCATTTCTAGTTTGTTGGCTCAAACAACTCACGTCAATGGACATGGCCGTTGCATTCACAGACCATTCCACACTTTGGGACTATCTACTACTCGATGAAGTCTTCCGTTGACTCCTTTGTCTACACAGTTGGTGTTTGGTGAAATGTACGTTATTTAGATTGGAGAGCGCAAAAGTGGTCGAGAATGTGGATCTTAAGTATAAAGCAGTACCAAAGCGTTATGTTTAGGAACCAAAGTTCGAAATCCCAAGTTTAGAAATGATTCCCAGTCTTAGACGGCAATGTTTTTGGTTAAATAAGCTTAACCTGCATGAGGTAGGATATTTATTCAGAATAGTAAATTTCAAGCCGACATCGAGGAAAAATGTATCAGTAAAAACTTACTTGGATCGTGCAGCGCACTTAGAAATTTAGTAAGGAAGGGTTTGTTTTGTTTGTTTGTTTGTTTGTTTGTTTTTTAGGGTTTTTTTTTTTCACAGAGGTCGCTGTTTTAGCCAAGCGTGATGAGAAATCTTAAATTCAAGAAATGTCTTATTTTAAATTTTACACCTTTGATCAGCTCTGGTAGTGCAAAATTAAATTTATTGCAAACGTAGAATGTTTGTAGAATATTAGAATATTGTCCGAAAATAAGCTTAATACTTCAGTACAGTGGCATCTCGACTTAAGTTGTTTCGACTTACATTACTCTGGAAGTTTTGTGGTGTCCTTCCTCAAAAGAGTCCATGTTGGACTTTTCCGACTACTATAAGATTAGTAAGAGAGGAGGCCTTGGGGAAAAGTTGAATTGATTGAATGCTGGACAACCGACACACGCACTAGTCGTGTAATAATCTTTTGTTGCATTTACTGTAAAAATATACAATATTTCTATAACACATATTTTGTTATTTCTTAAACCTTTCACTTGGTCACCACAGGAAGTTACAGCGTTACTTTCGTTCAAAATACAGCCGTTCAAATACATTGATAACATTGATTTGAAAATATTTTGTGTCCATTAAAGGTTCGAACCTTGATCTGCAAGTTACCAGATTTTGGTTGAATTCGCATAAGGTGTCTCAGAGGAGAAGAGTATGTAAAGTAAGAGTATGTGTTTCGGTGATTTTTGGCATACCCTGTAAATCGATTCTAAAAAATTTTGTGTACATCCAAGTATTATGTCATGATCGACAAGTGACCCAATTTTGGTTGAAATCGGACCAAGGGTTTCAGAAGAGTAGGGTTCATTAGAATGGAGACACATAAACACACACACAGATGTATACATTTTTATAAATATAGATTTTTATAATGTCCTCAGTAAGCGTCTTCGTAAATTAGACTATAAATCTAAAGAACTTAAAGTTCAATAAAATATTTGACTGCTTAGAAAATTTTCTCAATTTTTTAAAATTAACGGATATTTTACACACACACACACACACACACACACACACACACACACACACATATATATATATATATATATATATATATATATATATATATAATACTTGCTGGTTGAACCAACAGACGGTAGATCAAAAAATTCAAACAAATGAACTGAATATGCAGAGCGAACAATATGTCAAGGAACCGAACATGCACTACTTACTTGATACCTAGGTATCGACAACGCCTGCCTCTTTTTTGTCTGAACGATTTAACAATCATTTGTCGGATTGGTCGAACTTATTTATATCCATCAACATTGCTTTTAGCGGATTGTTGGTGGGAAGACAGAATTTAATTTTGTTAATTATAGCAAATAATTCAGATAAATTCAGGAAGATGTAATCTATGTTTAGTTGAAAAAAAAAAATAATAATAAAGTATCCTACAAATCTACTTTAAATACGTAAGTAATTCATATGCAAATGCCGCCACAAATCTAAATTTTTACATTTTAAATTATGATATAAAAACCCTCTGAAAAGTAATTCCAAATTAATCTATGTCTTCCCTCTTCCTAATCAATATAGTATTAACTAAAACGACCATATAGATTTAACTTATTGACCCTTACATTTTCCGAGTCCATGAATTTAGATAGCAACTAATAACAAATTTTAAGTTTATTTTCCCAATCCCCGAATACTTCCTCTACCTAAAATTTTAATTTAAATTGTTTTTTTCTCTACCTATTCTAATATCCTCCCACTTTTCCCCTACCATAACCTCTTATGTTTGCTTATTCCTTACAAGTAAAGGCATGTATGTATATGTGTGGTGTATATATATATATATATATATATATAGGTAGGTATGTGTTGGTATGTGTATGTGTATATGTATATATATGCATGTGTGTTTGCACGTATATATGTAAGTATGTGTGTATGTGTCTATGTATATTTCCTTATTTTAAATTTAAATTTATATTCATTTATTTTGTTCTCTATAAATTTGGTTGATATATATGTATGTGAGTGTGTGTGTTTGTATGTGCGTGTATAGATATTTATTTATATATATGTGTGTATGCGTAAATATATGTGCATTTATATGTTTATATGTTAGTGTGCGTATGTGGGTATATGAGTAAATATATTTTCATATATATTTGTTGTGGCAGACCTACCCATTAACATAGTAAATCAACCTGCATAAATACCATGTGACTAGTAGTCACCGGGAGATCACCAGTCTGGTATGAGTCAGACACCCGTAGAGTAACTTACCGAACAGAGACTTTGATATCCGACACCTCTTGCTCGTCAGCTAGACGAACAAGCTGGCATATTGTACATTTACCCGTTATTTTGTTAATACAATTGTTTACACTAATCCCTTGTTCCTGTTTTTTATTTGTGACCCCTTAAACAGAGTTACGGCAATATTTAAGGTGCAGGTGTATTTATGTACTCATATATGTGGATGATCGTATGTGCATGTATGTATATATTGTATAATTTTTGAAAATTTGTTTTCATCTATTCTTTTAGTGCTTTATTCATATCAATAATCAATTTATTGATATAATGAGCTTATTAAGGGAATCTACGATCTACACTACAATTATCTATATATTTAAAATTTCCTATACAATCTTTCTATATTAGGGATTTTTTTTTGTATATAAAATATTTTCTTTATATATATATATATATATATATATATATATATATATATAAACGAGATTATAATTATACTCCTGTCGAAAACCTTCCTCGAAAACTTTCGACAGAAGGAAAAAATGTTTTTTTAAAAAAAGAGCTTAGTATATGAACGTCAGTCAAAAGTGTTAGGACCGAGATCAGCACGAAACCCAAAGAAAAAAACCCGATACGAGTAATCATCTAACAAAAAGCGCTCAATACAGAGGTAGAGCGAAATAAATAGATAACGCCTAATGAGCCAGACGAACCTACCTAGGTTTCACCTAAACGGAGCGTCAGGGAAAGCCAGGCTCATCGGTGTTATCTATTTATTTCACTCTACCTCTGTATTTTTTTTTTAAAACCATTTTTTTTTACTTCCGTCGAACATTTTCGAGGAAGGTTTTCGACACGAGTATAATTATAATCTCGTTTATCATAGCTCTAGGTTAGTCTATCGAGCACTGTTTAAATCAAATAACATGGAACGCATAGATTTAGGGTGTTACTTAAGAATATACCCATACCTGACCGTCATATGTTTGAATTACGCTTACTAAAAAAAAATAGAGAAGTGATGGAAAGCGTACTTTTACCTAAATAATTTAAATAACAACAACACTAACTATAAATATGGATTCAAAACCTATGCCCATCGCCCACATATTAAAGAACTAGATAAATTTGAAGCTGAGTTTATCGGCATAATTAAAAAACTAAAATGTAGAAGGAAAAGAAATAATAACGTCCAACAAAAAGTTAGTGTAGATATTAATGAGATAAAGAGGAGTACAAAAAAATCTACGTTAAAACCGACAAATACAGATATTTATATAAAATGAGTCCTAATATGTATAAAAGAGCATTACATAAGGAAGTGGTTAAACATTATAAAAAAGCCGCAACTGACATAGAGACTAAAATTAATAAAGAAGCTAGTATTTTAGTCGGTAAATTTGAGTAACATAATCGAGTCGAAAAATTAAATTTGAAATCTTGTTTTATAACAGCTAAAGATCATAAGAGCAACTTCCCTAACAACTCGGAATATAGGTTACTGAACCCTACCAAAACAGAGTTAGGTAGGATAAGCAAGGTTATATTGCAGAAGGTATGCAAATCACTAAGGAGCCAGCTTTCTCTGACGATCCGTTTAGGTGAAACCTAGGTAGGTTCGTCTGGCTCATTAGGTGCTATCTATTTAAATATATATATAGTCATCCGCAGACATATCTGTTTCGCTGTATCACAGCTCAACAGTACGGTTAGACTCCGATTGCTTTTTAAACCAGGATTGAAACCCGATTGAATTGGCGTCAGTCGGCGATTCTACTTCTGGGCTATGGGCGATCGGTAGAAGAAGGCAGACTTTTTTAGCGTGTATATTATCATTATATATATATGTGTGTGTGTGTGTGTGTGTGTGTGTGTGTGTGTGTGTGTGTGTGTGTGCATATCATTTATCAAAATTCTCTGTTTAGACCCCCTCCAGTACAACATTTACTTTTTCTGTTTCTCTCCTTTTATTCCAGTAGTCTAATTTAAAGTAATTTTATCCATACAGTAGTAAGACAATATTATTTTAAAGGTAAACATTTTTGAAAAACTTTTGGCAGAGCCGAATATTACATCATGCTATCTTTTTCTCTATTTTCCTTTTTCCCTTTTTCTTTCTCCTTTTCTATCCCTTTCTTTCAACTCTCCTGGCGTTTCTTACAACGGCTGTCTGGCGTAAGTTTTCTTCTTTCTTTCTCCCTAATCTCTCCTTTAACACTTTCCCTGTCTACCCTGTTGTTTTCTTTTTCCCCTTTTCTGTTTGCAATTTCCCCCACTTACTTTCCTGTAACACGATTAATTTTGATTTCTTAACACAGATGCAATCTAAAAGTAATTTTCAATGATGGAATCTTGAATCCTTTTCGCCGTCTCTCTTTTCTTTTCTCATTCTTTCCTAAACTCCCTATCAATGTCTAGACGACAACCTTCTCACATAATCTACTCTATCTTCTAACACCCCTCCCATTACGCTTCTCATATCATCTTAATTTTTGTCCTCTTCTCTCATGTAAACTTCTGGTGTATGAATTTATTTGAGTAAACTTCCGGTAAATGAATTTTGACATGTATTTGCATAATAAATGAATTTTGTCACTGAAGAAGCGAGAGTTTTCCTCGCTGAGATGACCATACGACATATGTAATTTTCGGAGTTTTATTTGAATATATATATATATATATATATATATATATATATATATATATATATATATATATATATATATACACACATATATACATTATACATATGCACAAATTAAAAATAAAAATTAGACTGATTTTTCTCCAGTTTCTGAAAGGATTTTTTTGTTGCTGAGGTGGTGTGTTATCCTCTGTGGGGATTTTCATATCGAAATGGTCATTCAACATTCTTGAATTAATCCTATTTTAATATATATATATATATGTGTGTGTGTGTGTGTGTGTGCGTGCGTGTGTGTGTGTATGTGTGTGAAATTAAATAAATTGCAGACATTACTACAGTATTCATAGCTGATTCTATTAATTGATGTCTTAAGTTTTTTAATAAATATTGCCTCGAGAATCTCTAGCTTACTTTTGTTGTTTTCTTGGTGTAGGATAGTTGTGGCTTCTGTTTACAATCGATGAAAAATGGCGGAAATTTTTAAATTTTTTTTTTAAATTTAGAAAATTTTTGATACAGATCAACATAATTTCGGTTTAAAATACACCAGGGTATATTGCTTACTGAAATTAGTAAATTTAATCCGTTGGCTTTTAATTAAAGCTAATTTTAAAGCTTGAAGATAACTTATTATTAAGATTTCAATTTAAATTTAGGTATAAAAAAATGAGTGGAGGTACCTACTGTATTATCTGGCTTGTTTAATGAAATTTTATTTAAGACATAACAAAGAGAAAGGTTATAATTTACATTGAAAATTAATCTGCATCAACCTATTTCAACAATTTATTTTTATGTCTAAATGTAACCATAAATTCATTTCTCTTGTTTAATACGCTAAGATTATTTAAGTGTTTTAAGTTGATACCTCCACTCATTTTCGGTACCTAAGTTTTAAAATAAATTTTTAAAAATAAAAAACTTTTGTTAAGCTTTCATTTTAGCTTTAATTGAAAACTAAATGATTAAATTTACTATTTCCAGTAAGAAAAATACTCTGATTTATTTTAAATAGAAATTACATTGATTGGAATCTTAACTTTTTGAGATTTTTAAGTTATAATTTTTTTCGCCCATCTTGACAGACTGACAAGTTTATAAACAAAAGTTAATTCTCGGTTTTAAAAATATTGCAAACAAAATATACATCTGTGACACGTTATTTTTGGATAATTAGCAAATTCAAATTAATTAGTTCAATTAATCTGATTTGAAACACGTACTACTTGTTTATAGCCTGAAATTAAGATTAAGAGTATTTCTTAATCATGGAGGTCTTATCTTTCTTGCCTGTGAAGTGAGTAATGACAGCTAGATATAATGATAAGCTAAGTACAGTTGACCAGAATTGATATGATTCTCCAATTTTTTTTTTTTGTACACGTGACGTTTTACTGTAGCACACAAAATACCATACTTAAAAAAATAACCTTCACACACACATACACACACACAATTATTATTTTAGATATCTTTTTGCTTGAAGATTTGTATTAAGCTTTTAAATTTTCGATTAGAATTTATAGTCTTCACTTAATAACAGCTACCCTCACTCATTATAAGTTTTAAATTGAATTTTAAAAAAGTTTTCTTGAAGCTTTCATTTTAGATTTAATTAAACGATAAATGATTTAATTTAATATTTCCACACATACTCTGGTGAATTTCAAATAGAAATTATATTGATTGGAATCTCAACATTTTTATCGTTTTAAAAATTTATCATTTTTTTGCATTCATTGTCAAGCAGTCAACAAAAGCTAATTCTCGGTTTTAAAAATCTAACAAATCTAAAATATATTTTCGGAAACGTTATTTGAGGAAAATTAGCAAATTTAAAGTTAAATTAATTTGATTTACACAAGTATTACTTGTTTATAGCATGAAATTTAGAATAAATGTATTTCTTAATCACTAAGCCGTGAGCTTTCTGACCTTTGAAGTGAGTGATGACAGCCAGATGACATTTTAAGTGTTTAATGACAGCTAAGTATGTTTGACCAGAATTGACATAATCGTCTAATTTTTCCCTATTTAGGAAAGAGACCGTGAAACACGTGACCTTTTAATGTAACACAGAAAATACCACACTTAAAAAAAACTTTATAAACACAAAAAAATTTAAAATTATTTAACAAAATCTTTTGGCTTGATGATTTGTATTAAACTTTACAATTTTACGTTAGTAAATATAGTCTTCACTTAATAACCTAACGACGACAAGGCTTTGAAGAAATTAAAAAAATATTTTTGAAACTTTATAAGCTATTATAATTAAAAAAGAAAAAAATGAAAACAATTCTTGTAAAGATTCATTCATATAAAAATTAATTAATTCATTCATTCATTCTTCTTCTTCTTCTTGCCATGTCCCTTTATGACGTAGGCGATGATGGCCTTCTATGTCTCCATATTTCTGGTAGCTCTTAGCACGCTTTCAGATACTGATTGTTAATTTTAAGTGATGAAAATTTTCAAAATTGGATTAATTACAATAAAAGAATGACAAAACAATAAATATATAAAAATGTTTTATTTATTTATTTATTTATAAAATGTTTCTAATTTTCTTTTTTTATATTTAAATTTTTTTCCATTAGGTTGTCATTTTTCTTTTTGCAAAAATTGTTTAACAATGCATTTGTCGAAGTCTACACCAACATGTTTTCTATTTTTTCTATGTTGTGACCATCATCGCAATAATCGACATGAAATAACATATCATAGTCCGACAAAATATTTAAAGTTATATAAACAGCTAATTGTCGCTGATTTATTGAATAAAGAAAAGAAGTGTCTTTTGTTAGCTTATCTAAAACTACATAATTGTACAGCACCAAATCATTGGGGTGTAGCAGGGAGCCTCTGTTAATACCCTGAAGATAACAGTTACTTTCAGGGATTTGTTCTGCATTGTCTGTCATTGGTCCAGTTATTAAGTTTTTGCAGCTATTGCAATTTACTTTTTTAAAAACTGCATGACAACAATAACCTGCTAGGTATACTATTACAGGAAAAACTTCCCTGCATTTAATGATATCATCATCTCTTACATCTATATTATATTGATGTACATCTAACTGATGTCCATCTGTAATATTATTCCAGTTGGTTTCTTTTAAATCACTCAGATCAATATTTTTGTTATTCAGTGGCAGATTTAATTTGAAAACTGAAAACATTCTGATTTTCTTTTCACACTCGAATAATTGTCGGATCGAAATATTATATTGACCACCTGCAAACTGGCCAAATCTTAACTCCAGGTGATCCATCTGGAATTTACCTGGTAAAATATATTTCATGTTTAATTCTTCGATACAATAAATAGCCAGTTGTAAAATTGCATGTGTAGTGTGATGCAAAGCTGTAAAGGTTTCCTTCCCATTAATCTCTGGAATTTTATTCCAATTCTCCAACCAGTTACAAAAAGTATCAAGAAATATAACATTTGCATCATTTTCTTTATTAGTAAGTGGGTTTGCATATTTGTTGTTAAGCCGGCGACCTTTAAATGGGTTTTTGACATTTAATATTGTCCACCAAGTATGAAATATCTTTATATATTCTGCAACTTCTGCAAAGTTTGGTAAACATTTCTGTTTCCCTAAGGTCAACAGTCCTTGAATGGTGTATTCACTAAAAATTTGCATTACAAAATTTACATTTTGCCTTTCCAAATTATTAGGATAAAGGGCCTTTGAAGTTAATCGGTAGCAATATTTAAGAAGTGACTCTGATTCAAGTTTGTGCATTTTCTGTAAAGTAGTAAATGGGGCTTTTAGAAGAGTATCTGATTGATTATCTTCATTATCGTAAAACTTAGGGAATTTCATGCATTTGTTGGCATCTTTTTGGCCAAGCCAGTTGTTTCTTATGCACTTTAAAATGTGAACAGAATCAAATATGAAGAAAAGAGGCCTAGACTTAATAAATGGGTGTTGATATACAATTGAAAGTTTTGGGGGGTTACAAAATAATGACATGGCTTTCTTATTAATAGCATTATTATCTGTTATAACAGATATTACTATGAACCCAATAACCTCTAATCCAATTATTACCTGTTTTAATATGTCAAATAAATTTTGTGCAAGACACTTCGTTGGCATAATATGCACAACATCCTTGTATTTTGAACAGACACTGCTCAGCATAAAAGCAAAGGCACTTGTTGCAGCCTCATAACTATTGAAGGCTAAGCCAACTACATCAAAGTATGGCTTTATATGAATCTCATCGACAAGTAAAGATACTGTCTTATCTTCCTGCGATAATAATTTAAATTTATTCTTTATGTACATCAAAACATTATTGTCATCTTGTTTAACTACAGGATTCATATAATTTGTTAGAGTTAATTTTCTGATGGTAGAATAACTGGGCAAAATAAGTTTATTACTATCTCTTAATAGTCTGTAACCTTTTGGAGAGCAATTATAAAAATAAGGAACAAAAAATTAACATTTCTGCTGAATACTCTAACTTATTTTATAACATTTGCATATCATTAGATATAACTGTTCACATATAAATTTTAGGGTTGTAAAACTTTTAAAAGACTGGTCTTCAATAAATGACAACAAGGAAATTACTAAATTCAACAAAGCAATCACATTTGGGCAGTTGGCTTTGTGTTCCTCAACATCAAGTTTTCTCATATTATTAAGTAAATTTTCAAGAGTGATAATGTCACTTACATGTGTAGGAATTTTATATTCCCCTATAAATTATATTTGTACATCGCCACAGAAAACATGTATTGTGCAGTCAGTTTCAACCTCAAGAGAGAGATTTATTTTTGGATATGGGGATTTGATAATGTGACATATAAAAAGTGTCCCCTGCTTTCTAATAATACTCCAGTATTGTTGGTCCAGAAAGTTTAATTTTCTTTCAAGTTCGTCAAGGTTTTTAAACCCCTTTTGTTTTTGTGGTATTCTGCCTCATCGACGATACTTTGTGCCAAAGCAATTTCCAATGAGGAGTTTTCTAAACGCATTTTCCTAGAATCTGGTGATTCTCTCATAGAGCTGGTTGAAGTCATGTAAGAGGGACAATTTGGGAATTTAGTTGGGATAGCCTCTTCTCGTATTCGTGGATTCTTAAGCTTAGCTGTTAGCCTTTTTCCACTTTTTTCATCAAAATGGTAAGTTTCCCATAAAATGTCCTTAGAATTAAAATGCAGTTCACACACCTAAAAAAAATAAATGTTAAATGACAGTAATTGATCCATAATACTCTGATAGGTAAATGAACAGATAAAATATAAAACAAAAAAATTTTAAACTTTTTTTATGGACATCAGTTCATTTTTTTTGTACGTGCAAAGGTTTTAAACGAGAGAATGTTGTTCTAACTGACATAAGGCCATTTACTGAGCATCCATAAAAAAAACTTTTACAATATTTTTTTATTAGCAAAAGTCTCACAGAGAATATTCTTCAATTTTACCTGACACAAGGCCAATTCGTCCAAAAATTTAAACTTTATTTTTATGGATATCCAATCATTTAGTTACTTTTTACGTGTAAAAAAGAGACTCTACAAAATGAAATAATTATTCGAATCTCATAAAAATTTTAATAGAAAAAGAAAAAAGTAATTTTTAGAAATTTTAATTTATTTTTATAAGTCGGAAATTTTTTTAAAGAAAGTAAATGTTTTAATTAGTTTTTTTACTAGGCCCAAAAAATATTATTGCTGCTTAAATTCATTAAAAGCGATTTTTAAACATGAAAATCATCAACAAAGACTAGAGAAAATTCAATTCGAACAACGTGTTAAAATTTTAAAAAAATCTGGAATTAAATAAAAGTTTTCTTCACATAAAAATTCTGAAATTGATTTTAAAACATAAAAACGTTACTAAATAAGAAATTGCTGACTTACTCTGCTATCTGGGTAACTGAAAAATCACTCCGTTTGATGGCCCGAAGCCATTTGTTGCACATTTCTTGATTTTCGGGAAATCTGAACACGCTAACTTTTGGCCCTTTAGGATAATTTCCTCTGCAGTTCAGAACAACACAATGAGAAGGCATTTTCTTTTAAGTGGAAAAAAACTGAAAATGAAACTTATTAGTAAAGTGAAACTTAGAGAAGTGAAAAACAACGTGTTTGTAGAACAAGCTTCTGAACGTATTATGGCTTCTCAATTGACCTCACTTGCTGACGTCACAACAAACATGGCGGGTAGCAAGAGGGCCTTCTATAAAGAAGGTCATGGTAGGGGCCTCGGCTATGTTTGTTAAATTGGCTTTGTGCCAAACTCAACTGAAGTCCCCACAATTTAAGATATCAAAAGGTTGAAATAATTATTGGGAGAATAAATGTGTTTTGTTTGTACATTAAAGTAAAATTTTTATTAACTAAACAGAATAAAAAATTTGTAAAAAGAAAATGTTCAAAGAGAAAAATAGTAGTAAGGCGTTAAATGATCTATGTTTAGGAAGTGGTTTCCGGCTCTTTTTCTATCCTTAGACCTCAGTATTGGTGCTACCGTAACTTTCCTGCGACGTGTGTGGTTGGTGGCAACATCTCTTCATTGTGAGGGTACTGTGTTGGCAGTTTTCTGGTTGCTGCTTCCGACTGGTAATTAAGAGCCCTAACTCTTGCTTAGCATCAAGAGCTGCTACTCTGATCAACAGTTACATAATATTGGGGTTCTTGTAGTGCCATGTCGCGCGTGGATAGGTGCTCCTGCAAGCGCTTTCAGGGAGCAACCCCAAGGTCACACTTTGCTGGAGGCCGCGCCAGTTTCCTTCCAGCGCATGTCGTAGTTAATGACCGCCTGCCTCCTCTACTTGAGATCTCTCCTTAACAACAAAATTTAATATGAACAACCATATCTCAAAAAAATCTAAACCAGTCAAACTTAAATCACCTAAACCCCTTAACATTTCTTTTACTAACATCCGGGATACTTGCACTAACTTCTGTAGTGTAGAATCTTTCTTCCGTGAAAAGTCCCCTAACATCCTAGCGCTCTATGAGACTAATCTTAACCCCTCAATTCCCTCTTCTGACTTCTCGATCCCTGGCTATCTTCCTTCCTTATGGAAGGATTCCGCTGCCCATATGCAAGGGCCGGGGGTCTACGTTAACGAACACCTCCCTCTAGCTAGGGTGACATCTCTCGAATCACCTGACCACCCATATATGTGTTTCCGTCTGTCACTTCTCAGTACGGTTAGCTACTTTTCTTTCTGTACCGTTCTCCATCCTCTCTCGACTTCTCCCTGCTAGACAGCATCTCTGATAATATATACTCTGATCAACAGTTGCACAATATCGGGGTTCTTGTAGTGCCATGTCGCACATTCGCTTACATGTTTGTGTTCGGAGATCTTAACGCTCATCCTGCCGAGTGGCTAAAAGACTCTGTTACTGATTCAGCTGAACTTAGCCATTTCCCAATCCCTTACGCAAGTGGTGGACTTCCTCACACGCCTTCCCAGCATCCCCTCAGGACAGGCCCCTCCACTAGATCTATGCTTCACCTCTGTACCTGATTCCTGCCAAGTCTCGCAGTTTTGACCTCTCGACAACTCCGATCCTGCTGTTGTCTCTCTCAATATATTTCGCCACTCTCACCCTCCCAGGAGCCTTCGACGTACAGGATCTCCTAATGCTACTAAAGAGCTAACTGGAACGCGTTTCACGATTTCATATGCGACGTCCCTTGGGGAAATGTGTTCGGTCTCCCAGTTGATGACTGCGCCTCTGAGATTTCTTCCTGGGTGAAAGCTGGCATTGATGCCTTCATACCAACCAGAAAGTTTTGTCTTCAGCCTCATTCGTCCTCCTGGTTCTCTCCTGCCTGTTCGGCCGCCATTGCACACAGGAACCTCTACTTCCGACTATTTACATCTATATGCATCTGATCACAAAAGGCGCCGATTTACCTCTGCTCGTAATAAATGCAAGAGAATCCTGAATGACACCAAGCGGTTGTTTTGCCGAGAGAATGAGACAGCGCATAGATGACCGCAAGTACGGCTCCAAGGACTATTGTCGGCTATGCAAACGTGTGCTGAACAACAGCAAATCTTCCATCCCTCCCTTAATCAATGATTTTGAGGTCCTCACAGCGTCAGCGGACAAGGCCGAGTGCTTTGCTCGCAGATTATCATCCAACTCCACATTTGACTCATCTGGAGTACCCACATCCGACTTCCCTATTAGAACTGAGGCTAAACTGAATGATGTTTACATTACCCCGTCTCTGGTATCTAAGGTAATATCAAAACTTGACCCCAATAAGGCGAGCAGAGGTGATGGAATCCCGGTCATCGTCCTTAAGAAATGTGCCCCTGAACTCTCCTTTGCCCTCTCTATAACTTTATAATTACTGCCTTTCTGCTTCCCGTTTTCCTGCATGCTGGAAGTCCTCTTCTGTCGTTCCTGTATTTAAGAACTCAGGGGAACCCTCGAACTCTTCCAATTATCGCCTTCTACCAATTTTCGGTAAAGTGTTCGAGGCCATTATTAATGCTGAAATAGTTCAACATCTTACTGCCCATAAACTATTCTCAGACAGACAGGGCGGCTTCCGCTTCGCCAGGTCCACGGCCGATATGCTAACGACCATCACGGAGTACATATATCAGGCCCTTGATAAGTCCGGCGAGGCTAGTGTTGTCGCCTTGGACATCTCCAAGGCTTTTGATAGGGTTTGGCACGCTGGCCTTCTGCGCAAGCTATGGGATTATTGTATCACCGAACGCTTGCTTGATCTGATTCAATCTTTCCTATCTAACCGCTTAATGAAGGTCGTCTTGAATGGGCAGGCCTCCACATCCTACTGTACAAAAGCTGGCGTCCCTCAGGGCTCTATCTTAGGCCCGACGCTCTTCCTTATTTTCATAAATGATCTCCCAGATGTGATCAAGTCCCAAGTAGGCATCTACGCAGATGACACCACAATTTACTCTCGCATCAGTAAGAAATTCGGCGAGGCGGACAAACATAACCTCGCTACTGATCTTGAGAAGGATCTACACTCAGTGATAGACTGGGGTAAGAAGCAGCTTGTAAATTTCAATGCATCTAAGACGAAGCTGCTGTCTGTCAATCATCACAAGCAACCTCTCCTGCCTCCCATAAGCATGGACCAAGCGAATCTCCCTGAGAGCAATATACTGTGCCTCCTCGGCCTTATCCTATCTTCCGATTTCAAGAGGAACCATTACATTGAGAATAGCTAAATCCACTGCTAGGAAGGTTGGATCACTGTGTCGGGCAGGAGGTTTTTTCTACCTGAACCCATCTTGCACATCTACAAATCAACCATCCGTCCGTGCATGGAATACTTCTGTCATATATGGTCAGGCGCCCCCGCTGTTTGCCTCAGTGTGCTCGACAGACTCCAAAGAAGGATCCAGCCACTTTCTTACCGACGGGATGTGGCTTCCCTCTGTTCTATAAATATTTTTATGGCTTCTGCTCCCATGAACTTAAGTAACTGATGCCCCTGCCACAGGAGTTTACTCGTGCAACCAGACTGGCAACTGGGTCCCAGCCATTCACAGTTAGATCAACCAAATGCAGCTGACAATTCTACTCCATCAGCTTCTTTCCTCGCACTTCCCGCCTGTGGAACTCCCTTCCATATTCTTGATTCCATGACGGCTATAACCTCCATGAATTTAAATACAATGTCAATACCCATCTCTTATCCACTTGATTCCAGTTCTTTCTACATCACCCTATATATCTTTTCCTTTCTCTCTACCTTTGCAACTGTCATCACACCTGTATTCCCATCCTTCTCTTACTCCTTTCTCGGACACCCGCAGTAACTGGTTCCTCTTTCTCCTTACTCACTTCCTATCTAATATTGTACTCTTATGTAGCCCCCTGCGCATCAGTGGCGCTACCGCCTTGCTTGAGGTGAAACGAATAAAAAAAAATGAATCCAGCTTATATCAGAATGTGGTATGTAGAAAGATTAAAAATGTTACCAATAAAGTCTATGTTATTTTCCTTTTTATGGCCGACGAAAAAGTGAAAAGGAAGGTAAAGCAATAAAAGAAAACTGTACTCATCGGACTTTAGTTTTTAGGAGTCAGTTGACGTATCTTTTTGCTGTTTCTTTGAGCGAAGACGAAGAAAAGATAATGGGAAGGAGAAGAAGAACGAATGTATGTCGACGTGACATGACATGGTCGGCGTTTCGAAATTTCTTCCTTACATTGTGACGAGGTCCTTATCAGACTACCTCACCCATCTCGGCTTGATTTGGCCGGTCAAGTGACGTGAATAAGTACTTAGCAGGTCACGTGGTCAGCTCGAAACTTATTTTCTAGGTGTTAAGAAAATTTGACCAGGGTCATAGATCAATTTGCTATTTCTTATCCAATCAGAATCTAGAATCTTAATTTTCACACTTGCTTGTGAAATTTGCCTTGGTCTGGGTTTTTTCAAAATGTTTTTAGTGGTTCTGATTCATTTTTGCATGTGTTCAATTTTACTTTTTGTGCTTTAGTCAATTGTTGGATGATATAGGATTTGTATCCTATAAGACTCACTGAAGTTATAGGGTGTAATCGATTTCTATTTTTTCAACAGATTAGGTCATTTGCAGTGGTGTGCAGCAACATGAATCTGTTTGTAGGTACATCTGCTAAATCGCAAAAAAAATAAAAATAAAAAAAATAAAACAAACAAAACAGCATAGTATGAATAAAAAAGGTCCCGAACTTAATAAAAACGAACCTTTTCCGTCAAAATGTTTATATTATTATTAAGAGGAAAGGTCAAAGTAATCTTTAATTATTTTTTAAAACTTTTTAATCCCTTCTAACATGTTCGAAATTTTGGCAGAAATTCTGTTTTGATTTGAGTTAGCCGGTAACCAAAACGTTATGAGAATTTACAATGGAAAACGTAATATTACATAACTCACTTTTTTCCTGTGACAAACACATTAATTTGGAAATTCTCGCAAAAATCAAATAATTATCGGATTTTAATGAAACTTTCAGTACTCATTCACAAATGAATGTAATTTTTTTTAGATTATTATTTTTCGAAAATCTTGATAAAAATATATTTTTATACATCTGTTACCCCACTATCCACGTAAATCCACGAAATTTTAATAAATTAAACTTTGTTGCGGTAAATGGTTTGATTAGTTAAACGCAGGACTCATTGGGGAATATAAATTATCTGTTTCTTTTTTTTTAATTTGGCCTCTGTTTCCGAAAATCTACTCCGAAGAGTAAAGTAAAAAAATGCAATAAAACTCTGATATTATTTAATTTGATAAGCTTTTAATTCCTTGAATATATAATAAAAATTAAGGACATTATAGTCTGAAGAAAAACAATTTTCCATTACTAATGAAATTTTAAGAGAATTGTTTTCATTTTTTTTTTTAATTATAATAATTTATAAAGTTCCAAAAATATTGTAAAAATTTGTTGCGGTTAGATTTTTAAGTTAATAATTGAAGATTATATTGCCTATCGAAAATTGAAAAGTTTAATACAAATCATTTGGTTTTCATATTTTTAAAATAATTTAAGATTCTTTTTTTTTTGTGTGTGTAGTTGAAGTTTGTCTTTAGTATGGTTATTTTCTATGAGCAAATTAAAAGGTCAGTGTTTCCTCCCCTTACTCGAAAAAAAATTTGTACAGTTTTGTCACTTGTGAACGCCATACACTTATCTCTAAACAACCTGTCAACACATTTGGTATACGGCGGACAGGTCAAAAAGTTTAACTCAGTGATTAAGAAAGAAATTTATTCCAAATGTCATGCTATAAATGAGTAATACTTGTATAAATCAGACTAATTTAACATAAAGTTTGCTAATTTTTAAAAAGTAATGTGTCACAGATGCATATTTTATTTTTGCATTTTTTTTAAAACGGAGAATTAACTTTTGTTTGCAAATATGTTTGCCCGAAAAATTGAAAGATTAAAAATAGGATTTAAAAATTTTAAATTCCAATCAAAACAATTTCTGTTTGAAATACACCAGAGTACTTTGCTTACTGGAAATAGTAAATTTAATCATTTAGCTTTCAATTCAAACTAAAATAAAAGTTTAGGAAAACTTGTTTATTTTAAAAAATTCAATTTAAAATTTAGATATCGAAAATAAGCGTAGGTAACTACACCGGGTGTATGATGACATTTATTTGGCCTTGAAAAATATTACGCCATCCATGATTACATCAGGTTTTTATCACGCCCAGACACCATCGTCTTAAGTGTCGATTAGTTGTCCTATGGCCATTGTCTGCGATAGATGTTACTTCAAGGAAGCGCACGAAAATTGTCACGCTTCACAAATACACTGGCAAGCTTAAACATAAAGGAAAATTCCGTCGGAAGAGAAAACAATGCCAGCAGACGACGTATATGTGATTAGGGAACGTGTGAAAGATTCTAGGAAGACATTAAGAAATTATTCATTTTGTTTCAATTAATTTGCACAAGGGTATATGTAGAATGGAAAGTTGATGTGAAAAGAAAGAAAATTTATTTTTACTTTTAAAACGGGATTCATTGAATTAATCTCATATATATATATATATATATATATATATATATATATATATATATATATATATAAAGATTAAGAACGATGTGTACTACACCCAAACTCCCCGCTCTGGAGAGGGAAAACCTTACTGGTCGCACCGGACAGTGCTGTATGATACTCGCTTTCTTATCAACATTTGATTTTTTTCCTACCTCCTTTTACATGCGTTAGGAATTAAAGTAGACACTACTGATGATTAAAAGATGAAAAATTTTTGCAGATCTTTTATGTCATCCGAATAAGTTAGTATAGGAAATTTTAGTGCATTCTGTGGTACAGAAAAACTCATTAATTTGAAAATTCTTGCAAAAATCAAATAATTGTCGGATTTTAAGGAAACTTAAAATGGATTAGGTTATTTTTTTATTTTTTTATTTTTTAGAAAACCTTGGGAAAAAATTTTTTTAACTGTAACTCCACAATTATTTTATGAAATTATTTTATGAAATTTCGAGAAATTAATTTTTTCCGGCTTGATGTTTATATTAGATATGATGAGTACAAAAAAAGTAACCTTCTTTTCTTCGCTGTTTGCAAATTGGTGAGCCAGAATGAAAATATTAATTAACCAATGAAAAGAGAGCAATTTGTAGAAAACAACAAATACAACTTTCAATGACCCGTATCGTGTTTCTTCACGCCCAAAATGACTTTACGTTGGGAGCCGATCACGTGATTCGAGTTGGCTACATATTTCACGTTTTTCAGTCGGTCAACCAGAAAGAGAGGGAGAGAGAAAAAGAGAGAGAATAAAGCCGAGAGCATTCAGCCTAGCATAATGTAGCAAGAAAAAATATCAGGCCGCCACCGGCCACCTATGCTCGCATCTTCTCACTTTCTCTCTTGTGCTGTTTTCTTTATCTCTCCTTCTTCCTCTTCACATACCCATTTTACACCAAAAGAAAGAGAGGACCAAAATACTACTACTACTTTGCTCAAACAGTCAGCGAAAACATGGACTTAACTTTATTTGTACAAATCACATTTCACTAAAACGAACGAAGTCTTAATTATTTAACCTTCTCACTACACTTTCTCTTAGAACATTTCACAGTAAATGTCATACCTACAATTTGATGTTATGCTGTTTGATAAATTTTCTTCATTTATTTATACAAATGAAACAGTTTATATTCTTTCAACCTTCTGATCTGGAGTAAATTGTGGGGAGTTCAGTTATGTTTGACACAAGGTCAATCATAAATCATTATGCATCATAAAATAAAATAAAAATGCAATAAAACTATGACATTATTTAATTATAAGAACTTTTAATTGCTTATATGAATATTATATATTATGGACACTATTGTCTTAAGAAAAGTTTTTACAAGAATTGTTTTCATTTTTTTTTTTAAATTAATTGTAATGTATAAAATTTTACGTCTTTTAAATTTCTATTTCATTTTGTAGGGGTAAGGTGATATTGTTACTAATAAATATAGTTTTTACTATATTTATTAATCATAAATGGAAAAACTTGTGGGGTTTGATACATTGACACCCACGCACACACGCACACAATGTCATTCAGCGTTCACGTGATAACTTAATTTCCCGCGTAAACGAATGCCAATAAAAGCGGGGAACGTCACGTGGTACGCTAGTTAGGATTTTGTCCCGGGCAAGAGCAGACATGTTTCCCTAACTCACACAAACACACGCGCACTAATTGCGGGTAGCAATTAGTGGCACAAATTTTTATTTCTCACCAGCATGTACACATCACACTAAAAAACTCCAATTGGAAACAGACATGAACACTATGCACATTAACTTTCATTCAAACTGGACTTTACATAAAATAACTTTCTACCAAACATTTTACGTTTCTGTCCAGACAAAGGGAAAGAACTTTTCTTTCCTTAATTTTATGCATGCTGTCAACCCTATGTAACCTTTGTTAATATATTGTTTTTCTTGTTACTTTCGCCTACTCGTCTTTCTTATTGCCTGTTTTATTTCACGACCCCAGTTACGCCGAGTCGACTCGTAAATTTAAATTAGTAACGGACGCTTCGTCCCCTACAAACTTATTTCAATTTAGTGACCCTCAAATATTGTTTAAAAGTTTGTATTTTTCTATGTGCCGATTTTTGTAATTACGGGCGTTCCTAAATGACTTTATCAGAAAATAAGAACGATAACTATAGTAAATTTAAAGAGAGCGTACCTAAAATTTTAATAAATCATCAAACCACAGAATATTTTCATAAATTTTTAAAGGCGCTCAGTTTATATTTCTCGAGTACTCTTTACAAATATATTTATATAGAAAAAATCAGATAACCTTCTGGCTGTCAACCTGTCAACACCTTGAACAACTATCTCCGTATTAAAGATGCATTTCTGTTCAATTTTTGAAATAATTTTTTAACCGTGACTGAACACTTTAGTTTTGTGTTTGCTTTTTTATATCTCATGTCGACTAAAAGTGCAAATAATTTCACGCAAAAATGGGTGACGCAGAACTAGAAAAATTAACTCACGAGATCAGGAGATCTGCTTCGATCCTCTAACATGAACTGGAGATCAGAAACAGAAAATGTGAGCTAAAGACTGCCCATTGTATTTAGATTATATTTTTCGGAACCATTTAATCGATATACTTACCCGAACTTGTGCATTTCATTGTGCATATTACTTACTACACCAGTGACTGTTGCAAATGCCGAAAGAAGTGTAAAAAAAAAAAATTATAAAAAATTATCTGAGATTACAATGAGAGCTGAAGGATGATCCTGGTTAGTAATAATTTCCACTGAAAATAAATGTGCTCGATCACTCGACGGTGGTGAAGTCCTGAATACTAAGTCTAGAGAAAATGCTATATAAAATTCACTATTTTTATCCATAATGTAAAACATGTTAAAATTATTCACCTTTTTCAAGATAAAAATCTTAAGTAGATGTTAAAAATTGCCGCAAAAACATTGCTGATTTATTTCAGATAGAAGGATCTATTATGATATGTTTCTAATTTCTATTTAGATACATTGTATGTATTTTCAATTTTTCTAGTTGAATAGGTACATTATTGTACCTAGTTAGGTTATAACAAAATTTGTATTTTTTAATACTGCCTTATAAAAACTGAAATGTAAAAAATGAGGGGCATCATAGATTAGAGGGGTGGCACGAGACCCTTACACCGGCACTGATATAGTATATACTTGATTTAACAAATAACACATAGATTTATATTTTCGTAAATTTGTTTTCTCACTGAAAAGAACAATTGTATTGATGCTATATAGGATACAAATCCTATATCATTCAACAATTAACTGAAACGAAAAAAGTAAAATTGCACACCTGCAGAATCGGATCAGAATGAAGGAAAAACCAGACGAAGGCAAAGTTCACAAGTCGGTGTGAAAATTAAGATTCTGGGTTATGATTGGATAGAAAATAGCAAATTGAACTATGAATCATGTCAAATTTTCTTACCACCTAAAAAATGGGTATGCAGTTGTATCCAACCACGTGACCTGCTAAGTACTTATTTACGTCTCTTCTTCTCCATCCCCAACATTCTCGCAGTTAACAATGAAGAAGACAACAACAACAACAAGATACTTCAACTATCTCCTAAAAATTAACTGTTGATAAGTACCGTTTTCCTTTATTGCTTCACCTTCCTTTTCACTTTCTCGCTGACCATAAAAAAGGAAAGGAACACAGACTTTATTGTAATCTGTTAATCTTTTTGAATGCATACATTTATACTTCTATTTCTCAGGAACATTTAAATACGTACATTTCTCTTTGAACATTTAACTCTTACAAATTAATTAACTACGTACATTTTCTCTTTGAACAATTTCTTCTTACAAATTTGTTATTTGTTAATAAAATTTCACTTATTTTACAAACAAAACACTTTTATTCTTGCAACGATCAAATATCTTTCAATGCGGGGATTGTCGGCTATGTTTTGAAGAGGCTTAGTACCCAGCATGGCCGACCGTCTCTACAAGAATGGTGACCCCGCAAAGAACACGCACCCCACAAGAATGGTAAACCCGTAAAGAACATGCACTCTACATAATGGTTACCCTGCAAAGAACACGCAGTAGCATTCTGAACCCTACATGAATAATAACTCCGCAAAGAACAAACACAAGAATTCTCATAATCACAAACTGATTAGTCTATACACACAAAAATAGCGTATTATATTCTCTCGTTAAAATAAATTCAACATTTATATGCAAAAAAACTCATTCTCCTCTCTGTGTAAATCGACAGGCTTCTGAATGCCAATGTGAATTGGGGATCAGGATCAGAAAAAGTGAGCTAAAAACTGCCCATGGTATTTAGTTTATATTTCTCTGAATCATTTACTCAATACTTACCCGAACTTGTGCATGGCGAACTTTTATTTATTATCTGTTGAACTCGTAATTCAATTTAGTAATAAAACTAAACGAAGAAAAAGCTGGTATATATGAATTTATATTTACAGGAAATTGCACATAACATTTCCAAATTTTATTATTTGGGGTATTTTTCTCTTAAAAGAACTTGCTTATGTACTCATGACTAACATAGCATTTCAAACAACTTCTTCAAGAATATAAGTACAGTAATATGTATTGCATTGTTCAAATCGGAAAAAAAACTATACAACAATATTTTCCACTAAAAATGAATGTGCTCTATCTCTCGACTGTGACGAGGTTCTGAATACATTTGTACATGCTAAATCTCGAAAAAAAATACTATATAAAATTCACTATCATTATCCATAATCTTGAACGTTTTAAAATTATTCAGCTTTTTAATAAAACATGTTAAATAGATTTTAAAAAATTGCAGCAAAATATTTTTGATTTATTTCAGATAGAAGAATCTATTATGACATGTTTCTAATTTTTGTTTAGATACATTGTATTTATTTTCAATTTTTCTAGTTGAATTGTTCAACTGTATTGCATACAATTTTTATTGTAACCTAATTATGATGCATTATTGTACATAATTTGATTACAATAAAATTTGTATTTTATATGGTATAAATATATATTTTTCAGATATATTTTTCACAAAGATTTTAGAAACTGTATTGTGGGTACCTCTATTGTAGCCCCAGGCTACACACCTTAAACTTCTGGTATTTACATGATGTAACCATGACTCATTAAAAAGATAATAAAACACAGAACGACTATAACTTACAAACGGGCGTATAAAAGCAGCAGTCTAAAGCCAAATTTCTTCAGTTGTTGGCTCGTCATGGGCGAAGGAAGACCTGGGATTTGATGACGTTCCAGCCACCTGTTTTATGCTGGGGCCTTCAACCGATAACACTGCTATCACACTGCCTGATACTTCCAGTCACTACTTCAACTTTCCTTTTCAGGACAACAAACTGGTCTTCTCTCGAATTACTACAGCTGCACTTTTTCAGAGTAAGAAAGTCTACCTTACCGCAATATGCCCTAGTCCGATGCAGCGACCAAGCAACTTTCGATGTATTGTCCAGTTCGACCCGCCAGTGACTTCCAGCGTAGTAAGCAATCCAGTATAATTCGACAGCGACCATTTCAGTTCGACTCACCAACGATCTCCAGCGTAGCAACTTTATTTCCACTCCAGACTGATCTGCCGTCGACTACTAACATGGTCTACATGCCCGTCACCGGATCGAACAGTATTTTGACAGTGAGAGCAGTCTATGCTCCTCAACTGCGGCAACGCCCGATGAACAAATATAATCAGCCTGGTGCAGCAACGACTAACAACTCCGGCCTCATTCGCTGGCTTACGAACCGCTAGCTGCACGCACCGATCGACTCAAGTCTGCAAACGGTGGAAGCCGCTTAACCAACAGTAGTTTCATGGCAATCCAAGAGATCGTAATGACATAACACAATAAAAGTTTGGCAACTTTGTCACTCAACATCTTATTTTTGTTATCCTTACCTTTCCTGTGTCACTTCACCTTTTCTTAAAAGTCTATAGAATCGGTTACCCATAACCGATCTTGCATCAACTCCGAAAAGTGATACCTAAGGTTTAAAATGCATTTTAAATAGAAAAAAACGAATTTTTGGAGTTTTAATTTGAGTTTCAATTTAAAACTAATAGATTAAATTTAATATTTCCAATAAGCAAAATACTTTGCTACATTTCAAAACGAATTTCAATTGATTGGAATGATTTTTAAAAAAAAAAATATAGTTTTCTGAAACTTTATTTGAGGAAGCTTGATTAATTTAAATTTGAATTAATCTGAATTCAAACAAATTGTTGTATTGCCAAGGTGGCAGGATGATACCCAGAAGATGTGTGCTGCGTATCTACAGCACAATACCTGTGCTAAGGGATATTAATACAAATAAGACAAACACCATAAAGACAGAACAACAAAAACTAGAAGTGAGGAGAGGTAAAGTTGTTACAGTCGTAGAGAGCACAGTCACGACCATCGATGGTCGTGGCATACTCCGATAGTAATCGTCAATAACACTCCGAATTCCCAGACTGCTATTAGTCTTTATTTTTATAGTTACCTCGGTCCACAGACCATTACATTCTTGAGAGCGCCAGAGGGTTGTTAGATGCTCTACAACACAAATATTACTTATTTTAGTCTAAAATATCGCAGAAAAGCATTTATTTAACATGGAGGTGGGTGTTTTATGTGGTGTTGACACATTTATCGATAAACTGATGTTTCTGAGATTTATGCAAGGGTGAAATACTTGTAATAAAATTAAAACTATCCAGAAATATTAGAAATTTTAAATATTTTAAAGATTCTAATATTTTATTGAATTTTAGGTACTTTGGCTTTATAGTCTTACCTGTGAAGACGCTTGTTGATGAAATGTTAGAAATTTACAAATAAATTTTAAATTTGCTACAGTTACCGCTCTAAAATCCAAGGATGGAACAATCATATTAGAGAAAGAGAAAATACTTCAGCCATGGGAAGAATCTGTAAATGATTTCTTCCACGACAAGAAAAAGCAACTGATAGTAAAAAGGAAAAAAAAGATGCTGATGGACTGGAAATATTAAAATCCGAAGTGAAAGCTGCAATGGCCAAACTGAATAGGAACAAAGCAACTGGACCAGACGGCATTGTAATAGAGATGTTGACAGCCTTCGAAGATTTTGGCACCGGAGATAAGACAAGAACAGCGCGGTTTTGTCAATGACACTGGAACAAGGAATGCGATATTTATGCTTAGGATGCTATCAGAAAAGGCGATACAAATGAAAAAAGAAGTTTACCTGTGTTTTGTAGACTATGCCAAGGCGTTCGACAAAGTACGCCACAAGGAACTGATAGATATGATCAGCAACCTCGACGTATTTGACAAAGACATCAGAGTAATAAAGAAACTCTACTGGCAGCAAACCACCTGCATGCGGACAGGAAACGAATTCAGCAGATATACAATGATAGAAAAGGGCGAAAGACAAGTATGTGTCTTTTCACCAGCTCTATTCAACTTGTACAGCGAGACTATTCTGAGGACCCTGGAAGTTATGCCAGGATTCTCCATTGGTGGTCACAATCGGAACAACATAAGATACGCAAATGATATAGTGCCGACAGCTGACACGAAAGGAAAACTACAAGACCTCCTACAGAAGGTAGCTGAAGAAAGTCAAAAGAAAGGATGACAAATAAATTACAAGAAAACCAAATGTATGGTCACCAGCAAACAGAGGAGCCCAAAATGCTAATTACAGGTTGAGGATACTAAAATCAAATAAGTACAAAAATTTAAGTACCTGGGAAGTGTTCTAACGGAAGACGGAAAGTGCAACACTCAGATCTGAAGGTGAATTAGAATAGCCAAAGACGCATTCCAGAAGCTGAGCAGAGTATTAAGAGACAGGAAAATTTTGCTAGAAACAAAGAAGAGAGTACCAGAGTGCTATGTGATGTCTGTCCTTCAATATAGCGGTGAATGCTGGAGAATATCATCAAAGATGAAGGAAAAACTTGAAGCAACTGAAATGTGGTTCTACAGAAGGATGCTGCGAATATCACGGATCGAGCATGTGAGCAATGATGAGGTTTTAGAAAGGTTGGAAACGAAAAGGAAATTAATACTGAGCATCAGGAAGAAACAGCTGAAGTTCTTGAGACATGTAATGAGGAAGGAAGGCTTGGAAAATCTGATATTTACTGATCATAGAGGGAAAAGAGACAGGGGAATTAGCGAATAACATATTTGAAGGGCCTGAGCAGATGGATGGCAGAGCGGGGTTTGGGTGGGGTAACAGGAGAAAGTGTGCTGAGAACCAGCAGGGATCGAAAGACGTGCAAAGCCACGATCGCCTACTTCCTGAAGGGACATGGCACATAGAAGAAGAATTTGAATTTTTGTAAGAATCAACTGCAAAAATACGCTCAATAATTATTATGGTCCCCGTTGATTCCAGAGAAACAAGATTTTAACCAAAATTTCGAACGTTCTAAAAAAATAGTTTTTACATAAAAAATCCTTTCATTTTTCCTCTTAATAACCCAAAGATTTTGACGATAAAACTTTGTTTTTATTAAGTTTGGAGCATATTTTGACCACGTATGCTCATCTTTAGGAGGTACCTATTATATTGTTTCTTGTTCGGTGACTCTTCCCTCGCCGTCAGCAAGGTGATCAAATTTCAAATCTAAATCATTTGTTGATTTATTAGAAAATATATTCAGTTTAAAAAGTTTAGATACAGGTGTCATAAAATGAATTCAATGTTTGCATGTGTATATAAGTATATATTTAATTAAATGATACACCTACAAATAACTTTGTCCATCCACTGAATAGGAAGATACACACTCAAAATATTGCGTTCTCGCCTAATATCTATAATTAAAAACGTTTGATTTCGTTATAATTATTTAATTGGTTCACATATATTTGTAATCTTGTAAATATAAAATTATTCTGGTAAATAAGTAATCTATTAAATAAGTAGTGTTTAATACCTTTGTCGTCATTCTCAAGAATAAAGAAAATGTAAACATCCACTTTCATGTGTTTAGGTTTTATTAAAATTCTAATACTCGCTTTACAAACACTACTGAGAGGGTAAAATTTATAAAAATGACGGTGTAAAAGCGGTGTTAAAGGAATAACTGACCATTTGACACGTTTTTTTTTCTTTTTTGCAGGCAAAAAGGTTAAACATTGACGATAAGTTTTTCTTTTCTTTTTTTTCATCAAATTCATAATTTGAGCTCAGCTCGGGCCAGAGGTTGCCCAGACTGAGTGGGAGGAGAATGTATTCCTCCAGCGTCATATTTCAAACTCGGTCATCTTGTGTGTGTATATGGGTGAACAGATGTTTGCATGTACACCCATTAGCACAATCTACTCATGTACAGCACAGACAAACATACATATAGGGTTAGCCGGAAAGTTCATGTTTCAAGTTTATTGACAGATATAATATGATTACATTTTCGATTAGAAAACACTACAAACTTTCTCTTAAGAAAGAAAGTTTAAAATTACTTAATTCATGTCAGTTTTGCATCCCTATGAAATTGGAAGATTATAAAATGCATTTTAGACACTTAATACTTTATTGTTACCGTAAAGGCAAAAATACCTCGCAAGCAAGAAAAAAGATATGTGCCGTGTACGGTGAAGATGTTTCAGCTGACAGAAGTGGTTCGCTTAATTAAGAGTTGGTGATTGTAGCTTTATTGATGAAGAACGCTCAGGCAAACCCTCACACTAAAATGCAACTAAATCAAGGAATTGATTGAGAATAACCCACATTACACAACGTGAGAATCGGCGGAAACATTAAATTTATCAATATCCACCATCCGTGAGAACTTATAGAAGCTTGGGTACATCGCTACGAGATCACATAATCTGAGTGTAAAGAATCTTTTGGATCATATTTCTGTCTACTGCATAGACGCAATGAAAATACACCTTTTGGAAGGTAAATTGTGATTGGTGATGAGAAATGGATCATTTACAACAATGTTCAGCAAAACACATCCAGGGATAAGCGACATGAGTCACAGGTCTTTAGGTCTTTATTTTAAGAAAGTCATATTGTGCATCTGGTGGGATTGGAAATGAATCCTATACTGTGAGGTTCTGCGAATTAACCAGGCAATTGATTCAGAAAATTACTGCTTGCAACTGAACATTTTAGTGTGAGGGTTTGCCTGAGCGTTCTTCATCAATAAAGCTACAATCACCAACTCTTAATTAAGCGAACCACTTCTGTCAGCTGAAGCATCTTCACCGTACACGGCACATATCTTTTTTCTTGCTTGCGAGGTATTTTTGCCTTTACGGTAACAATAAAGTATTAAGTGTCTAAAATGCATTTTATAATCTTCCAATTTCATAGGGATGCAAAACTGACATGAATTTAGTAATTTTAAACTTTCTTTCTTAAGAGAAAGTTTGTAGTATTTTCTAATCGAAAATGTAATCATATTATATCTGTCAATAAACTTGAAACATGAACTTTCCGGCTAACCCTATATGTATGTTTGTCTGTGCTGTACATGAGTAGATTGTGCTAATGGATGCTTCGGGTTTGGCTCTAAGTAGGTATAATTGTAGTTCTTAGTCTCAGCCATGATACCATTTACTCAAAGGACTTATTTAGCCTTCAAAATTCAGTTTACGACGAAAAAAACTTATTTGATATTGATACCAGGAAATCAAAATTTGACTTACAACCAACCATTCATTTTTCTTTCAGTCTACGGTTTCGCTTTAACTGGAAACAACTATTGCTTGTTAGTCTTTCGTGCCAACGTCCAAAGAGTCTGAGCTCCAGGACCATGGATTAATTTTAAAGCTTTCATTACACCCGAGCAACACCGGGCTATACTGCTACTGCTATAAAATATTTATTCAACTAAATAAGAACCGTTTTGTTTCACAATCTTTCACCATTTTTCCTTCAACTTAAAATAAAAGGACTGAAAAAAAAAATACAGACATACAGGCAGATAAACAGACACATACACAAACTATATATATATATATATATATATATATATATATATATATATATATTATCGATTTTCTGCATTATTGTAAGAACTACAACCTTGAAACTTCTGAATATGTTTTTTATGTCTTTGTCTATGAGTATATCAAATGATTAAAATCGGACCACTCCTTCTATAACCCGATTTTTTCGATTATCGATTTTCGATATTTATCGGGGGTACCTCGACACAAAACCTAGCTAAGAACACTCGTAGACGCTTATAGTACAACTGTGTAAATTTTAAAGAAAATAGATTCAGCCGTTTCGGAGTCTATAGGTAACGGACACACACACACACACACACACACACACACACACACACACACACACACACACACACAGACAAAGTTCCATTTATAAATAAGTTTAGATAATTATTTTTTGTGTTTTAATTTTCGTTAAAAATCGGCATGAACTTTCCGTTAAACCCAATACATTACATGCGCGAATGTAAAGCCACGATAGCTCTTCTTTCATAAACACCTAGTCTTTGATGATCTATAAAGCAAGCAAATTAAAACCTAGATATTTTATAAGGATCAGATTTGATTTATAACAGGAAAGGAAGTAGTATTTGACCGTGTTGGAGTAAGTTTACAGATATATAAGTAGGTACTTCCACACATTTTCGATACCTAAGTTTTGACGTGAATTATTATAAATAAAAAAGCCTTCTTGAAGCTTTCATTTTAGGTGTAATCGAAAGCTAAATGATTAAATTTAGTATTTTCAGTAAGAAAAATTCTCTGGTGGAATTAAAATAGAAATATTGATTGGAATCTTAACTTTTTGAGAGTTTTCAAAATGTTTCAGTTTTTCGGTAATTTTTGAGCGATTGAACGATTGATACATTTGTAAACAAAAGTTAATTCTCGGTTTTGAAAATGTTGCTGCAAAAATAACATATACATCTGTGACACGTTATTTTAGAAAAATTAGCAAATTTGTAATTAAATTAATCTGATTTGACACAAATGTTACTATGCTTATTGCCTGAAATGTAGTATAAAATGTAGTATAAAAGCGTTTCTTAATCAAGACGTTTTAAAAACAAGACGTTTTTCTGAGACGTTTAAAAACAAGACGTTTTTCTGACGTGTTGATTGATTGTTGACAGCCGAAAGTTAAGTATGGTTTGACCAGAATTGATATAAATTTATGAAACCTAAGTGAAAGTTTCGTTTTTGGTTTTTAACTATCTAGTAAATTGAAAAATTAACATTTTTAGCAATTATCTAATATTTTATTGAATTTAGTTACTTTAACTTTATAGCCTTACGTTTGAACATGCTTTCTGAAAACTAAAAATAAAAATATAATTTCTTTTAATTAATTTAAAAATTCAGTAACTGAGATAATGAAATTAAATACCATGATAGAGGTAACTCAATAATTTATGAAATGTTATGGTATTTTTTATTAATTTATATTTATAAGATTTTATTTTTCATATTATTATTTATTAATAATTGTTATCATTATGGTTATAGTATGGTAAAGTTATCTTACTGATATATCACTTATGAAATGCCATACTAAAAAAAGAAAAAAAATATTTTTAAAAAATTTAGTGTGTGATGATTTACATTAAGCCTTTCAATTTTAGATTAGTAAATATAGTCTTCTCTTAATAATTTAACATTATACAGACAGTGAGAATTTTAAAATAATTTTGAAACTTTAAAATTATTATAATTAAAAAACAAAAACAGTTCTTGTAAAAGTTCATTATTCATCGAATTCTTTTCTTCAGACTATGTTATCCGTAATATATATATAATTTTAAAAGCAATTAAAGCTTATATATATATATATATATATATATATATATATATATATATAGCGTGGTTTTATTGCACTTTTTATTTTACTATTCGGAGCAATTTCCGGAAAAGAGGCTACTGTTAAAAAAAAAAAAAAAGAAAAAAAGATGATTTACATTCCCCGTTTAACTAAAAAAACACAGTTTGCGGGCGGTAATCAATTTTTTAAAAAATCATGAAAATAATTTAGGTACCTTCACTCATTTTCGATACAGTTTTAAACTGAATTTTTAAAAATAAAAAAGTTTTCCTGAAATTTTTATTTTGGTTTGGTTCTTGTATTAAAAGCTAAATGATTAAATTTACTACACCCAGTAAGGAAAATACTCTGGTGTATTTTAAACAGAAATTACATTGATTGGAATCTAAAATTTTGAGATTTTAAAAAAGTTTTCAGTTTTTTTTTTGGTTATTTTTGTTGAGCGATTGACATATTTGTTTACAAATATGTCGGTTTCTCGATTTCGAAACTTTGCAAAAATATAAAATATACATCTCTGACAGGTTATTTTTGGAAATTTAGAAAATTTAAAGTTAAATTAATCTGATTTACACAAGTATTACTTATTTATGGCATAAAATTTAGAATAAAGCTATTTCTTAATCACGGATCGTTGATCTTTCTGATCTTTGCCGTAAGTGATTGACATGGGATGACGACCAGATAAACTAAGTATAGTTGACAAGAATTGACACTGTAAGAGGAAGTAACCGTGAAACACATGACCTTTTAATGTAACAGAGAAAATGTCATATTAAAAAAACTTCAAATACAAATAAATAAATACAAAAATTATTTTAAAAATACAATGTCTCGAGAATTTGTTTAAACATTTTAGTTTTTAATTAGTAAATATAGTTTTTACTTAATGACTTAACCGCCACAAGACTTTGTTTAATTTTTAAAAAATTGAAAAAAGAAAAAATTAAAACAATTCTTTTAAAATTTAATTATTAATCGAAAAAGATGTTTTTCTTCAGTGTATAATGTATAATATTTATAAAATCAATTAAAAGCTTATCTAATTAAATAATGCCTTAGTTTTAATGCATTTTCTATTTTACTATTGGAAGCAGATTTTCGGAAAAAAGATCAAATGTTTGAAAAAAAAAACAAAAAAAACGAGAGATGGTTTACATTCCTCAATAAGATCTGATAAAAAAAAATTTCACTACAAAATGTAATTTCTTGAAATGTTATGAATTTACGTGGAAGGGTAAAAGATGTAAAAAATTATGTTTTTTGCCAAGGTTTTCTAAAACTAATAATTAAAAAAATAATTTCATTCATTTGTGAATAATCCTTGAAAATTTCATTAAAATCTGACAATCTGATTTTTGCAAGAATTTTAAAATTAATGTGTTTTTCACTGGATAAAACCGAATTATCCATTGTAAAATCTGGTAACGATCTGGTTACCCGCTAACAAAAACCAAAACAAAGTTTTTACCAAAATTTCGAACGTATTAAAGGGTTAATGTTTTTGTAAATAATTAAAAATACTTTAGTCTCTCCTATAATAACTTAAACATAGGTACCTTCACTTTTCGGCATAAATTTTCGATACCTAATTTTAAAATGAAATTTTTAAAATGAAAAAACATTCTTGAAAATTTTATTTTAGATTTAATTAAAAGCTTAATGATTAAATTTATTATTTCCATTAAGTAAACATTTCTGGTGTATTTTGGATAGCAATTATATAGAATTGAAAGTCACATGTAATTTCGATTTCTTAATTTCTCTTAAAAACGGCCATTTTCTTAATTTTAAGAAATTTGTAAACAAACAAAAATTCATCAATTTTAAAAATATTTCAAAAGATTTCTGACACTTGATTTTAAAAATTAGAAAATTGAAAGTTAAATTAAGCTGATTTAAAAAAATATTACTTATAGCATAAAAAAGTAATATACAACAAATTATTAACGATTGGTCGTGTTCATCTGATCGAATGTTTGACGGACTGTTGACTGATGAGGCGATGACAGGTTCTACGCATGACCCAAAAACGATAATTTTCATAAATCTAAGTGAAGGGACAAAACTCATAAATTACGTAACCTTTTCATAATAATGGCAATTTCAGTCTATCATACATGAAAATAAGGTAAAAATAAAATAAATTTAAAATTATTTAAAAAATAGGGAAGCGTAACTATGTTTATTATGTTTATCTTTGCAATTTTGGACTCCTAAATTTCGTTTCCACTTAATTACTATATCACATTCAATAAATACCCCAATACAGAATTTTACTCGATTTTAAACTATTATAAATTATTATAATTAAAATATAAAAAAAAGAATGAAAGAATTCTTGTAAATATTCATTATTCACCAGAAAATTTTTATTTCTTTAGACAATAATGTCCTTAATATTACTTATTTATAAAAACAATTAAAAGCTTTTCTAATTAAGTAATGTCATAGTTTTATTGGATTCATTATTTTTCAATTCAGTTAAATATTGGATTCATTCATTATTTTCCAATTTCAGTTAAATAGTACAAATTTGAAAAAAATGGAGGTGATTTACAATCTCCAATGACTCCTACTTATAAGAAAAAAATAATTTCAATAAATAAGAAGGTTCTGTGCAAAGTTTAATGAAAGTGGGGGGGGGGGGGTAACTCATTTAAAAAAAATGTTACCAATATTTTCTAAAAAAAACATTTAAAAAATAATTTCATTTATTTATGAATAAGTTTAAAAATTTCATTAAAATCGGACAATTATTTGATTTTTACAAGAATTTTCAAATTAAATGTGTTTTTAACGGGAAAAAAGCGCAAAAAAAATCAAAGTTAAACTTGTAGAAGGCGATGGCGTAAACAAAACAAGCATTCTAACCAAAATTTCGAACGTGTTAGAAAGGATTAAAAAGATTAAAAAAAATAATTAAAAATTATTTGATCTTTCCTGCTAATAAAAACATCAACATTTTTGACGATAAAACTATATTTTCGTTAAGTTTGTGGCCTTTTGATGGAAAACTTCGTTTTTATTAAGTCGGAGCCTCTTTTCTTCATACTATGCTGTTTTTTCAGCGAATTACCATTAGGTCAGTCAGTTAAGTGCCATATGTGATACACGCTTTGGGCGATCATGCCGCGAAAGTGACATGACTGACTGGGCAGAAGAATATTCCGCACTAGGTTGCCATTGCTTTCTGCGGTAGACTGGTTTCCAGCCTTTAGGTACTTCCACTAATTCACTGACCCCCCCCCCCCCAAAAAAAAAAAAACAAAAAAACAAAAAAACAAACAAACAAAAAAACAAAAACAAAAAACAGCGTAACATTGTCGCGGTGTGCCCAATACCACTCCCACTTTGTGTAAACCATTCCGGATATGCCTGTCAGCAGAGAACGGTCACAACCCACGTGTGCTAAAAATAGCAGCGACCTCTTTTCAAACAAGCAAAAAAACACAAAAACTTAATTTTCGCTATGAAACAAAAAGAAAAGACCTTTAATTTCGAACCGAAATAAATTTAAATACAGTCAACAAACACTGAATGCACGTTTGACTGTAATTAATACGGCCTGAAATTAATTATAGTCATTTATTTGTTTAACGGACTCGCTGTATGAACGTTTTTAATGAATGTCAGCAATTTCACAGCAAAGAAGCTCCCGGTCCGCCAGTTTTGACCAGTACCTGGGCGTACGCGCTCAAGTTCCTCACATTAAAAAAGACTTTGTGTCACATCTCTCTCAAGTGGGGGAGAAGAGTAAATAATAACTGGGCGTACGCGCTCAAGTTCCCCACATTAAAAAAGACCTTGTGTCACATCTCTCTCAAGTGGGGGAGAAAAGTAAATAATAACTGGGCGTACGTGCTCAGGTTCCCCACATTAAAAAAGACCTTGTGTCACATCTCTCTCAAGTGGGGGAGAAAAGTAAATAATAACTGGGCGTACGTGCTCAGGTTCCCCACATTAAAAAAGACCTTGTGTCACATCTCTCTCAAGTGGGGGAGAAAAGTAAATAATAACTGGGCGTACGTGCTCAGGTTCCCCACATTAAAAAAGACCTTGTGTCACATCTCTCTCAAGTGGGGGAGAAAAGTAAATAATAACTGGGCGTACGTGCTCAGGTTCCCCACATTAAAAAAGACCTTGTGTCACATCTCTCTCAAGTGGGGGAGAAGAGTAAATAATACCTGGGCGTACGCGCTCAGGTTCCCCACATTAAAAAAGACCTTGTGTCACATCTCTCTCAAGTGGGGGAGAAGAGTAAATATCAACGGTCCGCCAGTACCTGGACGTACGCGCTCAGGTCCCCCACATTAAAAAAGACCTTGCGTCACAACTCTCTCAAGTGGGGCAGAAGAGTAAATATCTCCCGGCTCGCAAGGTTTTGGCTTTCCGGGTCCGAAATGACCGAATAAGACCAGTTTAGACCGGTTTTGAATCTATCCACAGAGTGGATAGTTAATGTTTTGACCAGTACCTGGACGTACGCGCTCAGGTTCTCCACATTAAAAAAGACCTTGTGTCACATCTCTCTCAAGTTGGGGAGAAGAGTAAATATCCCTGGTCCGACAGTTTTGACCATTACCGGGGCGTACGCGCTCAGGTTCCCCACATTAAAAATGACCTTGTGTCACATCTCTTTCAAGTGTGGGAGAAGAGTAAATATGTCCCGACCCGCAAAGCTTCGGCCTTCCGGGTCCGAAATGACCGAATAAGACCGGTTTTGAAACTATCCAACGTGGTGGATAGGTAATGTTTTGACCAGTAACTGGGCGTACGCGCTCAGGTTCCTCACATTAAAATAGACCTTGTGTCACATCTCTCTCAAGTTGGAGAGAAGAGTAAATCTCCCCGGCCTGCAAGGCTTCAGCCTTCCGGGTCCGAAATGACCGAATAAGACCAGTTTAGACCGGTTTTGAACCTATCCACCGCGGTGGATAATTAAGGTTTTAACCAGTACCTGGGCGTATGCGCTCAGGTTCCCCACATTAAAAAAGACCTTGTGTCACATCTCTCTCAAGTGAAGAGTAAATATCCTTGGCCCGCAAGATAAAGCAATAAGAAATATTGTATAAAAATATGAAAAATTTGAAAACGTATATATAGAGTATAAACAATTTACACAATTCTGTGTATCTTTTGTTTGATAGAAAAGTGTCTTTTGGATTTGAACAAATGATGGTTGAAGATAAAAATGTCTGTTTTGAGTCTGTAATTAAACAGAATAGTAGCACAAAGTTTCTTTCCTTTTTATGTATCCGCCACGAAGTAGATGGAAAAGGAAAGTGTTTCAAATTGTGTTGAAAAAGGAATGTGAATGAGAATTCCCGAAGGGAGAGAGAGAGAGAGGAAGTCAAACGGAGATTGTAGTAATTGGTAGAATGTGTGTGTAAAACGATAAATCAGTCTACTTAATTTGGTAATTCTGTGTTACTTCTCCTTTCTGGATGATGAGAGATGTGAAAAGTTTTACGGCCGTTGAAGGGATCTTCTTTCCGTTCGTACCGGTTGAGTGGGTGAAGGATTAGTTTGTTGGCACTGGTCTTTCTGATGTCAGCGCCTATCGGACTGTGTGTATCTGACACTGTGCCTTTCGGGACTGACTGGCGTGGCTGACTGCTCGCTGACTGACAGATCGACTGTTTGCTTGAGTGACTGATCGACCGACTGCTGTCTCTCACTGACCATCTTGACTGACTGACCGTGACTGGTCAGGAGACCTCCTTAAATACTGAATTCTGGTCACGTGGGAGGATCCCAGAAGATTTTTTCTTTAGCTGTGAAAAAAAAAAAATACAAAACGTTTCGTTGACGTATTTTGAATCTCTCAATTTGTCAATCAATCGGGACCCAGAGTATCGCATTTCACACTGACTTGTGAAAAAGAAAAGTTTTTAGCCATTTAGATCCTCTTTTGCGGGTGTGCAATCTTATTTTCGGTTTTTCCTAAATGTTGTAGTCGTTTGAATTTGATTTTGCAGGTGTGCAATTTATTCTGTGTGTTTTTTCTTTTAGCTGGTTGATGGAGGATATAGGATTTGTATCCTATAAGGTCATATTTTTCTGACGCATTAAGTGATTGATGACATCCAGACGTGTTGACAAAGCTATATAGGTACCTCCACTCATTTACTGAAGAAACAGCATAGCATGATGTTAAAGGCTCCAAACTTAATAAAAACAAAGTTTTATTGTCAAAATGTTCATGTTAATATTAAGAAGAAAAATCAAAGTACTTTTAATCATTTTATTATTTTTTTAAATTCTTGTCCTTAGTGAGAATGGGGACAGAAGGTTGAGAGAAGAGGAAAGTGAACAAATATGTGCCACTCAAAGAGTAGAGTAGGTAACTTGTAGCTCTGTGATGTTCTCTCTTTCCTACAGTAGTAGCAGTCGTTTCGTTGAAGGGTTGTTCTTTCTTTCTTCCTTGCCTACAAAGTGTGAGGGGTAAGGACTTGACGTGACAGTGGATGAGAAGGTAAGGCAAGGGTGTTGTGACCTGTAAGCCCTTCTACCAAATTTAATTTCCTCGGCGATTTTTATAGCGTTATAGTGGAACATCCTGCCACCCCTCGAGAATAGAATGCTCTACCTGATAAAAGACGGTAACGAGCGGTACAAAGAAGGAAGGTTTTGGGCTTTTTTTGACTTCTTGTTCTGATCTGCGTGTCATAATATTACCGGGATTTTCTAAGTGTTATCTGTGAGTACGTCAGAATGTTTAACCATTGTTGTCTTTGTCGCCCGTTTGTTTTTATTTTTTTGAACGTTTGTGCTAAAAACATTTTTGTGGGGGAGGGGGGCAAGCCCAGTTATGACTTCGTCTCCCCAGCCTTCAACATCAGACTCCATTCCGACGGTGACTCCTTCGCCGTCGGTATGGGCGAAGAGCCCTGTGAAAAAAGATCCTGAATACTACCTGCAAATGCAGGAAAAATACAAAGATTACATCATCGGAAATGAGCTACCAGAAGTAGTTAATGTAATTGCGGCAAAGACAATCTCCCTGCTGACATCAGACGTAAAGACCCGAAAGTTTATTGGTGTCAGCAGGGAGAACATGGAAGAAGCCCTGAAGGCCCTGAATATTGTCCCTTGTGTACTAGCAAGAAGGTCCCGTGCTATGTGGGACATCTTACAAGGCTCGGAAAGTGAAGCTAAAAATCTAGCAGGAAATACCTTGACAGCAAAAGGTATTAAATTTCAAACCGAGTACCTTGGTACGAGAAAGACGAAAATTATGATACACGGAGTACCAGTAGATATTTCCATGTAACCACGTAGGGACATTCTTTGCTACTTTCGGAGCAAAATATTTTAAAGGTTCTAGACATTTTGTCATGCAGAGGAAGAAAGTTGTTCGTCGTGGTTGAGAGGAGGAAGCCGCATTGTTGGGCATGCGGAATGGCATGGTACACTTATAAAATGTGCCCTGGTAGAAAAGCAGCGGAGGAACAAATGCCACCAGCAACACTGCCGGTGGAAAGCACACCGGTTGCCGAACCACAAAAGGCCGACCAAAAAGTAGACGAATGGACTGAAGTGGTGAAAAAGGGGAAAAAGTGATTTCCCCCTCTCAGCAAGACTCTTTAACAAAGAAAGCACCATCACCAACAAAAAAGTCTCCGGAGAAACATCAACACAACAGCAACAAAAGCAGCAACAACAGAAACGACAACAACAACAGCTACAGCAGCCGCAAGACATGGAATGCAAGGAGATACCTCCGCCTCGTTCGTCATTATTAAAGAGGGGGCAAGAAGAGGAGCAGGAAATGTCAACCAAAAAGAGGAAAAAAGAAGAGCAAGGCAGAACGGATTACGGTTACCTCAAAATTTACCCTTGTATATCCTATTAGAACTGATCACGTTAAGAGGAGGAGTCAGTCTGCTTCCCCTGTGAGACAAAAAACTTCTCTTTCCCCCATACCTCTCACACCCCACTTCCAACCAGAAACACCCCCTCTAAACTGGATAAACCCTCCCCGCAACCGGAGAAATCCTCCCCAAAACCCCAAAAGAAAAAGAACCCCTTCTGCCATGCAAATATTTGCAAAGTCGACAAAACAGCCCTGGATAAAGACCTGTCTTCCCAAAAGAAGAAAATTCTGTGACCACTATTCGAACTTTCATCGATCGACGCAAAGTCGGTCGAAGACCCAGTCAATTTTTCAAAAACTCCCGGTATTATGACTCTGGTCAGAAGCACGGGGAACCTAAAAGTGTGGGAATTCCTTCAAGGAGCTATGGAAGCTTTCCCAAACATTACCCAAATCGGTACCAAATATCGTCAAAGATTGTCACATTTTTGTTCGAGTAGGTTCCATGTAATTCTCCACCCCTCTCTTTACAGGGACTTAAGACTAACGTTCTGTACGGACGTCGGCGGGATTGTCCGGGACGGACGTATTATGTCTGATATTGGTACTGGAAGTCTCGGACAAACCGTAGGGGTCCCTACTGCCATTGATTTCCGCTCGGTATGTGACCAGTAGTAATTTTTTGCTTTCTCTTTTCAGGTCTAAAAGATGCCAATTAAGTTAGCCAGCTTGAATGCAAAGGGCCTTAGGAATTGGAGTAAGGCTGTCCGCCTGCTTCAGGACCTCTTATCCTTCGGTGTGGATGTCGCCGCGATTCAAGAGACTCACTTTGTTTGCAAGGCCGATGCCTGTGTACTGTCTAACGACTTTGTCGTCTATTCAGCACATGGGAACCGGCTGGCTGGAGGAGTTTCTTTGCTGGTTAAGCGTACCCTGGACGCGAAGGTGGATCTTGTCCATGTTGGTGCCGAGGGCCGGCTGATCGTGGCCGATATTGCAGTAAAAGCAATGCGTTTCGACTGGTTGCAGTTTATGCGCCCAACGACCGGAATGAGCGCGTCTCGTTTTTTTCGGCGGTTGGAGCCCTGGTAGATTCAACGTGACTCGTCTTAGAGGGGGACTGGAATGCCATCCTGGACCCCAAGTTGGATAGAGGCTGGAGAGCAAGCGGGAAGGCACGTGATCGTAGCTTGGTCGATCTCATCGAAGAGTTCGGGGTTGTCGAGACGTGGGCTAATAGTTGGCCTTCTAGGTAGCTAGCTAACTGGATAGAATTTTCGTTCGTGAAGCCGACGTAGATATTTTAGGTAGCCCCACGTTCCACTGGTTAGGCTACAAACTCGCTTGTGCCCGGGTAGATTTAGAAAATAGGCCTAGAATGGCTGGTTACTAGAAGTTCAACGCGCCCTTACTGGACATGCGGGACTTCCGGCGCCAGCTAATTAATTTAGTGCAGCGGACGTTAACTGGGGGAGTCATTGGGAATAAGTGTGCAAATTTATGCAAATTGTGGGAAAATAAAAAATAAACAAAAAAACTTACGCTGTGAAAAAATAGGATTTAAAATATCATCTGTTAACTTTGACATAGAACTATAAATTCCGAGGATCCAATTCAAACACCAAATTTATTCAAATAAAGAAACAATTTTACAAAGGAATTACATAAATGTCCTTAGGCAGTCATAGTAACAGATTTTAAAAATAAATGTTTAATAAAAAGAAATAATATTTTTTTCCTCATTAGTAATAAACAACCTTCTAGTATGGTACAGGTTATTTCCCTTCGACTGGCTGTATTACTTCTTAAACTAATTTACGTTAATTTTTTAACGTAGCATTTTAATTTGTCCTTTTATTATCAAAGAGACAATGTATTTAAAATCTCAGTATTTAATTTTGAGATATATTGTATTGTTTTACTTATAGAAAAAACATTACATAGGTTCTTTCTAATTTTATATATTTTGCACAATTAAATACGTAAAAATGTAAATAACATAACTGATGTAATAATGGTTTAAATATTTTAAAAGACTTTATTTAGGCTAAAGTCAAAGCCATTTGAATACAAGTTATTAAAATTGTAATTTTAACTTGAATAAATTACATATTAGTGCAGTTAATATGCAAAATATGAATGAAGCTTTAAATAAAACGCAAAGTTTTAAATCGCTTCAAAAATAGTAGCAAATTCACTACTTAAAATTTTACCGAAAAAGAACCTGAATACGTATTTTAGTTTGTTACGCTCAGTTTTTTCTCACAGTGAACATAAAAAATAGAGGTTTAGAAAAATCTCCCTCTAATCTATAAATTGCTAAATATTGCAACTTAGAAAATAAACGATTTCATTTGTAATGAAACCTAAAAGAATCTGAAACGTCCATCAACTGAAATCGTTAGAAAATTCTCGTAGTTAAAGAAAAAGAGGATTTGGATTATCCATTTATAGATACCAAAAAATTTCCTCTAAATATCTAAGCTGCTAAGTTTACAACTTAGAAAATAAATAACGATTTCATTTGGAATGAAACCGGAGAAAATCTGATACGCCCAATCGTTGGAACCGATCAAGATATTCTGATTAAAATTAGTTATCTTAGTTAACACGTAAACTTTTACAGACGATAACTATTCGCGCCAACAAAAACACAGGTGTTCACGCTCGCGTTCTTTACCAAATACGTATCAAAGAAACGCCCATTTTCCCAAATAAGGAATATTCCAAATTAAAGGCTATTTTTTAACAATAATACCAAGCGCGCTCTTGTTTAAAAATAAGGAATTTTTTTAGAATAAATCCTTATAATTTAACAAATCTCAACCTAAAAAATATTTTACAATAAAATATAAAAAAAAATAATTATTATTCGGTTGAAATACAGAAAATAATTCTTACATAAGTGGTGGGAGAATTTTAGGTCTATCACCACCAAGTTCAGCAAACGGCTCAAACTAGATAAAGTTGACAAGGTGAAGACACTTAGAGCTAATTACTCCTGGGCGGAGGCTGATGGGGATCCCCTAGAGATAGCCATAGCTAAGGAGGCCCTGAAGCGGTCGACTAGCGATCGTTACATGGGCCGAGTAATTAGACATAGGTTAAGCAAGATGTCTTCCGAAGCTGTGAACATAGGCGCAGAACTGCGAAAGGAAGAGATTCGCCGATGCGGTGACCAGTACATTCGAGAGGTTCGCAACCCGGAGGGACATACTCTTCGGTCGACTGACGACATGTGTGAGGCGTTTCGGCGGCATTTCGAGATCCTGTTTACCAAGGAGCCTTGTTTCCGTGATGAGGAGTTTCGCAGCTATTTGGCTGACTTCCCCCGGCTTTTGCCGGCTGATGCAGCTAGCTGCGAGGGAGAGATTACAGAGGGCGAAGTCTACGTGGCTTTGAAGGAGGTCGGCAGAGGCAAATCGCCGGGTCTCGATGGTTTGCCCTATGAAATGTACTTGAGGCTGTCGCACATCTTTGTCCCGATTTTAACTGTCGTGTTCAACAACTGGTTCCGGCAGGGGTCCATCCCCAACCGGTTCACCAGGGGTGTGATCATGCTGTTGAGAAAGGCAAGGATGTTGGGAAGGTGTTAAAGGGTTACTGGCCCATAACTCTGCTAAACACAGAGTTAAATATTTTGGCCAAGATCTTGTCAAATCGTTTGCAATTAGTTGCGGAGTCTCTGTTGGAACCTGAGCAGACTTGTGCTGTGAAGGGACGAACAATTCAGAGCAACCTGCATCTGATACGCACGATCATAGAGGGGATAAAAGATGACGAAGATGACACGCTGATCAATTTGGATCAGTCCAAGGCATTAGATAGGGTTGACCATCGTTACCTGGCGGCTCTTCTGCAGGCCGCTGGATTCGAAACTTTCGCCGCTGGATTAGCCTCCTGTATCAATCCCCCACGGCTGTGGTACAGGTGAACGGAAAGTTGTCGGGTGTTCTGACGCTGTCTAGGTCGGTCCGACAGGGCGGTCCACTGTCGCCCCTACTTTATGCTCTGGCGTTAGAATCGCTGTTCCTGGTGGTGCTCGAGCCAGGGTTTCCGCGTACGCCGATGATGTCACTACTTTCGTGTCCTCCCGGAGTGACATCGAGGTCGTACAGAAGGTGCTTGAACGGTACGAACAGGTGACAGGGGCCAAGATTAACCGCAACAAGTCGTCTGGCTTGCGGTTAGGTGCCTGGAAATGGTGTTACTCTCCCGGGGCCCTTCGACTGGACGGACGGCCCTGTCCGCATTCTTGGGGTGTGGTTTGGGCCCGACCTCCAGATGGAGAAAAATTGGTCAGAAATACTGGCAAAGGTCGGCACGTCGATCGAGATTTGGCGTCGAAGGAATTTGTCCTTAAAAGGTTTGGCTGAGACGTGTGGTACATACGTCTTTCCCATTATCCTTTACCGGTTGTCAGTACTTTCACTTTATAAATGGCGTAGGGAGGCGATCGAGCGTTTGTTATTCTCCCTTCTGTGGAGAGGACGCAAACACTACGCCGACAAACGTGTCTGTTACCAACGTCCGTGTCATGGGGGTCTGGGAATGCCGTATCTGATGGGCCACAAGGTTGCGTCAAGGTTGGTTTTTCTGGAAGACTCATTGCTGGCGGGGATAGTGGGGGGCATGTTCCCTAGCCTTACTATCACTCCCCACATCCGGAGGCGGTGCCGTAAGCCTCAAGGGCGATCAAGTTTTCTCTTTGAATGTCTGACGTCCTTGCGGGCCATTCCACGGTCCAGTGACCTTTCACAGCCTAGGAGAGTCTTCTATCGTGGGTTAGTGGAGGGCGTCGCGAAAGATTCATTACGTGATGTGCTCCGCTTGTCGGAGAATGAGTTTCGCTCGTTCTGGTCTTGGACGCCGGGTACCGATTATCTTAGCAGCTCTGAGTTTTCGTTCACCTGGCGATTAGCTCGGAATCGGTTGCCTCTCAATGACAAGGCCTTCATATGGGGCCTGGCGGATTTGCCAGATTGTGAACGCTGCAACCTTGGTTTGGAAGAAACGGCTTCGCACGCCTTCTACCATTGTTCGCGGGTTCGCCCTCTATGGGACCGTGTCGGCGTGTTGACTGCCCGTATCGCGCCGCGAGAGCTTGTGCTCATTGATCGTGCATTTGCCTGCGACAATGTGTCGTCCTCGTTTTCTGGGATGAAACGTATGGTGTTTCTGTCGTTGCTAGCCACGGCTCGAATGGTGATTTGGACAACGCGAACGGAGGAAGTCTTGCGAGGTCAGCGTCTTTCACATCGGGGACTGATCCGATATTTTGAGCTGATGCTCAAAATAAAGATTAGAACTGATTGGAAACGTTTGACTTCGACAGACTTCAGCAAAATGTGGGTAAATGTGGTGAGCCTGGTTCGCGTGAACGGGGCTAGCCTTGATTTTCTCTTTTAGATCTGCTGGTTACATCGGGGTGGATTCCTTTGGAACCCTCCCCTGGTTAAGGTAGCTTTCTTTTGTGTACCTAGTTAATGTGAATGAATGTGTTCCTAGCCTGTACCCAGCTTTCTCTTTTATTATGATCCAAGTCGAGATTCCCAACCTCCCCAATTTGTTTTGGCTTCCTTTTATCTCGGCTGGTTCAGCCTTTGATTGTCCCATTCCATTAATTATTTTACTTCCCACCACTCCCTTAGCGAGTGTGTTTCTTGATTTTGCCGTTTGGCGGAATACAGCGGCCATGTATTTTTTCTGGGATGGACGCGTCTGACTAACATTTTTTATTATTTTAGTTAAAAAATTTGTTGTATTTTTAATTTGTTTTTGGGCTCATCCCCCTCCCACCATTTCATCTTTCATTAATTAAATGTTTTAAATTATATATTATATTGTATATAAATGCATTCTTATTGTCATGGGTTTGTTCCCTCCTTTTTAGGTGCCCCTTGTAAATATGTGGTATTGTGGTGTAGGAAGGATGGGGTTTTGTGGTGAATGTGTAAATTATAAGGTGTGATTGGGCCGTAGTAGTGTTTAGCTAAGTATAGGATAGTTAAGTGAGTACCACCCTTTACCCCTTCCCTTTCCGGCCTTGTGCCACAATTTTTGTATTTTTACAAAAATAAATATTGGAAGGTCTTAGGCGAAGGCATTCACTATTCAATAGTCTGTTCCGCTCCAACCCGTTGCTTGCTTATATGTGTATTTAATACACATACACTGTATTATTGTTAATTGTACCTTAGTACAATAAATCTGTTATACCTTATTCCTGGTGTTGAGTACCATTCTTCATCTGATCTATTGACACTGTATTTCTTTTCGGGATATATCAGTTTGGCAACGAAGATGACTGTTGCCTGATACCAGTTTGGCGACGAAGATGACCGTTGCCTGATATCAGTTTGGCGAACTAGGAAAACTACCACCGGATATCAATTGGCGACAGAAAAAAGCGAATTCACACGGAAATTTCAGTTGTCGAATACGGATTAGGACTCCCAAGGAAATATAACCGTATTAAACGAGGAGACATAAAATATGAGCGCTAAAGAAAATATTTCAGCTGAGAATTTAAGTAAAAAGAACCTTCAACAGTGACGACCATATATAAAAAAATAAGTTAAGGTAAGAAGTACTTTTTTGTACCCCTTCATAAAAAAAATATACTTTTTTTTTTCTTGCCAAATTTTTAACTTATTGGTCAACTTTATGGTTGAATTTTTATTTTTCCATATACATATTTTTGTTGTGTACGGAACATGGAGCAATTAGCAGAATTTACGAAGACGCTAGGCGTAGCGGTTCAACAACTAATACAACAACAGCAAAGTCAACAAAAACAACAAACAGATCTTCAACAACAAATTACAAAACATGATGTTTTGCAAAAAATATTATTAAAGCAAGGCGAACCAAAGGAAGGTTCCAAAATTTTCTCTGCGGAGAATTTCAGAATTTTTGTACAAATCTGAGGAAGTAATAACTTTTCCTGCGTACTTTAAAAGGTACGAAATAATTTTTTCAAAAAGGTGAAAATCATGGACGGATGAAGAAAAAATTATGCTTTTGTTAGAAAACATCGGTGCTCAGGAAAATACGAAATAAACGAACTTCATTTTGCCAAAGAAACCAGAAGAGATTTCGTTTGACGAAACTGTTGAAATATTATCGAAAGTGTTTGGCGAACGGGACAGTTTTTGTTTCATATACGGTATAAATGCTTAAATATTGTGAAAGAAGAGGACTATTTTGTTTCGTAACCTTCCTTCAGATTATCCTTTTAGCATGCTTTCATTTTTCCAAATTTTTTCTGTGAAATAATGGTGATCTACTTCAAATTATTTATTTCTTCTTTTACGTGAGGTATCCTTTCAGAGCATGGTTGGTCATGGCTCTCTACATCTTCATATTCTTTGAAGCACTAAGCATTCTTTGTCCCCTTACTATTCTTCTCAGACTTTGTTCTACCATCCATTGAAATAAGCTCATTAATTTCCCTCTGGTTCTCCTGCTTTCAATGTGTCCTGTGATTGTTAATTTCTCCTAGCCTTCATTCCTCATTATGCATTCTAGAAATTGCAACTGTCAATTTATGATTCTAAGTATAAGTGTTCTTTTTGCTCTGATGTTCCTTAAAATTTCCTTGTTGATCACATGTTCCATCCATGGTATTCTCAATATTCTTCTATAGAGTCATATCTCTGCTATCTCAAGTCTCCTTATAAGTCCTGTTTAAATTTCCTTTATGAGGAAATTATCTAGCATTCACTGCCATGTACGAGGATTGATATAACATTGCAGTTCAGCACTTTTTTCTTTGTTTTAACAAAATTTTAATTCAAACATTACTGTGGGATGGAATAAGAACATATTTAACACTTGTTAAAAGAAAATGGTTTAATTCTCTATTCCTCCCTGTCCCCACCCCATAAACAATGCATTTTGGGCAGATTTGACAATTTTTATCGTTTTCTTATGCCGATTTTGAGTTGTTTTTTGGTGCAGTTAATGTTGAATAATCATATCTTTGCAGACTAATTAATTTATGGTATATCTAATTCAATTTAAAATACCCTAGTTGAATTTTATTTAAAAAGTAAGTAGGCATTGCACTTTTAAATGTTCTATTAAAAGCAAGATAAATTAAAAGCAAAATTTATAGTTTAAAATAAGCTGTGTTGCAATATGTGCTTCTAGTTGAACTAAAAGCAGTGGCAAACAAGATTTATATATGTAAATGACAAGTTGTCATTAATTGATTAATTTGAGGTGAAAAGAAATGGCATAATTTCAACAAAGTGATATTTTCATGTATTTTATATTTGGCTAATAAATGATTAACAAGGAATTAAATATACTTGTCTGCTTTCAAAAATATTTGGAAAGAAAGAAGACCTTAAAATTTAGTTATTAGGAATTGTGTGTGTGTGTGTGTGTGTGAAAGAGTTCAGTCATGCAAGGAAAGACATCTCTGTCAGAAACAAGTACCATTTTGTAGCTGTTTAACAGTGCCACCTAATGCCAACATGGCAAACCTTGGAAACTAAGTGGGGGTAATTTCACATAACTCAGCCTCACCCCACCCAAGATTTGTAAAATTTATTTTTGTCAATATGTCCATAATGTTCAAAATTATTCTATTCTTTGTAGCCTGAAAAGGAAGATTTGAATAAATTTGTTAAGATTGGAGTAGATAGACTAAACTATTGCCTGGTTCACACTCCACCCACGTCTATTGTACAGGTGTAGAGGCTCATCCCTTATTCCCTGTTCAGGATGTAGTTTCTGGCTTTCTCTTTTCCAATCTTTTCACTTGTCTTTTTCTTTTTTCTCTCCTCTTTTTCATTTTTTTTTTCAATTGAGTAGATAGAATAAACTATCGCCCAGTTCACACTCCACCCACGTCTATTGTAAAGGTGTAGAGGCTCATCCCTTGTTCCCTGTTTAGGATGTGGTTTCTGGCTTTCTCTTTTCCAAATATTTTCACTCTCACGTAGCCCCCTGCACATCAGTGGCGTTACCGCCTTGTTTGGGGTGATATGATTAAAAAAAAAATGTGAGTGATTAGCATCACAACAAAAATTAATTGTTTGAATTACTGTGTATTCAGAATGCTGTGGAAATTTTTTGTGTCAGAATCTAGCATGTTCTGAAGAATATTTCAGCAAAGTTTTTTTTTGCTGAAAAAGAGATAGAGATGAGTGTAACATATTTTTGTAACCTGACAGAAACATGATTAACATCATAAGCAAGATAGACAATTACATACCGTTGTGGTGCCCAATACATCTCAGAATGTATAGATGGACGACATACTCAGTGGAAGTTTTAAAAAAAAATTGGAAAGAAAAAGAAGAAAAAAGAAAACATTTTTTTATGCAAATCATGTTCTGGCCTGATTCATTATTATGCTTAACTTAAGAGGCTAACCTACAGTTAACATTGGGGAAAGTGTCTTTTGCATTGAATTAATAAGAAAGAAACGTGCGTTAAAGAATATAAGCAACAACCAGTTGTAAGTTTAGTAAACAGGATATTTATTTGACCAAATGCCGTGTGCGACTGGTCTCTAAGAGAATCTAATCCAGAATGCCCCTTGTGGCCTTCTCCTCTTCCTCATGTCCTCCTGGTGGCCCCTCTCGGGTTCATGAGAAGACAATCGGTTTTCCAAACTTGTGGGATAGGCTGTGTTAGATGTTAACTCTTCCCCTCTTTTCTTTCTTGGGCTGAGGATATATTTTTTTGTTTTGGTAGGAGCATCCTGATGCTATCTGCTAAAAAAAATGAGAGAAAAAGATTAACAAATTATATGTCTGGAAACTCAGAAATTAAATAGCGGATCCTTTGGGTTCAGTTGTGAATACAAGAATTTTGAAGGAAGGAACCCCCTTTTTAGTTAGGGCATCTGCAATTTGTTTTTCAGTAGGTATCCATGAGATATCAGCAATTTCTTCTCTGTCAACCATTTCTCTGAGGATAGCCATCTCAATTCGAAGTCTTTGATCGAGAATTTGTGTAGTGGAATGCACTGCATCATACAAACAGGAATTGTCTGTTTTGCATGTTATTTTTATTTTGGTAGGATGGTCTTCCAGCTGCAACAAATCTAATATTAATTTTCTGTAATATAAGCAGGCCTCAGTCAGATTAACCATGGCCAGGGTTTCTACACCGAGAGTGCTCTTAACAATTCTCTTTATCCGTTTGGATTGCCAGGCTATGGGCATGTATTTGTTATTGTCACCTACCAAAAAAATTATATAGCCCCCTTGTGATCCACCATCAGTCAGGTTAGCGAAGGATGTATCACTAAATCCTATAATTTGCAGAAGATTAGGGTTACCTAGGTTTGGAATATGAATTTGCGATTTCTCTTTTTTTGCCTTTTTTACAGTTTGATTGATTTGTTTTATGCAATCAACATTTTCTTGTTTGAGTATTGAACTTAGTGTGTTGACGTCAGGTCTTGTTTGGGTGGCTAGCCAATTAAGCTGGCCTATTAACTGTCTAACCTCGGTGATATCTTATCTTCCAGTCTTCTGCCATTCTGCAGGGGGATATGTCCAAGTTTCTTTACATATTCATCTTGTCCAATCCTGATGTTTTTATCTGATTGTTTTATTTCTAGTCCAATGTATTGGAACTTAGTGACTTCTTCAGATTTGACTTTAAAGAGGGTGCGAAGATTGTTAATGACTTGTTTTTCAAAGGCCTCTGATCCAGCAAAACAGAAATTGTCAACATGGGTAGCAATTATGCCATGTAGCTTGTTCTTAAGATCTACTGATCACATTTAATTTCCTCCATTCCTGGTCTTCATCATTTGTCAATTTGCATTTTATGATTAGGCCTGGTTTTTATGATTTGGCCTGGTTTATGGCTATTTTTGATGGTTTGTCACTGGTATCAGCTTGAGTCTGCTCAGGATGGTCATCGGTATCACTCTCACTATATACTGGGGCCGGCCCTTTTGTGACTTCATTATACTGGTTCTGTGGCTTTGTTACATCGTTTGTGTCATGGTCGTCTGGAGTATTTTCGGGTGTTTTGGGATAGAAAATTAGGCGTGAGGGATGAACTCTAACATATGTGCCCCCATGTTTCACTAGCACTTGTTTGTGTTCCCAACCTATGACAGCACCAGGACCAAGCCATCTATCAGATTCATTTCTCTTATAAAGGACAAGATCACCATTTTTGTATGAATCTGGTATGCCAGTCTTGACCTGATGATGAAGGGCACGTCTTAATTTTTCAGAGGCTTCACACTCTATGAACCCTTTTCTTGCAGCATGCATGGCATTGAGGTTGTCTGCGACAATTTTGCTAGTACTGATGCCTTCTAGTGCAGTAAGTTGATTATTCAAAAGGGAAGGCAAGTTAGGATTTCTTCCAAAAACCAGCTGGTTAGGGCTGTAGCCATGTGAGTTGTGAAGTGTATTCTTTGCATTGACAACCCATGATAGTGCAATTTCAAAATTGCATTTAGCATCTTCTCATGTTTTCTTGACCATTTCTCCCAGAACACCACTGTGCCTTTCATTTAATCCAGTACTCCAAGGAGATTGGGCGGCAGTGGTGCGTACTATAATGTTCAGATTTTGGGCCATGTCCCAAAAAAATTGGTTGTCAAATTCCCTGTCATTATCGGTAAGAAAAGCTCCGAGAGCACCAAAATATGCAACCCAGTGTTTAAAAATGGCAGTAAGGACATCAGAGCTTTCCTTACTAGGTAGCCTGACACCAACGCTATATCTGGTGGCATGATCGACCAAGTGTAGTACTTTGTGACCATTGGTTTCTTTTATGTCCATAGCTACAGTCTGGTTGAAATGGGTCCCTAAAGAAAACAACAGGTGGGGGTTCAGTTTTTTTTATCTCTAATACAGGTCTGACAAGCAAGGGGAAGATCCATTAAAATGTCCATAAACTCAGCGTTCTTTAAACCAGAACTTTTAAAGAGGTCACATAATTTTTTTGCACTAGCTTGGCTAAATTGTTTATGTAGTTTGGTGGCGATTTTTAATTTTTCCACCTTGCTCTTTTTATTAATATTGTTTAAAAATAAAATATACCATAACTTACTCCGGTCTGGTGGAGGTCTCGATATAGGGATGTGGTAATGGCCCGACGTGGTGCAGAGTAATTTAATTTTCTTGCCAAACATCTCCGCTGTATCATTATTAAAGTTAAGGTATGTCTGGGCCCTTTTCATTGCTGTTTTGCTTAATAACAGAGGGATATCAGCTTCAACAATGTCAGTTATTATTTTTACATCTATTTTAGCAATGACGTAGGGTAGAGTTACCTTTTTTAGTGATTTTAATTTCACTCCATCCCCAAATTTAAAGGTCTTTGTCCCTTTTTGGGTGGGAATATTTTTTCGTGTGTCCTCGGACAAAGTTTCGAGGAACAAATCAAACCACTTCTTTCTGCATACTGTAGTAGTTGCCCCAGAATCCCATATGGCAGAATTAATTGTCTCTCCAAGTAAAGTATCGGGCTCCTCGTAGTTTAGCAAAACAAGGTTCGTGACTTTTTCACAAGTTTCAATGATATTATCTGTATGGTAATAATCGTTTTGGAGTTCATTTAATAATACCATATTTTCCGTGGTTTGCCTATTATAATCGTTGTTTGGCTTGGAGTAGGGACAGTCGTTAGCATAATGGAATTTGCATCCACAAATGTAGCAAGTAGTGGTCTGACCATTGAAGTTTTTTTTATTTGAATTTCGGGGGTTACCGTGTGTAAAATTCCGTGGTCTCCCTCTTTTGATGTTGCCACTGCTAAAACTGCTACTACTGAACTTGTTAGAAGGGAAGGGAGGTCTATTGTTGACAAAATGTCGACCAAAAAGAACATCGTTTTCCTCTGACTGGTGACAGTAGGTTGGGTCCATTTCTTTTTTGATAGAAATGTGTTGCTGTGAGGGCTTGGCAGAGGTTGAATTCCCATGCGTAATTTTTTTTTACTGTTGTGCCATATCTGGTAGAGTGAGATTTGGAATTGTTGCTCTAATTAATCTCTCAATTTCGGGACTCATGTTGGCAGATTTCAGAGCACGATAGGCCAGAACAGGTTCAGGTAATATTATATGGAATTCTCTGAGTTTCACCACGTGTCGGTCGAATTGGATTATATAGTCAGTAATGGAGGTGTTTGTGTCTTGGTGGTAATTTTCAAAGTTCTCGTAGCAAATAAATGTGGACTGATTTTTGTCTTCGAGGAATAGGGAATCTAGTTTTCCGAGAAGTAATTCCATTCCATTCTCAGAATTCAGTGATGAAATTTCCATTTCCAGAACAGTGGCACATGCAAGGGACAAAAATACTGCTGGCGCTCGTCGTGCAGGTGGAATATTTGTCACTAACTGCCATAACTGAATCTCCCGTTTCCATGAATCATAAAATTCCGGGTTTAAAGGCGGTGGTTCAAACAGTTTAGAACTCATTCTGTTGCTGTAGATGTTGGTCTCTGCTACCAATGTTAAAGAATATAAACAACAACCAGTTGTAAGTATAGTGAACAGGATATTTATTTGACCAAATGCCGTGTGCGACTGGTCTCTAAGAGAATCTAATCTAGAATGCCCCTTGTGGCCTTTTCCTCTTCCTCATGTCCCCCTGGTGGCCCCTCTCGGGTTCATGGGAAGACAATCGATTTTCCAAACTCGTGGGATAGACTGTGTTAGATGTTAACAATGTGCACAGGAAGAAGAATAGAAAGTGTCACCTTTGATATTGATAATTTTGTACTACTTTGTTTGCATGTATTGTTCTATATCATTGATAAATTTTATGTATTCTTGCAGCATAGAAACCAGAAAGAGAGAGATGCAATAGACATTTTTTTTTTTAATCATATCACCCCGAGCAAGGTGGTAACGCCACTGATGTGCAGGGGGCTACATAGGAGTGAAAAGATTGGAAAAGAGAAAACCGGAAACCTATTATGGAAAATTAAAAAAAAGAAAAATTTCTTTGCATGTTATTTTATATATATATATTTTTTTTTTTAATCATATCACTCCAAGCAAGGCGATAACGCCACTGATGCGCAGGGGGCTACGTAAGGGTAAAAAGAATGGAAAAGAGAAAGCCGGAAACCACATCCTAAACAGGGAACAAGGGATGAGCCTCTTCACCTGTTCAATAGATGTAGGTGGAGTGTGAACCGGGCGATAGTTTAGTCTATCTACTCCAATTGAAAAAAAAAAGAAAAGAGAGAAAAGATTGGAAAAGAGAAAACCGGAAACCGCATCCTAAACAGGAAACAAGGGATGAGCCTCTTCACCTGTTCAATAGATGTGGGTGGAGTGTGAACCAGGCGATAGTTTAGTCTATCTACTCCAATTCACTTTGGTTGTGTGGGAGTAAGATGGTGGATGAGAGATGCACTTAAAATGTTCATAGGTGAAAATGGATGTATGGGGAATGTAATATATTTCAGTGATCTGACAGAAATATGACTGACATCAAAAGCAGGATCGACAGAAGTGTGGTCAACGTTGAAGGCAGAAAATATAAACAGAACCAACAGAAGTGTGATTACATGAAAGGCAGTCAACTTCAAATAGTCAGCGAAAATGATTGACAAATGTGCCTAGCCACAGATGACACAATTATATAAACTGACTCCTGGTTGCGTCTAGTCAACCTCCCTGACCTTTGGCCGATTCCACCCATGCTGTGTTGTTGATATCAGATTAACCAAAGCAGGATCGCTTATTACCATTTAACGAAGTTTGTCCAGACAAGCAAGGTATATAATGAAAACCCGATTTAATACTGCAATGACATGATGTAGATTTATATATATTTATATATATTGAATAATTACAAGATTACAAGCAAGTCAAAATAAGTGACGAAAAAGAAATATCAATTGCCTGGTATTTCGGTAGCAGAATAATATTCGTGTTGTATTATTTCTATGGGACAATCGGTTATTCAACTCCAGTTGGTTGAATTTACAATCTCTCTCTCTCTCTCTCTCCTGTCTTTCTCTTTGCTGTTTAGCAGCAAGCGAGTTTTCAAGCTGACTGTATTTCAAATCTCTTTTCAACCTCTTCTCCTAAGATATGGGAGCCAACTGACTAATCTCATTTTACATTCTGATTTACCAACTGCGGTGGGAAAGACGGGTGTAAGGTTTTCATTTCCCTCACTGTATAACTTACCACTAGCTCAAAATGAAAACAATTACATTTAACCATTTCAACTTCCAATCCATTGAAATAAGCTCATTAAATAGATTATTCAATGTTTCCCTCTGCTTCTCCTGTTTTCAATGTGTCCTGTGATTGTTAATTTCTCCAAGCCTTCATTCCTCATTATGCATTCCAGAAATTGCAACTGTCAATTCTTGATTCTAAGTATAAGTGTTCTTTTTGCTCTGATGTTCCTTAAAATTTCCTTGTTGATCACATGTTCCATCCATGGTATTCTCAGTATTCTTCTATAGAGTCATATCATATACTTGTCTACCTGCTCTTATCAACTGTCCTGGGAATTCAGTACACAGGAAATTGTCAAGGCCACATTTTGACCTAGGGTCACACATTGTCAAAACCCACTGACATATGTTTTGACTAGAATCAATTTGATAAATTTGCTTAAAAATAATTTTGTACTCAGTATTCTTCACACGTGGGCTTTTCCACTTGTTAACATTTTGGCTACTTTTCCTGAGAAAGATAATTAAATTCTCCAATTTTAGAGAAATCTTTTCCCATCTTGAAACCACTTAAAATTAATACCAGCCATCTGAAAATAGTGTTACAATTAAGCAAAAACTTGAGAAGTCAAAAATATGTGGAAGTTTTAACTTATATAAGATCAGAGTTTTTCTGACTCAAAGGAGAGAACACCTGCAGGAGTAGGAGTTTAGAATGCTTCTTTTGACTCATTAAGAAAGCTGAAATAAATTAGTTAAGTATATATAATTTCTTCCTGAAGCACAAAAATACAATAAACAATCCTAAAGATTCAGCTTAGATAGGCAGGATAATAAGAGACATCAGAAAAAAAATGTTAGATATGGCACACCCGGAAAGTTTCTGCTCCCAATACCTCAGAAATTCAAGGCTTTTTGAGGTTTTAAATTCAAGACTTTTCAAATTTTCAAGGTTCATCACAATCTAAGGGGTATTTATAAGCAGTCTGACTTACTACTGAAAAATCTTTTTGACAACATTTATGAAATTTATAAATTAATTTTTGGGAATTTTGGAAGTCAGCTGGTTCAAAAAATATACTTTTATATTACATGACCTGCTCTCTATATTCATAACTGCCAGTGAATCTGATATGTTTTCATGACAGTTGTGAGATCAATCCTTGGATCTGGTAGTGCTGAAAAGTCACATGCTCTGAAATGAACAAGCAACACAAATGTTCAGTAAGAACAAAGGTTCAATACTCATGAGAAGTACTGATATAAAATTTCTTGTAAGCATAGAATGCAGAATCAGAATAATCTACCTTTGTGTTTCAGTTGGAAATTTTAAGAAAGTTACTGAGTATGAATTGAGACACCTGAACAAGGCCAGAGGATACAATGGCCAAAACATTTTGAGTATAACAAGTAAAATGACTATGCTTGTCTTAATAGCATAACATATAATAACAGAGAAGAATTATTCAGAGGTGTTCAGTAAGTCAAAGCTACAATTAATCTGAAGTCTCAAAGGCCAATGTATGTTTTGCATTTCTGTCTCTTTATCCTTTACTCCTTATCAGTATTTCTATTCCTGAGTATCAAAACTAGCTAAGCTAGAAAGTGTCCTGTTTACAGTCCTTTGAAGTCAAAAGGCACCTCTGGTGTATTGTGAGATCTGTTGTCACGATCCATTGTCCAGGGATATTAAACAGTGAAATTTGTTGGTTGCATTTCATAGACTGAATACAGCCTATTGCATGATGATGATGATAATGGCAGATTGTAGAAAGAAGGTGTCAAAAAAGCCATCCAGATTTCAGAAGCATGTGTGGTGAACACGGAATTAAAAGAAAAATCTTCTCTTCATTTTTTACAAATTTCACAATCCCATGTGAAATCCTAATTTTGACCAATAGAAGAAAGGATTGAACCTGTACTGAAAAAGATGAAATGAAATTTCACAAGAAGCAATTTGCAAAACTGAGAGAGAAATTGACAAGCCAGCATGAAAAAAAGTCTTTTGCTATAAAAACAGAAAGTCGAATCAGTCAGATGGAAGTGAGATTAGAAACTGCCAAGATGTGACAAAAAAAAATTTCAAGCCACTGACACACATTTGTTCTCCTTCTCATGTGCTATTTTCCTTTACCTCTTCTTTTTCATCATCACCATTCTTGCCGTCAGCAAAGAAGATGACAACAATAACAATATGATACTTCAACTGACATCTAAAAATTAACATCACAATAAGTACAATTTTTCTTTATTTCCTTTACGTTCCCTCACACTTTCTCGCCACCCATAAAAAAAGGAAAGGAATACTGACTTTATTAGTACCCTGTTAATTCTGCATAAACACATTCTGCTACCTACAACTAGAATTCTGGATTCACTAAACTACGTACTGCATTTTCTCTTTGAACATTTATATAGTAATTTCACTTCTTACAAATTGATGTTATTCTGTTCTGTTAATAAAATTCTACTTTTGCATACAAATGAAATATTTTTATTCTTCCAACCTTTAACCTTTTGATGATTCTGATAAATCTTAAGTCGTAGGAAGTTTAGTTATGTTTGACACAAGGCCAATTTAATAAACATTCAATGGACAGTCTCTACTTCACATGCACTTGGATGACAGGTAAGCCTGACATTTGCCTTCACTTTGGTAAAGACTGACCTCTCTAAAACTAGGCTGTTATAAAAAAAAACATTAAACCAAATATTAGTATGGGGCTAATGTGAAATGATTTGATCAAGTTGCTTGTTCTGTCAAAGGAATTGACTCATTTTCTATGGCCTTGGGTGTTTGAATTGAGATGTTTCAATATTGATGAGGTGACATCTGGTTGATGATCCAAGATGGTCTCTAAGTTGGCAAAAGTGTTTTTGCAGCAGTACTGATTGTTTTATTAGGATGCATTTCTTACAGTGATATGGAGTTTTTTGGATACAGCATAACTCTGTATGCCTGCTGTGCAAACTTATTGAAGACTGCATGGTTTGTATGCTTCAAAAGAAATTTTTTTATTTTAAAAGCAACTCAGAGCCCATTTCTAGATAAGAGGCACTATGTTTTTCTGTAATGATTTGGGTAACATGAATAGAAGATGTTCATATTGATTGATTGAGAGAGAGAGGGGGTATAGGGAATGGGCTGTCTTCATCAAATTTTAATGAAAGGTGGTGAATCTAATAGGATTGTGTCAGGTGAGAGGGATTAAATTGAGAGTGGCATTTTGAAAATACTGGTTAGTACTTTGTACTTCTAAGAAAGACTTTTCAGAGTTAAGATGAACTAATATTGTTGTTTTTTCTTGGTTAAAATAGATAAGGAATATGTGATCATTGCTCACTTTTATTTTCTTTTTGTTTCTTATATTTTTATTTCTCATTCACAAATCCCCCCACCATTAAATGACAGAAGATAAATTTCTCCAGTGATATGGTAACATTATATTTTGCTTTATTCTTATTTTTAATGAATTTTTCTTCTTTCTACATTTTTCACATCTTTTGACCTTATCTTCTGCCATATTAGACTACTAATATGGTTGGTTGGTTGGTTGTTTGGAGTTTTATGGCATATCAACCACTATGGGTCACTTAATGCCAAATCAAGCCTGTGCATATATATTAAAAATATATACACTTTGTATACACAATTTAGGGATAATGTCCTTGAGCCACGGCGTGTTTATTCTTACTCCGGTAAGTGATTTTGAATGTTTCTATCTAGCATGTGTTAGTTATTTATATCAAGCAGTTTGATTTGTTTCTATGGTCAATTGATGCAGTTTTCCACTACCAGTTTTATTTACAGTGAGTAAAAGGCCAGTGTAGTTTTATCCAACAGTGATTTGGTTGTTTAGTTTTTTATGGTATATCAACCTTGATCGGTTGATTATTCTGGGTTATGACGAGATATTATATTTTTGGATATAACCCTGTCTCTCCCAAGAAAGAGAGAACATCACCCATTTCCACATTCTCAAACAAATTTCTCATTATCTGTTTTAAAATACCGCTCTCTGGTTTTAGCTAGTGCGCCACATTCCATTAGAATATGTTTGATCGTATGAGGTGTTTGGCATGTCAAACACTGTGGTGGTTGTTCCTGCTTGAGTATAAAAGAATGAGTGAGTTTTGAGTGGCCAATACGCAAGCGTGATATAATGACTTGTTCTTTCCTTGATTTTCTGAAGCCTGACCTCCATTCTCCCAGTGTAGGCTTTATTTGGTAGAGTTTGTTGTTAGTGCTGCCATTCCAACGTTGTTGCCATTTTGTCAAAAAGAATTTATATATTTGAGGTTTTAAGTCCGTATATAGAATATTGATATTGTCCGAGCTGAGCTCTAAGGCCAATTTTGCTGCCGAATCAGCTCTTTCATTTCCATGCACTCCAATGTGGCTAGGTATCCAGCACATAGTTATATCTTTGTGACTAGACATAGTCTAGTCTACTTAGCAATTTAACTATTAATGGGTTTTCTAGACGTTTGTTTTTCACTGATGTTAATACTGAGAGTGAATCTGAAAATATAATAAATTTGTTGTGTTTGTAATTGGAAATTATGTTGAGAGCAAGATCAATTGCACAGACTTCTGCTGTAAAAATGGAACTTTCCATAGGAATGGCTTTTTGGTATACAATTTTATTAAGTACAGAAGCACATGCTGATCTATTGCCATCCTTGGATCCATCTGTAAATATATATTGGTGATCCGGATGGTTAAAGAGGATAGTATGAAATTTTTCCAGAAAGGTACTGGGGTGTGTTTTTGCTTTTGGTAGTTTGTTTAATTGAAGGATTACTTGAGGTTTTTTGATGGTCCAAGGTAGAACTTGTGTGAGTGTACTTTTATGTATCCTTTTAATATGAATTTTGGATTCATGGAGAATAGTCTCCATTCGAAGGCCAAATGGTTTGATTGCATTTTCTTTTTGTTGAAACTGTTGCTTATGTTTAGAATTGAAAATGCAGTCATAAGCTGGGTTGGTTGGACACGACTTCAATTTTAAGTAATATTGGAGAGCCAGCTTTACACATCTAAGTTGTAGAGGAGCTTCATGGGTTTCAGTGTATAAACTTTCAGCTGGAGAAGTTCTGAAGGCTCCTAGGACCTGTCTTAGTCCTTCATGGTGAATTGGGTCAAACTTCTTAAGGTAAGATTTCCTGGCAGGTCCGTAAATAAATATACTGTAATCTAATTGGGATTGGATTAGGGCTCTGTATAACTTGATGAGGGCTTGACGATCAGCTCCCCATTTTGTATGGGCGACTACTTGTAAGAGTTGTTGAGCACTATGAAATATGAAAGATAATTTCCTGTCGAATATAACTCCCAAGAATTTATACTCATTAATGACTGGTATTTTTGTGTCTTCCAGCTTTATGACTGGGTCATTGTGCATTTTCCTCAGCTGACAAAAATGCACACATTTTGTTTTGCTTTTAGATATCTTGTATCCATTTCTATGTACCCAATGTATTATTTTATTGATGCATTGTTGCAGTTGGCGTTCTGCAGTCCTCATATATTTTGATCTGAAAGTGATGCAGAAGTTGTCAACGTAAAGATAGTCATCAATTCCAGTAGTGAGGCACTTTGTTATACTTTCAATTTTTATATTGAAAAGTGTCACCGATAGGATACTCCTTTGTGGGACCCCCTCTTCTTGCTTGTGAAGGTTTGAAAGTGTGAATCCAATTCAAACTCGGAACTCCCTATTTGACAGAAAACTCTTAATAAAGTTTAGCAATCTACCTCGCAGTCCAAGTTTATGGAGATCTTTCATTATTCTAAACTTCCAGGTGGTTTCATAAGTCTTCTCCAGGTCAAAGAAAATTGTTATAAGATGTTGTTTTTGGATATTGGCCTCTTTTATGGAGGTTTCCAATTTAACCAAATGATCCATTGTTGAGCTCTGTTTTCTAAAACCACATTGAGATCTTGTGATAAGCTTATTGGATTCAAGGTACCAGATCAGTCTTTTGTTAATCATGCATTCCATTGTTTTACAGAGGCAACTCGTGAGAGCTATTGGACAGTAGTTGGATGGGTTTGTGTGGTCTTTTCCAGGTTTAGGTATAGGAATGACAGTTGCTATTTTCCATGTTTCTGGGACTGTCCCATGTGTCCAGATATCATTAAATATTTTGAGGAGGTAGGTCAGTGATTTGTTTGGTAGATGTTTTAGAAATTCATAATGAATTTCATCAGGGCCAACTGCTGTATTGTGTGATGCTTTGATTGCTTCTTTTAGTTCCTCTAATGTAAATGGAAGATTATATTTTTCAAGATTACTTGTCTTAATTTTAAGTTTTTGTTTTTCAACGAGGTTCTTATAAGTAATGAATTGTGAGTTAGAGGTGTTAAGTGAGGAATTTTGTGAGAATATCTTGGCTAGTATATTTGCTATGTCTTCCTTTGTAGTTGCTTCTGTCTGATATTTTCTAAGATGTCTGAGAGTGATTGGTTGTGGTTTTCGAGATATCTTCCTTATTATCCTCCAAATATTGTTAGTTTTAGTGGAGGAGCCAATTTCAATGACATAGTTTTGCCAACTTACCTTTTTTGCTTCTTTAATGATTTTTCGGGTTTTTGCCATGAGCAGTTTGAAGGCGTTGAGATTAATGGTGGTAGGTTGTTTATGAAATTTCTATAAGGCAGCCTTACGAAGGAGGATAGCTGTCTTGCATTCATCATTGAACCAGGGAGTTCTATGTTTGTCTGAGCTTGAGGTTTTTCTGATGGATTTATTGGCTATGGAGATTAGACTTTTGGTAAAATATTTTGTATGGTCTATAATTTTAGAGTCTGGAAAAAGTTTTTGTTCACAGAGAGTTTCAAAAACTTCCCAGTTTGCCTTGTTAAGTTTCCAATAAGGGAGTTTTTCATCTTTAAATGGTTGTAGAGTTTCAAGAAATATGGGGAAGTGGTCACTACCGCACAGATCATCATAGCTTATGGGATCGCATAGAGTGAGGTCAATAGCTGAGCAAGAACCAGTGAATGGGTTGAGGTATGTTTTTGATTTATCGTTTAGTAGACAAAGGTTATTTGATTCAATGATTTTTTCTAGGTCTTTACCTTTTCTATTGGTTTTCTGACACCCCCAGACAGTGCTGTGGCTGTTTAAGTCTCCCAGCAATAAATAAAGTTTTGGTATTTGCTCAAGTAGTTTATTCATTTTGGAGTCACTGATGGGATCATGTGGAGGGATGTATATTGGTCAGTATCTATCTGAATTTGACTTTGGGGTATATCTTTCCTAACTAGGATCGACACTCCTCCAGAGGCTCTGTTTCCATCTTTGTTAAAATAGTTATACATGTGGTATTGTTTAAATTTAATAAAGGTTGTTTCTTTTAAGAAGGTTTCTTGTAGGCAAACTATTTTGGGTTTATGGTTGGCCAGTAGTTGGTGAAGTTCCTCATAATTAGCCGAAATTCCTCTGCAATTCCACTGTAGGATTGTATTACTTTGTAATTTCATTGTTTGGAGTGAACTTTGTCTGAATTGGTGTTGTTGCTCTTTTTGGATTTGTTTTTAATACTCAGCTCATCAGTTTCCATCCTTTCCAGAAAACTAAACCTGTTTTCTGTGTCAATCTTCAGAGTTGATGGTTCTGCAGTTTGGCCCGCCAAGCCTGAGACTCTTGGATGTTCCCGTGAAGAAGATGGAGTATGGTCTTTCTTGGATTGTGATAGGCGTTTTTCTTTGTTCTTGTTTGATTCAGGGTTTTGTGTATTATTTTTCCCATTGTTATCACTTTTAAAAGTTGAAGGACAGACTGGTGATTGTTGCAAATTCTGTTTTTTGGTAGGCGTGGTCTGTGTCTGTGACGTATTTTTTTCTATTTCTTTTTCATTCTTTATTTTATCATGGGTTTTATTATTCTGAGCAAGGACTTCCAATTGAAATGTTTGTTGAATACTATTGGTCTATTCTTTTTTTAGTTCTACCTGGAATTTTGTCCACTCACTTGAATCTAATTTTATGAGTTTTTCAATTAGTGTTCTATATTTTTTATTTTCAGAGTCAGCTCTTCGTGTAATCGAAGCATAGCTAATATCACCCATATAGCCCTCTACAATTTTCCTGGCCTCCAGGAAAGATACATTTTTCTTATGTTTTACTGCAATGATTTCTTTTGCTTTCCTGTAGATGTTACAAGATCTTGCATATGCTGGATGATCCTGTTGACAATTTGAACATCTTGGTGATTTCAAACATTCCTCCTCTTTATGGTTTGGTTCTTTCTCTCCACATTTAGCACATGTCTGTCGTCCTCTGCAAACGTCCTTATGGTGTCCAAATTTCTGACATTTGAAGCACCTCAGGGAAGCTGGAATATACTGATCCACTTTCTTCAGATAGTATCCTATTTTGACTGTTCTAGGGATTTGGGCCTGATTAAAAGTCAATATACAGGAATTTGTATCAATTTTTTGTCACCCTTTCTTATGTTTATTCTTTTGATATCTATCACTCCCTGTTTTCCCAGGGCTTCTCTTGTTTCTTCTTCTGAAGCTAAAGCCAACTCCTGGCTTCTGATTACACCTTTGCAAGTGTTTAGTTTCTCATGTGGATAGGCTTTGCATTTGATATCATGAAATTTTTTTCATTTTTTAGGAGATTTTCCGCTTTTCTCCCGTTATCCATTTCGACCAGTAAATTTCCATTTCTCAATTTTTTTCCATTTTTTGGGGTTGCTCATATAGAGATAACTCTTTCGATCAAAAATGGGGAGAATTTAGCCAGACAAACCTCTTCCAGGGATTCAATGATAATGAATCTGGGGAAGTCCACTGTTTCACTTTCAGAGTCCGATTCTGATAAATTTCTTTTAGATTTTTTATTTAAAGATGCCATGTTTTGATTTTTATTTTCACTGGCCCTGTGCTCCACCACCCACCACGGAGTCCAACTTGAGAAGGGAATGAACCAAGGGGGAAACCCATTCGCCTTGGCTGAGACCAGTATACTCATATCGAGAGCAAGTCTTGAGCCTCTGCAAAATTTTGGTTGTATAACTCTTTAATTTAGCAGTGATGAAAGAGTTTTGCTCTCAACACAGTTGACCCTCAGCCACCGCCTTCTAGCTCATGTAAGATAAAGGGATGTGAGATGTTCCACTAATATATTTCAATAATACTTCTGAGATAGAGATATATGTGAGCTAGGGCATGTCGGGACCAGCCAATTGATCGGATCAGGCCTCTCCGACCGCCCGTCTAGCCCAGGTAAGGGCCAAAGTGGTGTGTTGAAGGAACATGACCTCTTTGCACTCGGGTCATGAACTTCTCAACCACCAGGATTCCGTTCCCAAGGCATTACGGGTCGGCACCCACGGCCAACAGGTAGCCCCCTTGGGGGACTTTTACCCCCTGCAGAGATGCAGTCGACGTATTCTGAAGCCCCGCTGACAGGGCGGTACTAATATGGGTAGAAACATGTATTAATGCTATTTTTAAATAAATTTTATTTTCTTTCATTCATGAGGAGAAATCATTATAAATGAATCAGTTGTTTTTAAATCCTTTATTCACATAAAATTATAAATATTTGTTTATTTAGAATTTTTACAAAGCATCTGTGATGTTTTAGTGATTGTTGTATAAAAAATTAATAATAAATGTGGTGTTATAATGAAAGGAACAATTAAGTGTCAGTAAATGTAATTAAGTTAATGATAGGATGAAACATATTCCTTTTTGCCCAAATTTTTGGTCTCAAGCCATATTTTTAAGAGTTTAGAAATTACAAGAATAAATATTAACGAAGAACTTTAGCTATGTTTTGTGTGATCAAGTTATTCTAACATAAACTATGTACAAAGATATTATTGTAAATTCATACTTACAAAACCACTGACAAAAGCTTTTTTTAATAAAGAATTTTTAAAATATAATATTCAAATTCCTTTTCTTTACACAACTTTCCTTCCACTAACTTTCTGCTACATTTCAGATAGTTTATTTCATATTCTCTCTCTCTCTCAGACATACACACACTTTTATAATTAATATGGCATTGAAAATGAAACCCAAAACAATAGATTAAGTCTCTCAGATATATTTATGCAGCACAAGATTCTAATAATGTAACTCAACGTAGTTGATATAAGACAAGGCAGGAACTGAACATAAGGTTTACACAAGAACATTTCGTAGGTAATAAGAAGTTTATCTTTTTATCAAGCCAAGAGAAGATGAAAGATCTTTCTTGTTTTTAACAACATCCAAGGCAACCACACGATTATAGTTCTTTCCCATTTTCATCTGAAAGTATATTTAGGAGTAAAAAGGTTTCTCTGTGTTATTCGTTATCATACACACAATCTAATAATTCACAGTGTTGCATATGGTAAAGAGCATTAAGACAATTTGTTTATGATGGATTATAAAATATTAGAAGCATAGCAACTAAAATATAAATGAACATTAAGATAGCAAATATCATCCTTATTATTGGTCAGAAGCTTCCAGTTTAATTTCAACCATGAAAACATTGAACAATAATTGTTTACTTATAAAAATGAGAAAAAATAAAAAATAATGAACAGATAATGGAAAGAATTATTGAAGTTGTGAAACTGATTTGTAAAGAAAGACCAAAAGCTATACTACAACTGAGTTTATCAATATAAGTGTTAATTCATTGATAGATAATGGAAATCTAGAATTTTTCATTCTAATAAGCAAATACGATCTGTTATTGTAGAGCTATTTAGAGAATGTTGCCAAAAAAAAAAAAATATATATATATATATATATCTGATAGCAGACAAGCCTGGAAGTAAAGATCAGGATTATTCTAAATGATGGTGAGTAACATCATAATATTTATTTTATCATTGATAAAATAGATAATAAAGTAAAAGAAGCGGGTATGTTTTTAATATAATTAGATGCAACAAAAGTATTGCAGAAACAAATGTTAAAAATGTTCTTGAAATATGAATAGTAGAGTAATCTAACAACTTCTTTGTCCTGCAGACAATACATTTGTTAAGTACAACTTTATTAGTCAAAGCAAACAATGTTATCAAAAATCTGACAGTGAATATATTCAATCATTATAAAAACTGGGATTATGCATGATATTTTCAATCTGATTTCTACTGGTGTACAACTACTGACATGTTTATGCATCCAAAACTTAAAACCAGCACAGATTTGTAGCGGGCAGTTCTTCTGGTAAAGAGGGTAAATGGAGCAGGATCATTTTTTGCTGGGGGATATGTGAAATATGATTATTTGCATAATAGGCTCCTTTCTATTTACCGTTGCTGGTCAAAATGTTTTAAACTGACCAGATTACAAGAGGTTGTAATGAATTACATCATTATGGTCAAATGATCAAGAGTATTTTCCTGGGGGCATATTTGATTTGGTGAAGGTTAGGAGAGAGTATATTGATTTAAAAAAACATATTTCTGAAATCAACAGAAAGCACATAAGATCAAGCAAAGAATCTTTTTTTTACATGAACAAATTGCATTAAGTGTAAATAGATGATAGTCAAATCATGGGGTAATGACTTCTGCATTTTCTTCACTTAAATGATGTTTGGAGGGGTTACTTTCATCAAGCTTTACTTCAAACATCCAAGTTCTCATTTTTGGATGAGTTGCTTAATTGATATTCCTTCAATGATCAAACTTTTCCAAGCTTTAAGATCCCTTTCCAGAAAGCAGAACATGTAACTATCATCTGGTTAATCTTGGAAATCTAGATCACTAGAAGTAAGTGTTAGAGAAGTAGACACTTTTTCTGGAGTTAACTCTACTTCCAGCCTCCAAACACTGTTAATGTGACAGGTCAAGTTATATTGTAATGGGTGAGTTTGAATTGATAGAGCATAATGACATAAAAATTGTGTTTATTCAACTTTGCTTCCTTGATATTCTAATGAAAATATATATATATATATATATATATATATATATATATATATATATATAAGCATGTAAATATGCATTTATAAAATAGATTTTCAGTTATCATTGCAATCATTCTTGTCAAAGGTCCCAATAAGTGATCCAAATGTTAACATTCGATAAGTAGTGAATATTTTAACTTACTTTTTAATAATAATAATAATTATATATAAGTGTGGGCACTGAGATTAACACTGAATTGTAACAGTCACAATCTTCAGGCTTGAATGGAATCTTCATGGCTTGATATTATTTTTACCAACATTTTCTGAAAGTGAAAAATTTCTAAAATAATTTCATCCATTTGTGAATACATATTGAAAGTTTCATTAAAATCCAACAATTATATGATTTTTTCAAGAATTTCTAAATCAATGTTTTTTACTACAAACGGATGCTAAAATTTCTTATACTAATTTATGGTCACTTGTTAATACACGACAAACAAAATTTGTGGCTAAAATTTTGAACATTATAAAAAGGATTAAAATATATAATTTAATAATCAAAAATCCTTTGGTCTCTCCTCTTAATAAAAATTTTGATGATTAAAGTTTGTTTTTATTAAGTTTGTGGCCTTTTTTCATCTTATACGTTTATTTTTAGCAGATTTTTGCAGCTACTTACGTATATTTTTTGATGTTGAAATACATAAATAGGCAGCATTTTTAAGATAAATTTTTGCCATTCAACTAATGTATGGAACTCCATCTTTAAACTGAGAGAAAATATAGGGATAGAGAAAGTGATAAAATACTGAGTGATTAAATATTGATTTGACAAGTAGATTTTATTTTTAACCCTTGTTAATAAGTAGGATCATGTTTATAAAAATGCAAATGCTTTTGTTACAAGCAATTCCTATTAATGTTTATATATTAACAAATGCAGCTTTGAAAACAGAATTTTCTATTACTTCATTTTTGAGAAAATATCAGAATGACTGTCAAAAAGAAATTTACTTAATTATGCTGATATAAGCATTAACATCTTTGTGATACATTAAGTTTGAATTAGTCAATAGTTTATTCATGCAGCAAACTGAATACATGTTAGAAATTAGAGGAAAGAAAAGTGAAATGAGATCTTACTGGTGAGTTTATTTGTTCACACAATGTGTCAATGATGCGGTGGACATGGCCTAGCCAGTGGAGTCTGTGCTGTTTAAAGAGTGTGAACATGGTAGGCAGACCATCTTGAGACAGGACCTCAGTGTTGGGCACCTTGTCTTGCCATGAGATTCCCAATATATATCAGATACATCTCACATGGAAGGTGTTCAGATGCCTCTCTTGCCCGGCATATGTGATCCATTTCTCACTGCCATATAGCAGTGTACTAATGACACAGGCATTGTACACTGCTATCATTGTCTTGATTGTCAGCTTGGAGTTCATCCAAACATGAGTTGTGATGCGCGCAAGGGTTGTGGCTGCTTTCCCAATTCTCTTGTCGATCTATGTCCAGGGAGAGGTTGCCAGTGATGGTAGAGCCAAGGTAGGTAAACTGATGGACTGCATTTAGCTCATAGTCATTGATGTAGATGACCGGTGGTGCTGCAGTACCTTGACCCAGAACGATTGTTTTTTTCAAGCTAATGGTCAGTCCAAAGTCTCTGCATGCCTGAGAAAAATGATCTATCAGTGTTTGAAGTTAACACTGGGTGTGGTATGCTAATAAGGACTTTTCATACCTTAGTCTTGGCTCTGAGATGGGCAAGTTTGAAAAGTCTGTCATCTGATCTCGTATGCAGGTAAATCACTTCCCATGATGTGCCAAATACATGCTTCAGAAGTAGCGTGAAGAAGATTCTGAAGAGAGTGTGAGGACACAACCCTGTTTGACCCCCCTGCAGATGCTGAAGAGCTTCGAGGTGTTGCTGTTGAACGGCACAGTACCCCGTATATTGTCGAATGCCTTGGTCAGATCGATGAAAGCAACATACAGAGGCATCTGCTGTTCTCTGCACTTTTCCTGGAGCTGATGGAGCGAGAAAATCATGTCTACTGTTGATAGTTCTGATCGAAAACCACAATGCAACTCTGGGTAAACATGTTCATCAAGTTTCTGCAGACAGAACAAGATCACCTGAGCAAAAACTTTACCCATAACGCATAGTACAGAGATGCCTCACTCACCTTTGTTCTTGTAAAGAGTGATGATTGTAGCGTCCCTCATGTCCTGTGGTACAGCTCTTTCTTTCCTGCACTGGCAGTGGACTTTGTGCAGAGGAAGTAGTAGGACAGTCTTGCAGTGCTTGATAAGATCAGGAGAATTCCATCACTGCCTGGAGCTTTCCCTGTGGTCAAGCTGTCAATGGCCTCGCTGAGTTCCTCAATCATCGGCTCAGTGTCGAGCACTTCTACTACAGGTAGGCACTCAATGACATCAAGGGCTGCAGTCATCACAACATTCTGTTGAGAGTAGAGTTTAGAATAGTGCCCCACCCATCTCTCTATTTGTCTGGGATGACTACCCAAGTGATAGATTTGAGGGGAGCTGTCTTACTGTTCCATTGCTGTCTTGATGCCAGCATACATTCCTGATATTACCTATGATTGCTGCTGTTTTAATTTTTTCACTGAGCTCTGTCCAGTACTCATTGGCGCAGCATCTGGCAGTCTGCTGAGCTTTGCTCCTGGCAGCTCAAAGGATCTGAAGGTTTCTCTTGTTGGGTGACTGCTTATACTCCGCTAGATGCACTTGGCTTTAATGATGGAAGTCATCTTGGTGTACTTTGACTCAAACCAGTCATGTGACTTCAAAGTCCTTCTCTCAAAGGTGGCCAAGGCAGTACAGTGCATGGTATCCTGAAAAGTAGCCCACTTTTCTGTGGCAAGGGCCACAATTTGTGAGGTTTTCAGTTCACTCTCAAATCTCTCAGCAAACTGCTCCACAAGATTTAGATGTCTAATATTTTTAACATCAATGTGAGAATTCCCTTGCTTCTTACCATGATGTAACCTCTTTGGCTGGAGCTTGATCTTGCAGCACGCTAGAGAGTGGTCAGTGTCACAGTCCATGCTGTGATAAGAGTGAGTGGAAAGTACGTTTTTAATGGCCGTTTGTCTGACAAGGATTAAATCCAACTGGTGCCATTGCCCTGAGCTTGGGTGTTGCCAAGAGACCTTGCGTTAGGGCTTGGTCTTGAAGAAGGAGTTGGTTATGCACAGGTTGTGGTATGTACATTGCTCAAGTAGTCTCTGGCTATTGTTGTTCATCTTGCCAACACCAAACTCTCCAAGGCACGAGGGCCATGACTCACGATCAGCACCCACTTCTAGCATTGAAGTTACCCAGGTGAACGACCTCTTACTTATTTGGGATGCTGCTGATGGTGGTTGCAAGTTTGTTGTAGCACTTGTTCTTGGAATCTGGTGTGGCAGAGAGTGTCAGGGCATACACGCTGACGAGGATAACAGGACCTGCTGTGGTGTTGAGACAAAGAGTGAGAAGTCACTCAGAACCATTACTACCTAGTTCAATCATATTCAGGGAGCTGTTCCTAAATGCAAAGCCCACACCATGTTGGTGAGGTTCATTCAAATTCTTTCCCTGACAGAAGAATGTGTAGTCTTTCTCCTTCAATGATCCAGAATCTGCCAGACGTTTTTTCCTGCAGTGTAGCAATGTCTACATGAATAATGAAGAGAGAAGTCAAAGTGACTGCAATCAACATTATCGATTCAATAACTCTTTATCAATGTTGCCCATTTTTTGTTATTTTAATATATTTTCTTAAATGCAGAATTATTTTTCAAAAATCACATTGGGTGCAATTATATATTTCATCTCATAAAATATGTAAAATAAAATAATGGATAAACTTCAAAAGTATCAGCTAAGAAAAAAACGTACTTATAAAATTATTAATTTAATTCTAAGTTTAATAAAAGTGTATAGAATAATTTGTTAAACTATTGTTCATATAAACTAAAGTAATTTATTTTAAAGCATAAATATCAATTTCTTGATTATCGTACTGCGTACTGTTGGTGTTCTGTATTTTAATTTTTCGCGCGCTTTTTAATACAGGGGCGTCATTATTCAGTTCTTGTTTTAAACCTTCGACTCTACAAGCTACCGTGTGTAAATAAATGTTATTTTGATAAGGCTTCAAGTAAAAAGGAAACATTACTTTTACAAAGTCCTCTTAATCCTTAAATTTATTAAATGATTTTGAAACATTTCTAGAATAAATTATCAGATTTTTAAATTAATTGTTTACATTTTTCGTCTTTAATGGTGGTGCGAATGAGTGAACGTGCCAATGTTTTAAAATGCCAAAAAACTTGAATAATTACACACGGAAATTGTTTTCATTTTAATACGGATTATTCAAGGCTCTTTCAGAAAACCAAAATTTAACTTCAAAGACATTTAAAATGCGTTTTCTGTTTTTAAAATTTTCAGTTGAAACAATTTATGCTTCTGAGTCTGACTGAATTCTTTTTTTTTTCCATGGTAAATAAGCAAAAATTATCTGGTCGGTTTTCAAAATTACAGTATAACTCGGATATAAGAGAGATTCTCTCTGGTCCCAAATTAGAGCCTGTGGTATGTAAAATAAACCAAACCCGGATATAAGAGAACTGTTATCCTGGGTCCGACAGCTCTCTTATATCAGGGTCACATTGTACACATGGACATCCAAAAAATTAATTATTTCATTACAGTGTACACTAACAATATCGCCAACACAGCACTGTGAGAGTGAACAGTCAATCTTTCGGCGAAAGGTTCAATTTTTTGTTTTTCTAACATTTCAATTGGTTATCATTGTTTGCTAAACGAAAATTGAACTAAGGTAACTGAATGAATAGTGAATCACTGAATAGAAACTAGTAAAGGCAAAAAATGGCGTTTCTGATCACCTGCATTAATTCTTGATTAATTTAAAAAAAAAACATCGTGGAAAATGATACAAACTAAGTATAATTTTCTGATTTGTTTAGAATTTAATACCCATGACACCTATCTCTAATAACTTAAAAATGACAAGTGACACCATCACATCATAACCAGCTTCTGATATAAAATTAAATCAAATTGTTAGTACCCTTCCCTACCAAATAAAAATAGCGAGCTCCAAGACCAAGATTTAAAAAAATATATTTAATTCAATGTGTAAAAATTAATTCTGAGATACACAATAAATTATTAATTATAATTCGAGAAATTTCGTAGATAAATTTTTTAAAAGAAAGTAGGTTAGTTGAAATCACAGCTATAAAAAAAAAATGAAAGGGTTCGGTAATTTTAAATCATTCTTTGATAAATTATCAACTTCTTAATTTAAATTCCTAATCAAGACAAGGGCAAGTGAATTTACATTTATTATTTCACAAAATATGCCGATTACCATGTAGACGTTGATTTTAATAAAAATATATTTTTTTTTCATTAATTTTTTTGCCATAGCAGAACAAAGAAGTTAAAAAAAAATCGATATGCTCAGTGATTATGTCCCTGACTTTATATCCACCAATTATGGCGGGGTTCCCTTTCTGAAACACGGGGTACGAACATAATCGCGCAGAAAAGATGAATAGAATTTTTGTATTACTCACTCGATAATATTTTATTTTTCTATTGCCAAAAGCTTCTTATTTTTTTTCCAAAATGCTTGTATGATTCGATTATCTTTTAGACGTTATTTATTTATTTCTCTCTTTTTATAATGTCGTCATAACAATCCCGCGCTGTATACTATACGTGTGTTTTATTGGTCAGTCTAGTTTCTCTCTCGTAATTTGCCGCTTAAAGTTACCCAGCAGAATTGTCGAGACGCCATATTTTGCGGCTTCCTTCTCTACTCTTTCTTGTGCAGGTCAGTATCGTATCATTGTAATTGTGAAAAGAAACATAAAACAAGAATGGAAACATTATAATGCTTAAAAACGAGAAATGAACGCAGTCAGAGGTCCTTCCGCGATTGGTTTTCTTCTTTTGTCGGGAAAATGGCATTAATCTGAGTTCTTTTCTTGCTGATCCACTACCACTTTCTACTCCGATTCTATTATCTACAACTCATCCTTCCTTGTGCCTAACATCCAGTTGGATATTATAATCAATCGTTTTCTTTGATCGAAACTGATTCTAAAATGTTGTTTAACGTATATTCTCAATGTTGGTATTTCTTTTTGATTTCTCCAAATGTCTCTTTCGATTTTTTTTTTTAAACTACAATGAAATGCAAATTACCTTCAGGTAGTCACACTAAAAAAAAATCATGTTTTAAAAACAGCCTTTCCACGCCCGACACACAGTCACACACACACACTCTTAGTACATTTGTATCTTTACTTAAATCTCTGAATAAGTTAGAAAATATTAAATTCAGTACATAATTCTGGTTCTTATTGTATTTGATTTAACAGGATAGATGTGACACTTTTCGATGCTCATTCACACAATAAACTAAGTTTCTTATTTTTAATCAGACATTTTTCTAAAGTTATTTTTATCCAATAAAATAACACTTACAAAATTATTTAATTCTAATCTGAAAACTTATTTCTACTGTAATTAGTAATCTATTTACAATAGAAATAAAATTAAAACTACACTTAGACTGTTTCTGTTATCGTTATAATAATATTAATATTCATCCAGAACTATGTATGTTTTAGATGAATGTGGATTGTTATACGTTTCCTCACCTCAGAATTAAGCATTTGCTGAATGCTTCTACAGGATGATAGTCACGTGCAAGGGAAGCAGGTTCATTCAGTTAGCTGAATTTATGCCAATCGTCTATGTACGATTATTCTATCAAATTTTTTCCCTTAAACTCTATTTCCAATGAGCAGTAAACAAAAAGCAGTGGCTGAATATTTTTAAAAAATTCTAGTTTAATTTATAAATTAAACTTTTTAAAGCCCTAAGATCCGTTCCCAGAATCCAATATTAGATGTTCTTTGTATAAAATTGTTCCTATGTTCTTTCTGAATGCGAGACTTGTTACTTCGTAGTTATTGCATGCCTCACTTTCCCCAACTAGTAAAAGCGCGCCATTTCAGAGAAAAAAATTCTCGGACGAGAATTTAAAAATAAGCAAATTTATTCAAATCCACTTCAAGCTTATTTTTATTGGCTGTATTTGATCTTCCTAGAAACTACTTTATTTACACCGCTTGTACCCTACCAAAAATGTACCAAGATACTTAAAATAAGTTATGACTAAGTTTCATATTCTCAGTTACCCTTATTACTGAGTTATTTTTTTTGTTTTTTTTTTTCCTGCAGTACGCACTTTAACTTGTGCATGGACCTTGAGTTTCGGTACGCAATTTTTTAAAACCTAATTTGGGTTGAAGTGTGTTGATGGGTAAATCTAAAACTATCATATATTGCATTTCTTCGTTTAAATTTACTATTAAACATTTTCGCTACTTTTTATAATTGAAAAATTGATATTACATTGTAAATAAAGATCTACAAAACAAAAGCTAATGTAACGTTATTCAAGCTAACAATAGCATTCGCTTCCTATTTTGTTTACGTGCATGCAGTAGAATTGAGTTAGCAAGTTGGAAACTCAGTTTATAATATCGTTTTCGAAATCAGCGATATAAGAGTAGGAAGATAAGAATCTTAAAATGTCGCATCCTTTGATCAACATTTCTATGAACTTCTTATCCAGCCATATTGTGAGCCTAATGAGTTTGTTTCAGCACATTGCAGTAACCTTTATTAGTCAGGATGTATTTTATAGTTTTTGTAAAATTTCTAGCATTTAGACGTTTAAAATTCATATCGTCGTTACATTATCTTTAAGATATTTTTATTCGAGTAATACTGCTTGCTATTGGCTTGTGATTTTTTTTCCAATTTTTCAGCAGTTGATAAAAATTTCACTATTAATGGCCATCTTTATATATATATATATATATATATATAATCTTTTTCTCTATATAATGTTCCTCAATCGTCTTGTAGCTCCAATCAGCAGTGTGACATCACATGGTCTTCTGATTTTATTTGTGACCCTAAGCCTTTTAATTTGTTTATTTTACCAAGAACTAAATAGTTTTAAAATGCGCTTCAAATGCTCAGATTTTTTTTTTTTTTTTTACATTAAACAAAAAAAATTATAGTTGGTCATTATTTCGTTATGCGTAGGGTCTACTGGTGTAAAATAAGTATTCAGATAAAACTTGTATGCAAAAAGAGGATATTTCTAAGGTTCAAAAATAGTCGCTTTTTCCCATTAAGTCCTAGAGAAAATGCTATGAGGATTTGAATTTTAAATTAGGCATTATTTTACTCCTTTTACCGCAGTAGACCCTACTAACCAAAGGAAAATGAATTTTATTCAGATGACTGAATATCACCGTTATTAACATCATATTTTTGAGTGCTTAAGGGAAAGTAGACTATAAGCATTCGTACAAATCTTTAAATATTTACATTTTTTTCTCCAGTGTTTTTTTTTTTTTTTTTGCCCCTCGTATTATTTTAATGCATGTTTGCAGTACATTTTATTCAAACTTATCAAGCCAGACACTTTACGCAAAAATTTTGTTAGACTATTTCCAAGAGACACGCGTCATACACAGCAATTTGAATAATGGGCAGAAGATGTATTTTTTATTGCATGATCTAAAAGTCATGGTTACGAATAAGTGCGCAGAAATTGCAGATCATTAACGTTAAAAATTCTCACCAAAAATAATTGCGGATAAATGCAGAATAAGTAAACAAAGTTGTAAAAGGCGACTCGTCCAAACATTTACCATCAATTATTTACAACTTAATGGCAAGCGGCCGGTAATGTTTTAAAACCTGTTTATTTCTTAATTGTATATTTTCCATCAATCTAATTATTTTTATCAACCGTTTTACTTAAACGATCTACATTAGAAGAAAATATTAAAATGCCTCTATAAACAATTTTTACAATTCTAGTTAAAATTATCTTGCACATTCCTTAGACATTTTTTAAGGTTTTTAAAATTCAAATATGAAATTTTTTACAATTTTTTTTTCTTCATGTCATAATTGATTTCATTTCGTAGAAGAAAAGTCTTCATTCTTGAAGGAGTGTTTATTTTTTTTTTTTTTTTTTTTTTTTAAGCAAGTTATTTCTGTTAAGCTTTTAAGATAGTTTAAAATGAGTAAAAAAAAGAATAATCAAATCCAACTAATTTACAATCTTTTTTTGTTTTTGTTTTTTTGTGTTTGGTCAAAAGTATGAGAATCCTTTGAGCATATTCATTTTTTACAGTGTAGTCATCATATCAACTTAACTTTTTGAACTTAAATTATACATTTGCTTACATTTCACTCCTGTATCTAAAGTGGCAGGTTTTGAGAAGTCATTTCAATTAACAGCTGACAAGAACTTTTGTTTCTTCAGACTCTGGGCTGCAAGAGACGTCACGTATATGTTTGCCACTTGATAAACCTGGTTTAGGCTTTGTAATTTGCTCCGTTTAATTTTAACCTGGTGCCAGGTTAAGCTAATTAAATATCTTACAAAAATATCTGCTGACGTCGACTTAAGTATTCGAATGTTTTCTCTATACCGAATAAGGGATTACTTCCCTTAGATTGTTTTATCTAGTCTCATATTCTGATCATTGTCAAAAACTATAACAGATTCATAGAATGTTTTTCTCTTACTAAAAGAAGTAAATCTGAAGAGATAAAAGCTTATTTTAGACTATAATTAAACTGTTTTCGTGGTTACAGTCAGTCATGTCTCTTTTTGAGATATGACTGACTGGACAGAAGATTATCCCGCAGTAGGTTGCCATTGCTTTCTGCTGTAGACTGATTGCCAGTCAAGGCCATAGAATCCAATCTGTCCTTTTATTTAACCCATAACTGGAGAGAAGAGACGGATTAATATCTTTCCCAAGGGTATTTGTGCATAAGTAAATGCAAGGAATTCAACTGGAATTCGAACTAGGCTCCCCGATTACTTGTTCCACTGTACCACATACGCACATACTTTCGTGGTTAGAAAAATCAAATTTAGTTAGGTTTGTTAGAAAAGTATCTGGTAATCGGTTAAATAACAGGTCAGTTTGGGTTCTATAGCCTTGGCTGGTAACCATTCTACCACAGAAAGCAATGGCAACCTACTACGGGATAAGGTTCTGCCCAGTCAGTCATATCTCTTTCGAGACATGATCGCCCAACGCGTGTATCACGTATGACACGTGACTGACTGACTGACTGACCTGGTAAATAATGAGACTAGAAAAAAATAGCAATCTAAAGAAGGTAATTCAAAATTAGGTATGCAAAACTTCATATTTCCGAAGCCTGAATTTAGGTAATTCATTAGTTTTGTTTTTTTTTCTTTTTTTCTTTTTACCTTGCTTCATCGGCATAATTTTTACATGTATCAGTGACAATAGTTTTGCTTATTTCTCTATTTGGAGATACTTTGAAATTAAACTGTATAATTTAACTATTTAAAATTTTTATTGGATTTAATCGTGGCAATTTAAAATTTGCCATTCTAAAATATTTCGAAAAGAATTTCTTGATAAATTAAGTATATTTTGGAGATGGAATTGTTTCCCAATTTTGCAGTCGTATATGCAGTATTTAAAATTTTGTCTAATTTATGATAAATTAGTCAAAATTTTTTTATCCTATCAAAAATTTTCTATTGATGGTTGAATCCTTCACTTTTTAATAGAAACTTCAAATTCTAATATTAGGACCATATATCCTGTTTCGTCCCCACCCCCTTTTTTTCTATATCTTTTCCTGATATATTTATGCTAACTTGCTAATACAGTAAAAATTATTAGATGCATAAAGTTTGCACGTTTCTTTAAAGTAGCTTACAAATCAAAACAGCCAAAAGTCCGTGTAAAATAAGATCCCTAATTTCATTTACAAAATTAAAAGCTTTATATGTGCGCTTTTGCCTTAACAACTTTGTATTTGCATTATTTCCAAATCTTCCGTGCATATGCGTGCAAAAAATAATTGCTCTTTAATCTTTTACGTACCAGATGACGAGGGAGCTATTATATACACACACACACACAAACACACACTAATTGCATATTGTTTTTTTTTTTCTCCATATTTCTCTGCCTAATGTTATTGTTTTCTTTTGCTTTTTTTTTTCCATAGACTTTCTATGTACATTTTTACCTGCTGATTCCAGTTTTTTATTGAGTCCCTATTTACAAGAAAGTGGGAGGTAACTTTTTTTTTTTTTTTTTTTTTTTTTCTCTCTCCAATTGTTTATCTGCTAAGAATTTATTACTTTAATGAATATGACTTCAGAATCTAAAAATAGAGCTGGCATTTTTTGTTTCACTTTAAATCTATGTATATTGGCAACAGAGAAGTGTCTTAATGTAATTTTTCCGTTTTTGTTTCCTCGAGTTCGTTCAATTCTTAGGATCCAGTTATTTGAATACTTTTCATTGAATCACACATAATCGCTCTTACTTCCATGAATCTTTTTTCCTTCCCTCTTTATTTAAATACTTGATTTGCATGATCAGCTTTAAAGCAGCTTTATCTAGGGGTTGAGTAGAAATGTGGGTACTTTAAAGAGACTTAAATTTATTATTGGCACTTCACTGTTGCTCTCTTCTCTGTATGAAATAATGAAGCCTACCTTAATTTACAAAATCAAGGTTAACAATTATAGACAATAGATATTTTTTCCATCAAATTCAGTTAAAAATTAAATAAATGTTATTTTAAATCTGGGTAAAAGTTGATTCTGAAGTTATATTTCTTTTAGCTTATTTTAAACTGTATTTTTTTCCTTTTTGCCATCTTAAGCTTTGGTGTGAATGTAGTCAATTTTTTTTCTCTAAAAACTTGGAAAATTCTCCCCCACCCTCTTGTAGGTTCTGAATTATAGTACTTAATATCAATCATGATACTTGAAATGTAAGGTAGTAATAAACAGTGCCACAAAAAAACTTTCAGGACACGATGCTTTATAATATAAATCTTCATTTCATTCCTTGGCATGCTTCTTGTACACATGATGTTATTTTATATTTTTGTCAATCTGCTTGAATTATGCAACAGTTTGGAATGCCTTTATATTTCTACATATCATTTAGTACTTTAGATTGTTATTTTAAACGTGGTACCTAATTTAGTTCACCTGAATCAAACTTCAGGACTGATATTAAACATACTATACCATCTTTTTATAGATTTCTGCATATCCAAATTATTTTGAACATGTGATGTCACACTGGCTGTTTAGATAAAAATCGTTTGATATTGGATGAATCTGGATGGTTCTGAAGAGTGAACATTGATATGAAAATTGCAACAGTGTTCTCCATGGCCTGTGTGGCAACATGAAAAAGCAAAATGCTTTTCCTTGTCTATTTGTGCGCGTTTTTATCGTCCCTTTTATTTCCTGTGCTTGTTCCTCTCTGTTGTCCCTTCTCCTCCCTGTGCGCGTTTCTGTCACTCTGATGTCCCATCTCCTCCCTGTGCTCGTTTCTGTCACGCTCTTGTCCCGTGTCCTCCTGTGCCTGTTTCTGTCACTCTCTTGTCCCGTGTCCTCCCTGTGCTCGTTTCTGTCACTCTCTTGTCCCGTGTCCTCCCTGTGCTCGTTTCTGTCACTCTCTGTCCCGTGTCCTCCCTGTGCTCGTTTCTGTCACTCTCTTGTCCCGTGTCCCTCTGTGCCTGCTTGGGCTTACTCTCTTTGTCCCGTGTCCTCTGTGCCTGTTTCTGTCACTCTCTCTATCCCGTGTCCTCTCTGTGCTCGTTTCTGCTCACTTTGTCCCGTGTCCTCCCTGTGCCTGCTTCTGTCACTCTCTTTGTCCCGTGTCCTCCCTGTGCTCGTTTCTGTCACTCTCTTGTCCCGTGTCCTCCCCGTGCTCGTTTCTCTGTCACTCTCTGTCCCGTGTCCTCCCTGTGCTCGTTTCTGTCACTCTCTTTTGTCCCGTGTCCCTCTCGTGCTCGTTTCTGTCACCTCTTGTCCCGTGTTCCCGCGGTGCTCGTTTCTGTCACTCTCTGTCCCTTCTCCTCCCCGTGCTGTTTCTCACTCTCTGTCCCTCTCTCTCTCCTTTTGTGCGCGTTTTCTCTCTTGTCCCTTCTCCTCTCCTTTTTGTGCGCGTTTCTCTCTCTCTCTTTCTCCCTCTCCCTTTTTGTGCGCGTTTCTCTCTCTCTCGCTCCTTCTCCCTCCTTCTTTTGTGCGCGTTTTCTCTGTCCTCTCTCCCTCTCCTTGCGCGTTTTCTCTCTCTCTGTCCCTCTCCTCTCCTTTTGTGCGCGTTTCTCTCTCTTTGTCCCTTCTCCTCTCCTTTTTGTGCGCGTTTCTCTCTTGTCCCTTCTCCCTCTCCTTTTTTGTGCGCGTTTCTCTCTCTTTGTCCCTTCTCCCTCCTTTTGTGCGCGTTTCTCTCTCTTGTCCCTTCTCCCTCTCTCCTTTTGTGCGCGTTTCTCTCTTGTCCCTTCTCCTCTCTCCTTGTGCGCGTTTCTCTCTGTCCCTTCTCCTCTCCTTTTTGTGCGCGTTTCTCTCTCTTTGTCCCTTTCTCCTCCTTTTTGTGCGCGTTTCTCTCTCTCTCTCTCTCTTTGTCCCTTCTCCTCTCCTTTTTGTGCACGTTTCTCTCTCTCTCTCTTTGTCCCTTCTCCCTCCTTTTTGTGCGCGTTTCTCTCTCTCTCTCTCTCTCTGTCCCTTCTCCTCTCCTTTTTGTGCGCGTTTCTCTCTCTCTCTTTGTCCCTTCTCCTCTCTTTTTGTGCGCGTTTTCTCTCTCTCTCTCTTTGTCCCTTCTCCTCTCCTTTTGTGCGCGTTCCTCTCTCTCTCTCTGTCCCTTCTCTCCTTTTTGTGCGCGTTTCTCTCTCTCTCTCTCTTTGTCCCTTTCTCCCTCTCTCCTTCTTTGTGCGCGTTTTCTCTCTCTTGTCCCTTCTCCCTCTTTCTTTGTGCGCGTGTTTCTCTCTCTCTCTCTCTCTCTTGTCCCTTCTCCTCTCCTTTTGTGCGCGTTTCTCTCTCTCTCTCTCTTTGTCCCTTCTCCCTCTCCTTTTTGTGCGCGTTTCTCTCTCTCTCTGTCCCTCTCCTTTTTTGTGCGCGTTTTCTCTCTCTCTGTCCCTTTCTCCTCTCCTTTTGTGCGCGTTTCTCTCTCTCTCTCTCTCTCTTTGTCCCTTCTCCCTCCTTTTGTGCGCGTTTCTCTCTCTCTCTCTCTCTGTCCTGTCCCTTCTTCGCCCTTGTGTGCGTTTCTCTCTCTCTCTCGTCCCGTCCCTTTCGCCCTTTGTGCGCGATTCTCTCTCTCTCTCTCGTCCCGTCCCTTCGCCTCTTTGTGCGCGTTTCTCTCTCTCTCTCGTCCCGTCCCTTTGCCTCTTTGTGTGCGTTTCTCTCTCTCTCTCTCGTCCTGTCCCTTCGCCTCTTTGTGCGCTTTTCTCTCTCTCTCTCTCGTCCTGTCCCTTCGCCTCTTTGTGCGCGTTTCTCTCTCTCTCTTGTCCTGTCCCTTCTCCTCCTCTTTGTGTGCTTTTCTCTCTCTCTCTCTCTCTCTCGTCCCTTCTCCTCTCTGTGTGTGTTTTCCCCTTGTATCAGTGTGATTGTGTTGGGAAATCTTAATTCTATTAAATGGTTGAAATGTAAAGTAGGTTTTTTGTAATAATTTGAGACAATTTTAGATTAATTTTTATTTACTCTTATTTTATTTATTTACTCTGGGGGGTGCATTTTGTTTTAGCTTTGTGTGATGAATGGCTGATTTTGATAAAATTCTACTGCATGTAACTTCTCTCTCTCAAAAATGACTTTTCTGAAACTTGAGATCAATTTTACATTTAAAGTGCTTAAAAGGATATAACAAATGGTTATTATTTGGATGTTAAGGTAAATTTATATGTTGTGTTGTGGGGAGACAAAATTTATGCTGTTAAAATGTGAATGTAATTTTACATTTCAACAATTTAATTTTTTTTTTCCCCTTTCAAACTGATTAAAGAATTACTATCTTTCCAGGCTCCCATCCCACACACAAAAAGAAAAATTCAAATTTTTAATTTTCAAAACAATTTTATTTTAAATATGGAGAACACTGAAGCAACATAATTGGTCATATTTTTTTTTTTTTTGTTGTCTATATATTTTCAATTTTCCCAGGATTCCTCTGATATAATTTTCTTTTTTTTTTTTCTTTTTTTTTTTTTTTCTCTCCCAATGGAGGAACATACATATTGCCTGGAGGTTCTTGAGAGACTGCAATATAAACATTCAAGCTGGAGATGGAAGATAACAACCGAACCAACCTGATAATAAATTACATCCCTCAAACTTTGACAGATGAAGAATTTCGTTCTATGTTTCTCAGCATAGGGCCCATCAAATCTGCAAAAATAGTCAGAGATAAAGCTACTGGCTACAGTTATGGGTTTGGCTTTGTTGATTATGAAAAAGTTGAAGATGCTCAAAGAGCCATGCAAACCCTAAATGGACTCCAGATGCAAAATAAAACCATCAAAGTTGCATTAGCAAGGCCAGGCGGTGAAGAAATAAAGGGAGCTAATCTTTATGTTCGAAATCTTCCTAGGCATTATCAGCAAATGGATTTAGAGCGTCTTTTCCAGAGATTTGGAACTATCATACAATCCAGAGTTTTGACAGATCAGACTACAGGTCAGTCAAAAGGTGTTGGTTTTGTCCTTTTTGACCAGAAGAAGCAAGCTGAAGAAGCAATAAGCCAGATAAGTGGCACAGTTCCTGCTGGTGGAACAGAGCCACTTCTCATAAAGTTTGCTGATGATAATGCAAAGAAGGTACGTCCCCCTGCAATGCCCTACATCAATACTGCTCCATGCTTTCCAGCACCAGGTCCTGGTCCAATGAGAAGTCCAGGCAATAGGTTCCGTTATAATCCAGTTACAGGCAATTACTCAACACCAAACTCTGGTTTGAGTCTTTCTCAGGGTGGATATGTTCTATTTGTTTACAACATTGGAACTAATTCTAATGAAAAAACCTTGTGGCAATTATTTTCTCCCTTTGGAACGGTGCAGAAAGTCAACATCATGAGAGATCACCAGAAGGGACAATCTAAAAATTATGGTTTTGTCACAATGACCAATCTACAAGAAGCTCAGAATGCAATTGGACGACTCAATGGCTATGACTATACTGGTTGTGGTCGACCTCTGCAAGTGAAATTCAAGAACTAGTACATTTTAGAAAAAGCTTCTCCATTTTATTTATATATATATATATATATATATATATATATATATATATATATATATACATAATATTTTTTTTTTTTTTTTTTTTTTTTTTTTGGTCACATTTTTTTCTCCTCCTTTCCATTTTTCCTGGATCATCATTTTGAAGGATGAATGCATTAGGTTTTAAGAAAAGCCATCAATAAAATAACATGATAGTAACAATCTTGGGATTCCCTACTGCCCTCACAAAACCCTGTCATTTTTCTTTTTCAAACTTTTTATTTTTATTAACCCCTCCACTCTCCCACCATCTCTTAAAGTCATTTCACTATAGACTTGGGCTGACTTATCAACACTTTGCAATCCAGATAGGTTTTTTTTTTTTTGTTTTATTTTTTTTGTTTTTGTTTTTTTTTTTTTGTTTTTTTTTTTAAACACATTTTGTGAAAAAAGGACAATTGTATCTTAGTTGCATAATTTGCAATTTGCTTTCAGCAGAATGTTTTTCTTTTATACAATGATTTCCCTCATTAAATTGACATGAATTTGTTACTGAGCACACCCAAGAGATGAAGTAAAATCGCACATGGAAGCTCTCCAGTGTTTTATATATATATATATATATATATATATATATATATATAACTTGCTGCTTCTGTTTTAATTTTAACTTGTATGCTTAAAAACCTTTAAGTAATGCAGTGTATATTGGTGTGCATTAACAGCTGTGGCTTTCAATAGTTACCAAATTCTTTTCTTTTCCTTATTTTATTACTAATTGCTAGATGTTTGAACTATCTCCTTTTAGATTAATACAATGCTGCTCAACACTTATGTTTCAAAACAAGTTTTTGTAATTTCTAGTATTAGTGAGTGTGTGTGTTTTTTTTATGTTGGGTTGTGGGGGGGAGTCTTATGTTGAATGAAATTTATTTTTAGTTTTATAGCTTCTTTGTGGTAAACAGCTTTTTGGTTTAGAATCTTTATACCAAGATGTTGGACTTTCAGCAAGCTACATATTGCATTCTGTTTCATTCAGTGGATGTTCTCAGTAACACTTTAATATGTATTCTGGCAAATAAATGATGGTTAAAAAGAATGGATTTTTTTTATTTTTTTTTTTTTTTATATATATAATTATTGACAATAAACTAGAACTGGAATTGTTTTTTCTTTTCTTTTTTTTTTTCTTTTCTCTTTTTTTTTTTTTTTTTTTTTTTTTTTACTTTCTGCAATATGCGCTTTTTATCTCTGCAAAAATGTCAAAATTTTTTTTTAAATATATATATGGGCAAGCTAATTATCAGTCTTTTGATCCTAGTAGAAAACTAGGAATTGAGTAACATTTATAATGGGGTAAACTTGATGTCAACAAAATAAAATTAATGGCAGGGATGGGTGAGATAAGGCATGAATTTATTATTGCTACCAGGTAGGTGAATTTAAAATGTTTTTTGTCTTTTTTTTTCCTCTAAAAATTAGTTAATCTTATTGATTCCGTAGCCTTTTTCTTCATTGTATGAGAATGGGTTGAAATACCTACTGTATTTCTTTTATACATAAAACCATTAGGAAATTAAAGATTTTTTTTAAAAGCTAAATTCTTTCAGCTAAAAATGTATTAATGTACATTATCTGGAGTGGCTTTCCTCATAATATTACTTAACTGAAAAAATCTTGTTTGTGCCTAATTTAGGGAGATTATTGAGATAACATTTAATCTGCATTATCTGATTAAATATCACTTCGTTAAATCTGTTTTATGCAAGGATATGTTTATGCTTAGTTTAATATTACAGGCAATAGCTCATTATAACTGCTGTTTAAATGTTGACCTCTGTACTGCTCTCCCACCCTTTTTTGTTGCTTATAAATATTCCCTTTTGTAAATAATTGCTACAATTTGATGTCAACTTCAGAATGTTACTGTGTTGACATGAATTTGTAGACTTTTTTTTTTACAAATAAATATTGGGATGGGTTAGCTATTTTAGCTTCTTCCTCTCTTATACAGTTTGGTGTTAGAAAAAGTATTTGAATACCTGCTTCAGCATTAAGAACATTAGTTTAGCCATTTTATCCACTATATTTTACAGAATGTATTTGGTATGTATGCTGTTAAGATTTATTTTTCTTTTCATAGAATTTGAAAATACTTTTCCTTCAGTTTTTATTTATGTAAACATAAGTTATTTTTATTTATTCTACTACATTATTTTATAATTATCTTTGGGTTTTTATTTTTGTAAGCCACCTCTACCAAGAAAATTTAGGTTACTTTTAGTTTTGTGCACAAATCATCCCCTTTCACCCTGTTTTTTTTTTTTTTTTTTTTAATTTTTTTTAATTTTTTTAAAAATTTTAATACATAAAAAAAAAAAAAAATTGTCGGTGGGTGGGGGACTGGATTCAAGTGAAATGGATTCAGCTTGTTCAGTCAGCGTTCAACTGAGCAAAATTTGAATGGATTTAACCCCACCCCACACTTTAGAAGATGCATAGAGAGTAAATTTGCCCAAATTCATGAGTTGGACAATTGAAACTTGAGACACTTCGCTATGATGGAACCTCTGAACTCTTCCCTCCATCTTTGATCAACCTGGTGGCATTGGATGCAGGCATTTTGTTTTTCTATTTTAATATTGTTTAAATTAATATGCAATTTTTTTTTTTATTTTCTTGTAGAACAAACATTCTCACATACACACACACTTCATCCAATCTATTCCTAATTTTGATTTGTAAACTTTCACATTTGTATCATAAATTTTTATTTGTAGATGTTGCTTAATTTTTTTTACATTCTAGTATTTAATGAGGTAGGAGGGCCTATTATAATTTTTTTCTTTTCCCTCTACCCTGCAAAATTTAGAGCAACATCTGTTTTTTCTTTTCATACCTTGTCCTGTTTGTTGATTAATCTGTCATGTTCATGAAAAAAAAAAAAAAAAAAAAATCTAAATCTTAAACTAATGAAATTAATTTTCTACCAATTCTACTTTTCAGGGTTATGCCAGGATGGAGAGATTGTATGCTGCCAGCCACCACCCCCGCAGATAGGGAACCCCAACAACCAGTGATGCTCAAAGGGATAGGGTGGGCTTAAAAAAAAAAAAAAAAAAAAAAAAAACAAACTATCTACCCTCTAAAATTTGTCAATTTAAATGTAGCAGCAAGTTTCTTAGTGTTCATTTGCAGTAAGCAGGGACTCTTAAAACTATTGAATTGATGCTGCTGCTATGACTTAGTTAAAATTTTCTCTTACAGTGTATTTTCTGCAGCTTCTATCACTTTAGCATGCTTCAGTGATAAAAGTATGTACCAAGCCTCTACATTGAAAGTTTTCTTTCTTTAGCATGTTGAAGTTGTGACTGCACACAGCAAGATTGAAGTTGAACTTTATTTTTCAAGCAGGTTGAAAATGTTGCCATCCTTAGCATTTTAAATAACTATTCAACTTTATAATTTCTTTGTTGTGGCAATACTATTTATAAACCTGTTGTCCTGATAAGTTCAGTTTCTTAGTATATATACTTTTCTGGGAAGATTGAAAAAAACTTTCAGAGCAATTCTAAGCCAAGAATCATATTGGAAATTTGAAGTTTTGTAAAGGAAATAGAGGTTAAAGATGGTCATTGTTGGTCTAAACTGCTTAATTATTACATTACATGATCATTCTTTTTTGTAATTTCATTTGGAAATACATTGAAAAGAAATTTGAAATCCATACTTGTTTTTGTTTAGTTATTTCAGTTAAATTTATTCCTTTTTAATTTCATGCATGCATAAAAACTACAAACAAACAAGACATTTTGAAAATGTTTTAATCTGAATGTTAATTCAGCAAGATTTTGCAAAAGCACAATTTGTGCCCTGAAGTTTAAGGAATTCAGTTGATCAAGAATGGCAGCCTTTTATGCTGGTCTGAAAATAAGCTGATTATAGTCACAAAAGAATGCATTTACTAAGCATATAGTCATCCCATATTTCCATTAAGAATTTAAATGAAATGAGCAAAAGGAAAAAAAAAAAAAAAAAATCAATCTCAAAAACTAAAAAGCCTGAGTTATAAAATAACTTGGATAAAGTCCACTTATGAAATGTAACTGAATTATACACAAAGTATTTTAAATAAAATTAAATACCTTGTGTAACATTACAAATTAAAGAACTTTATTTTCCTCTTATTTGTTCTTAAAAGAAACTTGAAGTGGACCCCATCCTCGGTAGCGATACCCATTCAACCTGCTGATAGCATTTTCAGCCTCATGATGATTAGCCATAGTTACAAAACCATAACCTTTAGTCTTCTGTTGTACACGCACAATGTTTGCTTTTTGCACATGACCAAATCCAGAAAAGAGTTGGCCAAGGTCAGTCTCATCCATGGTTCCTGTATTGTAGATAAACAATACAGGACTATTGGGATACTCGGAATTGGGGGAATAATTGTTATTGGGTACTGGACTGGTAGAAAACAACTCATTTGCAGGACCCCGGATCAGAACAGGTGGTGAGAAATTTTGTAAATTGTTATTAGTTGGTGTAACATAATGTTCATGTGGAAGACGCACTTTTTTTGCATTTGGAGTTTCATTGGCAAATTTCACAATGATAGGTTCGCTGCCACCGGGTGGGATTGTCTGATTTAAATCTGCAATTGCAGCTTCTGCCATCTTTTTCTGGTCATATAATACAAAGCCAACTCCTTTAGATTGATTTGTATTTGGGTAAGTCATTATCCTTGAACGAATGATGATGCCATAAGGTTCAAACAGTTTTATAAGGTCACTCTGTGTGTAATGGTTAGGTAAATGGCTGATGTAGACATTGGCTCCTTTCACACCAAGTCCACTAGGGCGAGCAAGGGCCACTTTAATTCTTTTGTTTTCAATATGCAGTCCATTTAATGTTTGTACAGCTCGGCTAGCATCTTCTGGATTCTCATAATCAACAAAACCAAAGCCATAACTGTAACCTGTTGCTCTGTCTTGAATTATCTTTGATGACTTGATAGGTCCAATTGTGAGGAACATGGCTCGGAATTCTTCATTGGAAAGACTTTGGGGGATGTAATTAACAATGAGGTTAGTTTGGTTCCCACCATTGTTATCATCACAGTGATCTTCTGTTGCCATGGCAACAGTACCTGTTCTGTCATAACAGCTCCTAATGGTGAAAAGCCTTTCTGCAAGAAAAAAAAAAAATGTATTTCAGCAATTGCATAACTGCAAATTTGGTATTGCCATTAAAAATCAACTGAGAGATAAAGAAGCCACTTGTTTGCATGTACTTACTTTCAGCTGATGAATGCGGTAGCAAAAACCGTAGCGACAAATAACCACCAGTCAAGATACATAAGAAATCTGAAGAAATAAAATGCATTATGTGAATAAGGTTGGTTAAACCAACTCAGAATCTGAACTCCAAATAAACAAAGTCACCTGGTCTTATCTTGTCTATTGCAGTTAAAATAAGTCCCCCCCGGTGTGTGGGGGGGGATCAGTTTATAGTAACTTGCATCATTTGATTTGAAATAAATAATTAAGAAAAGATCATGCATTCACCCTCCCCACAAAGCAATCTGAATATAGAATATATAAAAATGGGTTATGAGACAAAGTAAAACGATTAATTTAAAAGGATAAATTTACTTAAACAGGTAAGAGTTTTCAATTGGCTGCCCTTTGAGAAGACTAAAAATATGAAGAGACTGATATATCTTAATTTCAAAGTTAAACAATTAGAAACATTCCTAGAATTTGAAGTTTTTCTACATTTTTGTCCAGTGATGTAGAAGTGTCAACAAACTGTAAAAGCAAAAACTTATACAATTTTAGTCAAACTAATCTGAAAGGGAGAAATTGAGTTACTTCCCTTAAATTGTATCTTTTTTTTTTTTTTAAATTTTTTATGTACTTCATAAAGGAAAAAGAAGCTTATATGCATGAAAGATAGTTGATGTGACTCGGGAAATAATCTAAGCAGAATTTGCACATCAATAAAGTAACAAAATTACTGGATTTAAGTACATTAAAAAATTTTTTTCTAATTTCAGTGCGACCGAAGTTAAAAAAAAAAATGTTCAGATAAGCAAAGACTTTTGGGGGGGGAACATGAGAGAAAAAAAAATTGTGAAAATGTCTCAAAGTAAGATTTATCTTCTCTTAATTTAATATGAAAAGCAATTGATTTTATTTTTTCGGTGCATATGCCGAGCTAATAATTATATTTAGTATTTAAGATTTTTGTTGCAGTTAAATTTTGATAACTTAAAAAGGATGCCACGTTAAATAAATGGATCATGAATACTTCTGTTATTAACGAGGGTTGAAAAACTGAAAATAGTAGACAAAATAAAGGTAAGGAGAAATTTGTAAAGATTAAAAATGTTGAGCATCGTAAACTGAGAATGTAATACATAAAAACAAAATCTGAAATGTTAGAGATACAGGTTAATGAAGAAGTTCACGTAAGCAGTGGAATACACATTGTCCTTTCCAAAACTTGATAGTTTGGATACGAACAACGATGAAATCGGATTGAGGTTACATGCGACCGATTTTCACATTCAATATTTCAAACGTTTTTGTTGTTTAAATGCGTTCTGTAGTAATAGCTTAAAATATAGTCGGCTATACAGTAAGGATCAGTTATTGGCACATGGCAATTATTGCACATGCTGCTGCCATCTTGTGAAAAAGCAGTTTCTAGTAATTGTACTTTTTATTTTTGTACTAGAAAGGTCAATATGTTTTAAGACTGTACGAACATTTAACATTTTAAGCAAATGATAAAAAAATGTTAAATATTAACTTTTAATGGCGAGATTATTTTTTTTACTTAAAAAAAATTGTAATATAAAATCCTTTTAAATACGAAGTAATGTTGAAGGTAAAGAAAGCAATCAAGTCTCACGTGTCTTTAATTAGAAAATCTCTACATAAGCAATTCGAACAAGAATTCATAATTAAATAGCAAAAGTATTCTTTTTACCGATTTTAATGGATCAAATTATTGGAGAAATGAATTGAAAAAGAAAACCAGCAAGTGGCATTTCTGTAACCGACAACCTCTTCCTGATCATAAAGAGAAAACATACAAGAATTAAAAAAAACTAAAATAATCCGATCAATTAAAAAGTCATCTAAATAATTTTAAAAATAAGCAAAAACAGCTACTCAGAAAACGAATAAGCATTGATGCAAATGAGAAATGATCAAGAAAATGTGTATTAGCAATCATTTTCAGTATGAGAAATGAAGCGGTAAGTCAAGATAAAAATATAATTTTTAAATCCATTATGTCGCTAGCAATATAAAAAGTTGCAGAGCAGTAGGAGAAGCACATGGCGGCAATAGTTGTCGACTTAGTGTACCTAACAGAAATTTGAGAGAAATCAAACATTGAATAATTTATTCTTTAATCAAATTTCTTATCACTTACGCCAATTGCAATTAATTAATTAATTAACAAAAAGGAATGGAAAAGAGAACAGAAAAGAACACATACCTTGATAAGATATTAAATATGGCGGCCTATTATCAACCAACTTTCGGTAATATTCGGGTACTTCCGAATATCTACGTAGGCATTAAAACGGTTGCAAATTCAAAGTAGAGTAGTACACCGTAATATACCGGAAATAAACGAAGGATTCGGTATCACTCGATTATTCAGGAAACTACAAGATGGCGACATTTAAGGGAAATAACTTAGGAAAGCTACTCACCTATCTAGACTCCCTTTAGACAAGGCCAGTTTACATTAAAAATGAACAAATAAAAAGTAAAATAACTTTTACTTCGTATACATTAAATATCTTTTATGAAATTAATAAATAAGACGTTTAAATGAATATTTTCTTTCTCTTACATCAAAGTTTTTACGCTGACTCAATACAGACACCATTGCAATGATACAATCAATTCAATGAAAGCCAGTTGCCGTCGAGTAGAATAGTGATTAAATGATTATTTTGTTTCTCGAAACATTTAGTCATCTATGAATGTTCCTGTGAACATACAGAAATGAAAAATAGTACTACACATTTGTTTTCGAAAACTAGCATTGATAAAAGTTTGAAAACATTTTTTTCATTAAAATGTTTTTATTCAATTTTAAAGGCGCTCATATTGTTACATAACTTAAACTGCAAATGAAAATAAAATAAATCTTTTTTTGTTTTTGCCCATAGTTTGCAAATTATTCAGAATATAAAATAAACTTATTTTTAAGTTAAAAAAATGCTGAATGTCTCACAAGCTACAAATACTAGCATCCACACTTCAAAGGACATAATTTTCCATGCTGACAATGTCAAACAAACAGTCAAATACGCTTGAACTCGGAATACTCCTCTCTTTGTGTCTGTTGAGGCACCACCAAAAAAAAAAAAATGGAAGTTTTTTTCCTGAAATGAAAGCAAAAATCACTACCCCCTCCCAAAAGTCAGGCAATTGTCCGATTCAAACGGAATTTTCAGTACGTGATTTAATTAATGAACGAAATAAGTTAGAAACCTTCGTGAAAATATTTTGGGTTTGGTGGTCTGTTTCACGCACCCTTTTCTCGCCTGTACTTATTTCGGTGTGTATTTTTGTATTTTGTGAATCTTATTTTTTTTTAAATTTTTGTTTACCGTTAGATAAAAAAAAAATCCCTGTATAGTGAAGAATAAGATATTATTTAATTTCAGTATAGAATCTCTATACAATATCAAGTGTGAACCTACGGAAAATTCGTCCCGAATCTTACCCAAAATTTTTAATTAAGAAAAAGTAAAAACTGAAAAAATAAATTTTTATGAGTTTGTGCTTGCATTTAAAATTTAATCATTAAATTTTAAATGCAAGCACAGACTGCCATAAAAATAACGTTTTTTAATCGTTAAAACGTTTTTTTTTAGATTGGAAAGGAAAAAAATTACTTTTATGATTTCTTCTAATTTTTTCAGTGCTATTTTTAAATTAATAATCCAGTTGCTGTTCGTAAGAATTTTTTTTATTAAATAAAGTAAAGATGTGTTTAAGAATCGAAAAATAAAGTTTAATAAACAATAATGCCATTGTCGAAAATGTGAACTTTTTAAATATTTTATTTTCATTTTTAACAATTGTTAGATTATTTTTGGTATGAATGTTGAAAAAAAAAGAGTAAAATGCCTTTTTTTTTCTTTTTCATTTTTTGTAGCAATTTACGGGGCAAAAAAAAAACACAGCTACCTCTGGCGCAATCTCTTTGCTCAATTTCCTTTTTTCCTTTAAAATTGTTATAAAACTGATCCACACGCCGTAGTATTGAAACGTTTTTTAATTCCACCTTGAATTTTGATGATGGATTCAGTCAGTCATGATATGTGCCATCACTGCGTTTCATTCCAATTCCAGATCATAATTTATGTTTTGGAAAGGTTTATCTTTTGAGTCCTATTACTTGTATGTTGATTTTCTGATCATAAGATCATTCTTTTTATTATTTTTTTTTTTATCCCAACTTAAATGTAAATATCATCAGCATTACACCTCATCATCATTAGTACGTTGGCCTCAGGAAGGAAAAAACAGGATTGTTATCTTCTATTGGTAGGTTCATTTGGGATGGGGTATGGAATGCTTAAATGCTCAGTGCTGTTGAAAGGATGGGTGCTGTGAAAGAAGCTGGTAGAGGGTGCTTAATTTGAATAGTGTTTTACTGTTATTTCAATATTTCATGTTTCATCTGTTCTTACATATTCAAACTATCTTCCTTTCTTACATTTCTCAGTAGTCAACCCTGAAATCCAGACTCCATAACAAACAAAAAAAAAAAAAAAAAAAAGAGGCCAGTTTACGTTAAATGAACAAAACAAACAGAAAGTGAAAAGTAAAATATCTTTTACTTTGTGAAAAATTTCTTTCTTCTACATCAAATTTTACGTTTACTCACAATACAGACAGTTTTGCTATTATTTAAAAGAATTTATTTATTAGTCATCTGTAAAAAATAAATACATTTTTCTGACATTTGGTACTTGAAAATGTTCTTTTCTTATTATATTTTATCCGAGTGAGTATAGAATGAGGAGAGAAAAAAGAAAAATTTTTTCCGTCCAAAACATGAATTTAAAACAGTGCTCGATATATGATGTATAGAGCAGTGAATAAATTATGTTTTAGAACATGTACATAATTTCTTCTATATATGTCCTCTTCTCTACAATCATATGGTTGTTTCAGTGTTTAGATTTAAACACTTCCTCAGGGGAAATAAAGGTTTGGAATCATTCTCTGTTTATATTTGGTTCGTTGTTGTCGTGGGGGTTGGTTGGGGTTATTGGTAACTAAGTGAATGTCTCCTTTTGATCGTTAGACTTTTGAGGAATTTGGTGTGTAATTGTTGATTAATGGTATTATCTGTTGGAATGTATGCTTTTTATCTTTTTATCGGTTGGGTATATCTTTTGGTTAGGTTTTCTAAGAAGGCTCTGTTGAGTGGTCATTTTTATGGTTGGCTAACATTTAATTGGTTGATGTCTGCTGTTAGTGGGCCTAATTCACATATTTACTTTGTGGCATATTTTATTATAAACTTCTCAATATAATGAGTATTATAGAGCTTAATATAATATAATATAATATAATTATATGGTTATGTCAATTTTACATTGCTACATGGAAATTTCTATGTTTCGAGATTAATTCTCATCATCAGGCAATGCTGGTATGGTTGTGCAGACGATGTACATTTAAATGACAAATACTTTCGGTTTACTGTGAATGTATGTGGGTGTTATTTTTGTGTGTGTGTGTGTGTGTGGCTAATCAGAATGGAGATTCACGTAGGGAATTTCTGTGCTAACCAACTTTTTTCCTCCTCTTTTTCTCTTTTTCCTTGACCCTATTCTCCTGTTGTCTGTTTTCCTTCGCATTTATCTGATCTTATCATTTTCCCTTCAGGTTTTATTACATTTGGTGTGATATTCCTTCTTGGTAGTAACAATCCCCTTCCCTTTAGTCTATTTGTTAAAGAAAAGATTTTTTCCAAACGGAAACCCCGAACTGCTATTTTTTCGCTCTATCTATCAATTTGCTGTAAAGTTTATTATCCTGATACAAAGGGGGGAATTATTAAAAAAAGAACAACTAACTTACTCTATCTTTGGCTTTATTTTTATTTTCATTTTTATTTTTACCTAATTTGTCGGTGAGCATGTTATTTAATTTAGGTTTTATCCATTTTCTAATGTGAATAATTTACAATGTCTACATATGACATTAATTTCGTTATGTTTATTTAATAAATTTTTATTTTTAAGGGATCTGATAATAAATAGGTTTTCATATAAGCATAATGAACATGGTTCATTTAAGGACTTACATGTTTTAGCTTCTTTTAGGATTTTCCACTTTATTTTGGGTGTTTTTTTTTGTTTCCTTTAGGTACCAATGATATCTCAATAGGGATGTTCTATTTCTGTATTTGCTATTATTAAATGAAGAGGAATGCTGGTAAATTCTCTGCTTGAGAGTGTTTTTAGTACTCCCTATATAGACTTTTATATTGTTTGGGTTTTCCTTTGTCAATATTTTGCATTGATAGATTATCGATTTCGTCAAACACCTATTTTCTAGCGGACAGTTTATGGGGTTTTTACAATTACATTTTTTCTCGTCTAAATTGTTATTTTCTGTTGTCTGGTTATTTTTACTGGTTTTGTTGAATTTTTTAAAAATGTTATTATTGTGGTTTTTTATAATTTTTTCTAGATTATTCATACAGCTGTAACTTAATTTTATAGTGTTTTTATTAAAGATCTTACTTAGTGGATGTTTCTCCAGGAAGTCTTTCCTAATTAACTCGAGGAATTTTCTTCCTAACCTACCATTAGTCATCTTGTTGTAAGGGGGTATGTACCAGATGATTTTCCTATTCCTATTTGTTCTTCGAGGGTTGCTTTTGTTGTTTACATATTTAATATTTGGGTTTATGTATCCACTATTTTTCAATGCAGTATTATAAAAATTGCTATGTTTATTGAACACTTCCTCATTAGCCGAGTTTCTACTAATTCTGTATTCTATTGATGAGGGTAAATGCTTGATGCTAGACGGAGGGTGGTTAGATTTTGAGTGGATGTATAAAGGGTCTGTGTTTGTTTTTTTGTATGGTTGGGGTATATTTTTCTCTAGATCCAAAGTTACATCGAAGAAATCTACTTTTTTTATCTTAGCTTTAACTGTTACTTTTAAATTTAGATTTTTAAACTCCCTATGTATCATTTTTCTAACCCTGTCTATTTTAAAGTTTGTGGTAATAAGAAATATTGTCTATTTTATCCCACATGTCTTTGTAAATAGACTTGGGCTTCCATTTCCTCATTGTAAAACTTAAATTAAAATTCAAAGAAGGCATTTAAATTATTTAAAATGTATTTTTAATTTTTCTTTTATGAAGTTGCAGTACTTAACATTTAATATAAGAACAAGAGATTTGAAGTGTGCCATCCTAAAATCTTCTCTTGTTCACAAACATAGAATTTTGATCAATTATCATTTGTTGTTTGAATTTATATTCTTTCATCTAAAATTAAATTCACACTTTAATATTCAATAGCTAGCTTGTTTTAACCAAGTTATTGATGCAGAATTTTGTCTTTAACATGTTAATACAAACACCATTTGAACCATATTTAATTTCACAATTTAATATGATTGTAATAGCATGATAATAAAAAATAATAGTGGAACATTGGAAATCAATTTTTCCTTCTTTCATATACAAACAAAATCAATTAAAATTTTTGAGTGAACTACATTGTCAGATTTGTTATGCAATGTTTTCACAATAAAATTTGTATTAATCAATCAGTGTTGGCAAAATGTTTAAGATGTATGAGCAGTATATCATATGAGTTTCAGTTTATAATATGTATTCTTATTAAAAAAAAAGAATTGATAAGAACTAGTCTTGGCGTTGTTAGGTTTAATTATGCAAACAAAAAAATATATAGACCATGGAAATATATTTTTGATTAACATAATATGCTATATACCCGAATAAATTATTTGATTTTTTAAAATTCATCTTCATCAGTCTTTCAGTCATTAATTTTGTTAATTTTTCTACTCTTTCAATTTTACTTGGAAATATCTATTGATTCCCAGATAACTTTACTTGAATATTGTTTTCCGTTCTCATATAAATCTCTTTTAATGATGTTTCTTTCTTGGATTAATATCGGAAGACTTTGTTATGACTTCTATCATTCAAAAAGCATCTTATATGAGAACTTGCAATAATTCTCTTGATTTATCTTGATACAATCATCAACTTTGAAGAGACTTATAATTTTATTGTCTAGAATACTATCACAAAACATTCAGCCACTTCCCCATTGCTAAGTCATGTCAGTTGAATATTTCCATGAACAATGTCGGCTGTAGCCCAGTTATCAGGTTCAACCAATATAGCTCTACATTCAACACTGACATTACTGTTGAGAAATCAATTTTCATTAACTTGTTCATTTTTGTGATAGTTACTTAAAGGTAGTTGCTTTCATGCCTTCAACCAATATTTTTAATATAAAATAGATATTGTAAGCTGAAAATGAAATGGTATAGTTATATAAATATATTCTGAAAAATTGTTTGATTTTGGTGTATCAAATATCAGTTGCTTAATACCAATTTTATTGTAATGAATTTGACTTGCATAATAAAATCTGACATTGCGTAATTCTAATCATGCTTAGTGCATATATGCTAACATGATACATGTATTTATTGAAATGTTAACAATAACTTCAAATGAGTTGATGTCAGGATAGGCTGCTTTATTAAGAGAATAATTTTCCTGAGTTTTTAAAGACAAATTATAAGCCAATTGAATTTTTGTTATAGTTTTAATGCTTGAGGTCTAAGAAGTATCCCAAATCTGGTGCTACTTTAAAAATATTCAAGAATACCGTCATGCTCTTGTTGCATAATACTCAAATATACTATTTTCTTTTGTTAGAATTGAATAATTCTGTTTCTAACATAATGAGTTCTATATTTGTTTGAAGACACTCCATCTTATCTTTATATCAAAGAAGCTTAACATAACAATTATTCTTAAATTATTTACATTGTTCAGACTGTTGTCTTCATTCTTTTTAACATATTTATGACATTTTGGTCAGTAATTGAAGAGAAAACTGAAAATTGAAACACTATTGTATTAAAATTATTTGTAATATTCTCTTTATGTACTTCAGCAGGAGTTGTTTGGAGAGATGTATAAAATTATTCCTCCTACACACACTTGAGGAATTAATTCAAAGACAAAGGCAAAGACAAATAAAATCTAATGCAAAAGAGGGAAAGGGAAAAGACTATGTTAGATTTAGTGGTTAAAGTAGTGGTTAAAGTAGTGGTTAAAGTAGTGGTTAAAGTAGTGGTTAAAGTAGGGATCATATTGGATAAATTGTATAAACTTTATCCACCTTCTACTAAATGGAATTCAATTTTCAGGGAACAGTGTCAGGTGTGAAGCTCTTGGTATAAACTAGGGGTATAATTAAATGGTTAATTATTTGTTATTGTATGTACTGCTATCAAGAATGTTGAATGTATATTTGAAGAAAATTAAAAAAAAATGCACCAATATGCCAAAAATCATGGTTTAGCAAGATGTAAATTTAATGGTAAGGCCACCACCATACCTTGATGTCATGAAAACGCCCAAACCAGTATTAGTTGTGCTTTCACATCTGGTGAGTCTGTGAACAACAGCTAGCCTATTATAAGAGTTTGAACAGGGCATAACTGTAGGTAAATTTGCAGTGTCACTTAAGTACTCTCATTGTGTATGTAACAGTAGCTTACCACAGGTACTCAATGATCATTACTGGTGTTGTTTGATTGAATTGCATCCACATTGAATTCAGGAAGTACCAGACACATAGCAAGCAAGTCATTTCAGAGCTCATGACATTAAATGATTGGCAATGTGTGACATGGTCTAATGAATCATGATTTCAGTTGTTTCAAGCAAATGGTATAGTTTGTGAAGAATCTCAGTTGTCAGTAAAGCATCATGCAGGCATCATGCAGGCATCATGCAGGCTTGTAGTAGTTTTATAATAATGTGGGATGTAACATGTACTGAAAAAAACCCCCAAAAAACAAAAGGAAAATAGAATGGAAGAAGAGATAAAAAGAAAATAATTGAACTTGTTTTCTTTCTCTCATAGCCCAGGTGGCGAGAGAAAGAGAGTGTGTCAATACTGAATGTGACAAGAATAGAGCTAACGAAAAATAGGGTAACTATCAATCGGTTGATGAGTATTTTTCGAGAGTTGAGGCAGGAAATATATATCGAGAACTACAGCAAACGAATTTCAGACAGTGAGTGGATTTATGCAACAGTATTTCCAATTAATGGCTATTACTAATAAGGTACGGTAGAATAGTCAATCCCTGACGATATTGTTAGAGCCCAACTGGACATGTTGTCATTACTGGACATGTTGGACATGTTGTCCCCAAGCATAGTAACCCCTGGTCACTTAAAAGATACAGATTGAGTTGCCTCATCATCTGAGGTTACCGGTGGACCCCACCAAGGAACTATGGAAATACTACAATGCCCTAAGTTGTGTTACATTGTTGGAAGAAGGGAGATTGCTGGTATTAATATTCATTCCACTGTTGGACAGAGAACGGATTTTGTTTAGGTATATCGAATCATAAATTTATCTATTTTCTACCCCTGAGTCAATCTGGCTTAGCGGCAGTTGCAAAATACCAATTAGAGAGAGAGCAGTTAGCTTTGAATCCAGTTAGAACGAAATTTATAATGCCAACGACAAGAAACAAGGAAATGTATGGATAATGGTTTGGGAACTTTTACTTCACTAAATCCTATATATGTGATGGGTAATTACAGATTATGTGTACTTGAACTATTCAAAGGCGATAGGGGATTTGCTAAGCGTCGCTTAGATGTGGCACAAGGTCGAAAGTATGGGGCATCTAGTGGGGATCGAACTCACTACTCAGTTGTTAGAGGTTCTAGCGAGACAAGTTTGCTAACCATTACACCACACCGAGATGCCCAATTCAAAGGCGATAGAGAGGGGATTAAGACAACTTACCAAATAGGGGAATTAACAAACACAGTATTGCCACAAGCTACCAGCATATCTGATGGAGTATGGGCAGTGGCCATACATGGGCTTATTGATCTTTCCAAGTTATATGGGGGAGAACCTACGGGGATACTGAGAGTAGAACCTCCATTGTCCTTGATAAAACTACACTTGAAACTCTTCAGTGTTTAGAAAGTCCATCTCCCTATCCCCATATTACGAGGCCGAAAAGAAATATTAAGAGAAAGACTCAATTGTGGGGATAATTAACATAAGTTTTGAAAATTGCACAGAATTTTGGGAACCAGTAGTGGGCAGGTTTCCTTAAGTTACCCTCGAAAAAATGCCAAAATTACTGAAACCTATTGAGAGGATTAATCTAAAACAGGAAAAATTAAATGTTTTGGGAAAAGAAAGTATGGCATTGGAAAATAATAAAGGGGTCTTAATAAGCTGGTCTTCATTTGTAGATACCGCGGTAATTATTGCTACAATAGTGGCAACAATATTTAGATTTAAGAGACATGGGAAAAGGCCAGTTAGTGACGTTTTGGCGAGTATGCCACGGCTTGAAAAGGGATGGCCGTGTGGTGATTTGTATTCAGTTAGGTCGAGCCAAGACGAAGAAGAAACTAAACTGGATTCAGCAACACAAGAAAAAGTAAAGCCGACGCCTATTGAGGGAAAACCAAAACCTCCTATTGTGGAGAGAAAAATGGTAACCACGAAGAACAAATTCATAAGACAATCACGCAAACCGTAAAGGGTGCTACAGAATCCATAAGTACACGAACATGAAATGTTCATGATCATGAAAAAAAAAAAAAAAGAAAAAAAAAAGGTGAACGGTGTGCTGCGAACCTCGTATATGTAAAACGTTGCATGATATAAACAAAACAAGAGATACATTTTAAACGGCGCATGATGCATGACAAGTAGTGATATTTATAGATTTTGGCTTTTAGTGTGTCATATACAAGTAAATGACAAAAATTGGTAAGGGGAGAAATGTAACACTATTTTTGGTACCGAAAAAAAAAAAAAAAAAAAATGGAGAAGAGAAAGGAGAAGAGAAAGAAAGGGAATAATAATTGAATATATTTTTTTCTTTCTTCTCCAACCACTAGAGATATGTTTAGACCATCCAAGGAAGATCGATAACGTTTTTATTTATGACTCTTGAATTCTGGTCACAAAGTTCTAGTGGCTATTAACGCGAAAAGTGAGTGTTCATTTCTTGAAAAAATTAAAGAGCATTGATAGAAGCGACAGCTGTCTAAGGAACAGGGCATGGGGGATTTTATCCTTCCTAGGGACAGCCGTCTGTTGGCGAGAAAGAGAGACAAAATTCCCGGAAAGAAAGTAGCCTGGTTCTTTGCTGAGAATTAAAGGAGAAACATATGATCTTTTTTCGACCGAAACTCTTACAAGGATTGGAATGATAAAACAGATGCGAGACGACCACAAACCGAAAGCAGAAAAGAGAAAGGAACGATAAATAAAATTTGGCCATTGAGCCGAAACACGCCTCTCGGGCGGCGGTGAGGAGCACTTACGCAGGAGAGAAAGAGATGTGGTTGATCAGATGATCAATGAAAAAAAGAAGCCCCGGTGGATTTAAGGAAAGTCAAAATAATGTTTCACGCCCCGTCGAGCAATAGTGGGAGGCACTCACATAGAAAAAATGGAGACAAGAATGATCAGGTGACTAAAAGGAGGATCCCATATTGGTCATTTAAAAATGATAAGTGTACCTAAAGTGCGTCACAACCACCCCCGCTAAATGCGAAACTCAATATAAGCAGATGAGTAGATGGGTTTTCGGACAGTTGAGAGACTACAGTTGGGGAGATTTAACATGAGAGACGTGTTGTCACGTGACTGCCTTCCCTAGAATAAACTCCGACTTTATCCTGGTGTCAGACCAATTAACTTAGAGTGTTACATACTGTAAAAGCCATGGGTTGAAATTATAGTTGTCTGCAAACAAGAGTGATAAACTCAAGCCAAATACTGTACCCAATAGAACGTGTGCATATAAACTCCTTTTTGTTAATTTTACAAAGATTTAATTTTCTTATTATAGCTCCCAGCTCTGTCGAGATCATCAATGCAGCGAATTTTAGGCGACTTTCAACTCAGACCGACTTTGTGATCAATCAAACACAACGTGGGCAGAGCCCGGTTTGGATCAAAATGATCGACTATCGATCGGCTGCAAAGATTTTCGGCGTCGACACGAAGGACCGATGTTGGGAGTTCGCATATCAATTTGGTATGAATTGGGTTTGCTGTTATATCTGTCATTGACCAATGACCACTATCTGGTATTGTGTTAATTCGCACCAATTTACTGACTCCATGTTTCCCAACCACAATGAGTTAATTCAGCAGGATAATATACCATGTCATCGGTTTCTCAAGCTGCCGCAAATTAATTTGAGGAGCATTCTGGAAACTTGTCAAACGGAGTGGCAGTTATGTTTATCTGAGATAAAACTAATCAACCATTCATGGAACATGTGGAATAGATTTATTCAGATGTAACATCTTACATCTACAAATATCAGTGAGCTCTTGACAACCATCATCATTTCTGAAGCTTTCCAAATACATTTGCATTTGATGATATGTCAAGTTACTGCAGTTTGCTAGGCTAGACGGGTTCCATTATGATACTAGTCCCTATCCTATGATTTGGCCCATCATTGTATGAGGTAGAGAAGAATCAAAAGGAGTAGATATAAATACTCAAAACTCAGTCAGTTATTTGTAAAGGGCAAAATTCATGCAAAAAATTGAGTCTCATTGATCTGATAATAAACTGGATAATATCTATAAGCACGATAGATGCCAAATTCGAAAAGGCTAGCTATTCGCCTCCACCAAAATTGACAACTACACATTTTACCATTCAATTTAAAAACTAAGGCATTCAAATTAAATTATAAGCCATTCAATTTAGAACACTGCAATATTTTTTTGTTATTGATATAAAATCGCATCAAATTCATCGTCTAAATTAAATTCTAAATTGCCGAAGAAAAGAGGAGTTCAGATGAACACCAAGAGAGGCTAAAATGAACTATCAAACTATGCGGTGCTAACGTAAAAATTGCATAATTAAATTAGAATTAATGAATTATAAATTCAATAGCAGTATAGCCCGGCGTTTCTTGGGTGTAATGAAAGCTTTAAAACTAATCCATAGTCCTGGAGCTCAGACTCTTTGGACGTTGTTTTCCGAAATACTAAAAAGCAATAATTGTTTTCAGTTAAACCGAAACCGTAGACTGAAAGAAAATGAATGGATGTAAGTCAAATTTTGATTTCTTGGTATCGATATAAAATAAGTTTTTTTCGTCGTAAACTGAATTTTGAAGGCTAAATAAGTCCTCTGAGTAAATAGTATCATGGCTGAAATATATATATATATATATATATATATATATATTATTGATCTTCTGCGCTATTGTAAGAACTGCAACCTTGAAACTTCTGAATATCTTTTCTTATGTTCTTGTCTATGAGTGTATCAAATTTGATTATAATCGGACCACTCCTTCTATAACCCGATTTTTTCGATTATCAATTTTTGATATTTATCGGGGGTACCTCGACACAAAACCTAGCTAAGAACACTCGCAGACGCTTGTAGTACAACTGTGTAAATTTTCAAGAAAATCGGTTCAGCCGTTTCGGAGTCTATAGGTAACGGACACACGCATACACACACAGACACACACACACACACATACCCACAGAGACAAAGTTCCATTTATAAATAAATTTAGATTCTTTAAATTGAATGCATTAATTTTTAAATCGAATATCTTGTTTTTGAAGTTGAATGCACTATTATTTAATTTGAATGCACTGTTGATAAGGATGCTGACGGCCAACAAAACACAAAAGCTTGAGACTGCAGTGATTGCAAGGCAGGGCCAAGCCAGATTCAGAGAGGAGCCAACAAATTTTGAGGGACAGGCGAAATAATTCAGAACATTCAGCGGTCAGTGTTTCTTATGCAATGTTCCGTACATGCTATGTGATTGTAAAGACCAGCTGTTTTGAATATTGTGAAATATTGTTCACAGGGAAACTGGCCGAAGGGAGCCAATGTGACGGTAACTACCCCTTCATTCCAGCAGCGGCGTGTAACAGATCACAGCTAATAATATAAGGTGACCATTGAAAAACTGAAAGGTTTGAAAAAGTCATAATTTCTTCGTTTTCAATGTTTTTCTTTTTTTTTTTTTCAGGTTATAGAGCATCCGTTGGAAACTAAAATGGCTACACATGATGTCCAGCAACGAGTAAAACTCATTGAGTTTATCTATTCCAGTGAAGTCAGTTGCCGCTAATTATCTGAGTTATTATACTCAGATAATTAGCGGCAACATTTTAATGTCAGCGTATCTCCTCGCGATGATACGATTCGGAACTTAATCGCCTGGTTTGACAGAACTAGATCAGTGGGCAATCTTCCAGGAAGAGGTCCTAAGCGCACTGTGTGCACTGACGCAGCGGTAGAAGCTGTACAGCAGAGTGTCACTGAGGATTCATCAGCTTTTACTGGTCGTCGCTCTGCTCGAATAGGCACAGCCAGAACATCGATTCTGAAACCGGGTTAAAAAATGTTTCCATACAAGTTTCAAATGGTTCATAGTTTACTAACCCAAGATTACCCGCAGCGCTTTATTTCATTCAGTCTTTCAGTGGCCACCCTGTAGATATATTGGAATAAGGAAGGAGAGTAAAAGCCTTCGTCGATACTGGCTGTACTACCATACTAACACTGTCCAATTTAATGGATAGATGAAATGAACGGATGAAAAGTGGTTGACGAGAAAGAAGTTAAATGCAAAAGAACTTGCATCGTAGCGTTGGAAATACATCATCGTAATTGACTACTTGTTTGCAAGTATTGACGCTGTGTTGGAATTGGGTGTGATCATTCGGCTTGTAGGGGTCACCATTAATAAAAAATGGTACTGTGAGAAAAATTGTGCAATAAGTACACGAATGCATGTTACGAACAGTAAATAATAATAACTTGTCGAATTGCAGAGTTCGATGGTAAAAAGTCGACAGTTGAATGGAAATGGGCAGAAGGACCTCCTGTGCTTTAGAATGAAGTGGTCTGTTACAAGAGTTGACAACAGAAAGAAAAGAAAGCAGAGTTTGAATAAGAAGTAGAGGGGTGGATTGACAACACTAATACGTAGACAGCAGATGCAACAACTGGAGTGTTATCACTAATGACGCTCGTTCAGCCTACAAAAAATAAGGCCTGGCTGGTGCTGGAATACTGTGAATTGTATACGTATCATGTCACTCAGGTGGAGTGATAATAGAAGAGTGCGATGAAACCACAAAAGTAGAGATGAAGAGAGAGGAGCTTCCACCGTGGCGTACCTAAAAGCTGCATATCTGCAGATACACGTGGCAAGGAAATTGTGGAAATACTAGTTGGTCAAGTTTAAGGGAAAGACTTATTGCCTGACCCGTATAGGGTTTGGACTAAATATTGCGCCAAAAGTCATGGCAACTATAGTTAAGACAGTGCTAGAAAAGATGGATAGCACAGAAAATTCAGTGAATTCATATATCGATGGCATTTTGACGGATGAGACAGTAGTACACGTGCAAAGGGTCGTGGAACATCTTGGAAAGTTTAGCTTGATAAGAAAGCCCTCACAATCATTGGACAGAATTAGGCCCCCGATTATATAAAGATATGTCAGATGTGGAATTCAAAAGAGAAAACGAGATTCCAGAGGCAAGAAGGTGTGTGAGCAGATGCGAGCTGTTTTCAGTATGAGGAAAACAGGTAGGTAATTATTCTGCTGTTGGATAGCTTACGTGCAAAGAAGGGCCGAAGAAGTGAACTGGGAAAATGAAGTGGATGATGAGGCAGTTAATGTGAGGAGAGAAATTGTAGAAGAGGTAAGAAGGTAGGACACAATTCAAGTGACATGTCCCAAAGTCAACAATGGAAATAGTATGGTGTGATGCAAGCAATGCCGCTATAGATGCGAGTGTAGAAACTGATGACATTGTAGTTAAAGACGCAGCTTAGGTGAAAAAGAGGAATGATTACAACTATATTAATTTGGCGGAGTTGGATGCTACGATAAAAGTCATTAATCTAGCTTTAAAATGGAGACTAAACGACGTGGAAATCAAGACCGATTCTGCCACTCTTCTGAGCTGGATAGGTCCAGTGATTACAGAAAGAAAGAAAGAAAGAAAGAAAGAAAGAAAGAAAGAAAGAAAGAAGGCCCGGACAAAGGTTGATGCGAAAATGATTATCCGGAGACGGTTAGCGGAAGTGAATGGTTAGCGGAAGTGAATGGTTAGCGGAAGTGAATGGCACTGAATTAGAGACCAAATGACCAAATTTGAACTGATTTTACGTCCAAAGGAAAAAAAGCCAATGTTCTGAATAAAGAAAAACTGAATGAAAGACAAAAAGAGTATAATGTTGGTATGCTACTTGAGTACAAGGACTTGAAGGAGTTACACTGCCTGCATCCCATGGGGGTGTCGATAGAATATTCTATCTGGTTCGTAAGATTGACCTGGATGTCATAAAAAAAGCTGTACTGAGTTAAGTTATGCACTCAGTTTCAATTAATCGAAATTTCAATGAACAAATGTGAGTCAGGGGAGATCAAGATGCCCCTCGAATGGACGAGGCTGGCTATAGATGTGACGCACTACAGAGGAAAGTCGTACTTGACGATGGTTGACTATGGTCCTAGACGAACTGCGATTTGGAAAGGGATCCGATCAGAAACCGCAATCACCATTGCACAAATGATCAATGGGATCTTTTTAGAACGAAGATCTGTCTTGGCGGACAATGGTGCAACATTTCTCTCGGAAACTATTCGAGAGAAATGTCTGGTTGGTTGAACGTCAGGCGCTATTTTAGGGTCACCTACAGGCCTAGTGGAAATGAGATTGTAGAAAGAAGCCACCAAACGATAAAGTCTATTGCTGAAAGTGGAGAAACATCACCCACCGAAGCGATGTTTAGGTACAATATGTCACTTAAGCTCGGACAAAAAGGGGAGACTGTACCACAAAAGGCTATATTTAAGTACACTTGGAGACGTTCAATAGTCGTGCAAGTGACCATACAAGAGACACCTATATATGTCAGGATTTAGGAAGAAGCTTGGCAACTGATGTAAAACGCAGTGGAGAAGATACCGGGGTAGAGTCACCGAATAACGTATCGGATTTGAGACCACTATAGGCCCGCCAGAAGATGAGAAAAGAGGAAATGAGATGTTAAAAAAGGTTTGATGAAGTATCAAACAACTGGACGGACGGACGGACGGACGGACGGACGAATGAATGAATGAACAGTGGAAGAGGATGAACGAAACACAGTAGAAGAGAAAGAAAGAAGGAAAGCAAGAAGCGAGTGAGGCATTGTTTTTGTTGTTTTGCCCCCATAAAACTACATAAAGAACAAGGAGCCGAAAAACTGGTAGAGATGGAAAGTTACAATTCTAACTCAAAAAATTCAAATAACAATCTTGCAACTTTGCTCATAAATATAAAATATAACTGGTGTGGTCAAATCCATACAGAAATATTTCCGACAAATTTATTTTATAATCAATCAGGTTACAGGACAGACTTTGAAGAAGAAAAAAAACTGTCAATACATGGCTCTCTTTATTTAACTATTGAAAGCATGAAAATAGCTTGTTATGAAGTAGAATTTTATTTTTCGTATTTTATCAGTCCAGCGGTAGTAGTTTATCTTGCATACCGAGAGCTGCTCTATCCTTATTGCTTGGGCATTTATATAGTACATATATTAGCTATGCTAATTAGACAGTTACTATTACTGTTAATTAATAAAAACAGATTTTCTAAATAATTAAAACTTATGCATTAAATACTATCAGTTGTGAAATTCTTGATTAAGTCTATGTTATTTATAGCCGAACTACTCCGACCTTCTTGTTTCCTCTGCTGCTGCAACTTTGTCGTTATATATATATATATATATATATATATATATATATATATACATATTCAAAAGAAAGTAGCTTGATGATAAAATCCCAAAGGAGATGCTATTAATATTAATTATCAAAAATTAAAAATGAAATATTAAAACTGATCCAACCGGAGGGTTCAATGTAATTAAAATCATTTATTTAAGCATCCAATATTTATATTAAATATAAAACAATTCAAATTCAAATTTTCTAAGGTCGTGTGACCATTTCAACGATTTCAACGATTATTTCATTGTTGATGAAGCGAATTTTATTCGTTGAGAAATTTGAATATATATATATATATATATATATATATATATATATATATATATTATAAACAGAAAGTGACATGTAGGCAAAATCCCAAATGAGGTCCTATTAATATTATTAATCTTATTATTACTAAAATGATCCAGGTAGAAGGCTCTATGTAAATAAGATTATTTATTTACAGAGCTAAATATGTATATTTTCAAATAAAACCTTAAAAATCACGTGTCGTATGATCATTTCCGTGAGGAATACTTGCTTCGTCAGCGACCAAATTTTATTATGGAAAACTCAAGAAAAATTCATACGCCGGAAGCTTACTTAAAAGAAGAAAAGAAAAGAAATAGGGAAGTTAAAAGAGAGAGTAGATTATGTTAGAAGGAAGGCATCTAGACGTTGTTAGGGAGAGTAGGGAAGAAGTGGGAGGGAAAACAGAGCGATGGCGAAATAGATCCAAACTCAATCAATGAAAAGGACATTTGAAGATTACATATGTGTAAAGAAGTCAAAATAGAGCGTGTCACAGGAACAGAAGTGGAGGAAGGAAAACGGGTAAGGACGGGGGAAAAGAAAAGCGGGGTAGATAGGGAAAGAGTTAAAAGGAGAAGAAGAAAAACAAGGAAAAAATAAAAAAGGGAAGAAAGAGAGAAAAAAGAAAGAATATATATGTATGTATGTATGTATGTACAATGGAAGAAGCCATTTCCACCATCGTTGCTTTTTTGTATTGCCTTCCTTTGCCACTACCACTAAGTGTTCTTAGTTGCTGGAATTTTTTGCGCATGGAATTTTTTTAATCAATCACTCTTATGTATGTTATTTATGCTATAGGCCTATTGAGGAGGTCGTCACATTCTAGTAAATTGGTTGAATCCTTTAGACGTTTAGTTCTCCCTTACTGCTTTTGTCTATTATTTTGCTTCATTACACATTTCCCTTCATACATGATCACCTACGCTTAATTTCCTTGTCTCTCTCCTAATTACAGTTTTTCTGATGTTTCTCCAACCTCACCGAAGAAGTCCGGAAGATTTTGACAGTGACGACAAAGATGAAAACATTGGATCTGACTGTAAATAATAATAAATCTTCCTCTCTGAAATTATCTGATCGGTAAGGAACCGATTTGCTACACTAATGAAGGTAATTGGAAAAGCTCCACCAAAAAGTAGTACAGACTAACTGACCTTCTTATCAAGTGGTAGAGACTTACAGCTAAGTTCCAGTATACTTAACAATCAAAACAGTAGTGACTTCCAGGAGAGCATGAATGGTAAGAGAAAGAGAAGGGCATACACTTGCGAGGGAAATGATTCTTTACAACTGCTGGAAGAAACATCAGTTGCAACGTGTTGCAACGTGAACTCTCCGAGCAAACAAGGGCATTTCTTACTAGTATAACACTCGGGGCGTATATATATATATATATATATATATAAAATCCTATCGACACAAGCAAGGCATTTTACTGCCACTGTTGAGCAGGAGGTTACATAGAAAGAAAATTATGAGAAAGAGTCACAGGTTACAGGGGGTGTCAGGAAGAGGGTAAGAGAAGGATGAGAATACTGATGAGAGTGGAGTGGACGAAGAAAGGAGCATGATAGAGAGGGTGCAAGTTAGTGAAATAGGAGATGACTATTGACTTTACATTTGAATTTTTGAAGATTGTCCCTGTCGGGAAAGAAAGTAAACGGAATGGAATTCAACAGATGGGAAGTCCGGGAAAAGAAGCTACTGAAGTAGAACTTGAGCTTACAATTTATTGGTTTCACCGTAAAAGGGTGGGACCTAGGACCTAGTTACTAATCTTGTGGCTCGAGTAAATTCATATATAGTGGGTACCAGTAAGCTAAGTTCATCTGAGCAGAAGCCGTGAAAGTATTTGCAGAAGAGACACAGGAAAGCCACATTGCGCCGGCGAGAAAGTGACTGAATCCGAGCTGCCAAGTCGGGATAGATCACATTACAGATTCTCCGTTGGATTTTGTCAAGGACCCTAAGGTGGATAGCAGGATCACCCGACCAGATATCTAAGGAGCGGATAGTAGATTTGTATATGTGCAGGATTGTTTTAAACGAGAAAAACTTCCTGGCCCTGAACAGAAAACCGATCTTCTTAGCAGGGGATTTAGCTACGGATTCTATATAGTCATTCCACTTGAGGTCTGTTGTGAGAGTTAACTCGAGGAGGCGCAGTGTTTTACTTTCAGAAAGACTAGCCTGATCCATGCTAATGGGGTGGTTTAGGATCGATTGCCTATGGTGGTTAATAGCAGCTTTATTTTGAAAGCATTAAAATTCATGAGCCATTTCTTACCCTAGTCCACCACGGATTGGAGGTTCTTTTCAAGCTCGGCAGCGAGGTTTGCTTTGTCAGCCTCGGAAGATTTTTGATCGAGGAGAGAGTAAAGTGTAGTGTCGTCAGCGTATATGCCTTCTTGGTATCTTAATACATCGAGGAGGTCGTTAATGTTGATAAGGAAAAACATTGTACCTAGAATAGAGCCTTGAGAGACATCCGCGTTCGTGTGATAGTATTGGGAGGCATGTCCGTTCAATACCACCTTCATTATGCGATTTGAAAGGAATGACAGGATTAGGCCAAACAATTGTCCAGTTATAATGCAGCCTAGCAGCTTGCAAAGAAGGCCAGCATGCCAGACTCTATCAAACGCTTTAGATATGTCTAGGGCAACAGTTCGGGCTTTGCCTTTCTTGTCGAGAGTCTGGTGTATATACTCAGTGATGGTCGTGAGTATATCAGCAGTAGACATGGTGAAGCGAAAACCATACTGTTTGTCAGTAGGCTGTGAGATTTTGTACCACCTCGGCATTGATGATGGCTTCGAACACTTTGCCAAAGATCGATAGGAGGCTGATAGGGCAATAATTAGTGGGGTCAGAGGTTTCTCCGGTATTCTTATATATAAGAACCACAGAGGAGGATTTCCAGCAGGGGGGAAAGCCAGAAGTGTATATATATATATATATATATATATATATATATATGGACATAATTCAACGTAGGTACCTTCACGCATTTTCAATATCTAATTTTTAAAGTGAATTTTTAAAAATAAAAACATTTCTTGAAACTTTTATTTTAGATTTAATTGAAAGCTAAATGATTAAATTTACTTTGTCCAGTAAGCAAAATACTCTGGTGTATTTTAAACAGAAATTATTTTTAGTAGAATCTTAAAATTTTCAAGTTAATTCTCACTTTTAAAAGTCTTGCAAAAATAAAAATATACATCTGTGACGCATTTTGAAAATTGGCAAATGTAAACTTAAATTAATCTGATTTACACAAATATTACTTATTTCCAGCATTAAATTTAGAATAAAACTATTTCTTAATCCCAAAGTTGAACTTTTTGACTTGTGTTGATAGGTTGTTAGATTAAGGATAAGAAGTGTACGGCGATCACAAGTGACATAATTGTACAAATGCTTTTTTCGGGTAAGAGGAGGAAACTCTGAATAACATGACCTTTTAATTTACACATAAGAATTACCATACAAAAAAGAAAAACTTCAAATACACACACACACACACACACACACACACACACACACACACACACTGAGAGAGAGAGAGAGAGAGACACACACACACACACACACAAATTAAATTATTTTAAAAATAGGGAGGCAGAACGATTTGTATTAAACTTTTTAATTTTCGATTTCTAAATATAATCTTCACTTAATAAGTTTTTTAACCCCAACAAATCTTTGAAGTATTTTACAAATATTTTTGAAACTTTATTCTAAGTAAAAAAATGAAAGCAATTCTTTTGCAATTTCAATATTAATCGAAAAAAAAATCTTCAGGTCCTTAATTTTTATTATTTATTCAAGCAATTAAAAGGTTACCAAATTATATAATGTCATAGGTATATTGCATTTTTTTATGTTACTATTGGGAGCAGATTTTCGGAAATAGAGGCAACATTTTTCAAAAAATAAAACATGATTTACATTCCCCTATGAGTACTGCGTTTAACTAATAAACCATTTATCACAACAAAATTTAATTTCTTAAAATTTCATGAATTTAGGTGGAGGGAGGGTGATTGATATAAAAAAAATTACAAAGATTTAAAAAAAATAATAATTTCAATATTAATTTCATTGATTTATGAATAAGTCCTGAAAGTTTCATTAAAATCCGGCAATTATTTGAATTTTGCAAGAATTTCAAAATTAATGTGTTTGTTACCGGAAAAAGTAAGTTATGTAATATTACGTTTTCCATTGTAAACTCTCGTAACGATTTGGATTCCTTCAAACGAAAATAAAAACAAGATTTTTACTAAAATTTCGAATGTGTTAGAAAGGATGAAATTTTTTAAAATAATTAAAAAAATACTTTGATCTTTCCTCTTAATAATAATATAAACATTTTGATGGGAAAAATTCGTTTTTATTAAGTTTGGGGCCCTTTTTATTTATATTATGCTGTTTTTTAGAAATTTAGTGGAGGTACCTAATTTAACACAACCTGGATAAGCCACACAATAAAATATTGTATGAGTCATCAAATATGAAAAGCAAATCAAATGAAGTAACAGATTAGAAGTAGCAACAAAGGTTACTACGAACCGGTAAAGGCAGTTGTCAACATCAAGTAATGACATTTGAGCCTTTCTAAGGAAACAATGCTAAGCAAGGATTTCAACTTTGTCACAAACAGATATAATAAATCCAGCTTAGAAAGCTGACTTGAAAATCCCTAAAGCCTAAGCTGATGATATAAGCGAAACAAACATTAAAAATGGTTACGTCTACAAAACCAAGCATCACACAAGAAGAAATGTTGGCTCTCTACTCTGTACAGTGACATCAGTATTATCAGGCTACCAGCAGACAAAAGCAATGTTACAGTGGTTATGGACAAACTGGAATACTCAGAAAAATTGGTAAGGTTAGTTGTGGATGGTAAAATAAAAATAATCCTACTCTAAAAAAAAAAAAAGAAACAAAAAACAAAAACAAAAACGAAAAAACAAAAAGCAAAAAAACAAAAACAGAAGGAAACTATCTGATGTAATGTATACGTAATGATTATGCATACACCCTGGTTCCCCCTCACAGTAATATGATTGGCTGGTGTCAGTCATAAATACAGACTAAGGTGAGTACGGATAATGGTCTATGGCTATAGGTCTACGGCTATAGGACTACACTTATTGCAAAAGCCTACGTCACAGCATACTTCATACGACTACGACGAGTACCGGTCCATTATAGCTAAATGCTAGATTGCCCTACCCGGTTACATTTGCCAAAACCGCTTAGGTACTTCGAATCAGATATATATTCCTTTCCGGAACATATCACTATCGTATATCCTAAATAAGAACAAAGACTAGTTTTTGAGGAATATATATAGAACTTTTGATCGAAAGTGATAGGATGCTGCTACATATATACGGTGTCATAAAGATTCACAAAATTGATATTTCATTCTATAGTCAAATGTAGGCCCAGAATGCAACACGTTTCATTCTATAGTCAAATGTAGGCCCAGAATGCAACACGTTGAACAGATTCCAGTGTCAAACCACGAACTCAAGGCATTCCTTTTTTATACAATTTAATATTTTCTGTTTTATTAAAAATCATTTATATATTAATTTTGCAAATTCCAACATTTTAGGTTTTTTTAGACAATTTTAATATTATATTTCTTATTAAAATAGCCTTTATATTATTTTTTATACATTGCAACATTTTTCTAGTTTTTCGTACAATTTAAACATTATCTTTCTTATTAAAATGATATATATATATTAATTTTTACACATATTTAACATGTATTAAACAATTTTAATATCTTTTTTTTTTTTTAGTAAAAGTCTTTTTGTTGTTGTTTTTTAATCATTTCACCGGGACCGACACTAGTACGCAGGGACTAAAATGAGAGAAAAGACTTGGTACAGTGGGTATTAAAGAAAGGATGAAATATTATAGAGATTTAAGAAGATAGATGACAATTGACGTAGCATTGAACTTTTTGGAGATTGTAGCTATCAGGGAAGCAGGTAAACAGGAGGGTGTTGCACAGGCAGGTAGAGCGAGAAAATAAACAGTTAGATTGGAAGAGGCGGTTACATTTAACAGTTTCAACTGCAAAGAGCGAAACCTAGATTCTAATCTAGTAGCACGTTTAAATTCATGTAATCGGGGCACCAGGGAAAACGTTCGTCAAGTTGCCATTAAAATATCTGCAGAAAAAAAACAGAGGGAAGCCATGTTATGTCGGTGAGAAAGTGACTGAAGTCGAGATACCAAGTCAGAACCGATTGGAGGCCCTTTTCAAGAGCATCAGCCGGGTTTACTTTATCAGCCTTTTACGACGGGAGTAAAAGAGGTTGTCATCTGCATAGATTTTGGAATTGATGACGTTAGAAAGATCATTGATAAAGAGCAGAAACAGCGTATGACCTAAGATAGAGCTTTGAGAGACACTCGCGTTTGCGTGAAAGCATTTGGATCCGTTCAAAACGACCATTTCACGATTTGATAGGAACGACTGGATTAAATCAAACAGTCGTCCAATAATATCGTAGTCCTGGAGATCGCGGAGATGGTCAGCCTATCATACGCTTTTGAGATATCTAGAGCCACAACTCAATATGCGCAATTATTATCAAGAACCTGTCATATATATTCAGTGATGGCCGCTAGCACATCAGCAACAGATCTGGCAAAGCTGAAGCCATATTTTTTCTATGAGAAATTTCTATAATTTTGGCCAAATATTTTTTCAATATTTGTACTTGCATGTGCTTAAGTAAACTAAACTTTTATTATGGAAATTTTGCTTTTAAATGATTTTTTTTCGATCATTATATAATTTTTTAAAAATATCTTGAATGTCCTTTTGCATTTTATCTTTAAAATACAAATTGCTATTTTATAGGTTTCATATTTTAAGTTTTTAAAAACTTGTATTGACTTAATTCCTTAAAATTCTGATCAATTATAATTTTTTTTTGTTTTTCAGATATTTTCGAAAATTCACAATTTAAAAAGATTTGGTCACAAACAAGGAATTAAGAATTGTATTTTTCTTGGCTTCCAGTTGTGAGAACCACATTCATAACTTAATGAATACCAGTTTACCTTCAGGAAACCTTTAAACCTTTACTGATTATCTCCTATTCCAATTTTCACAATAAGGGAATGGCGTAGAAGAAGAATAAATATTTGATTAATGAATGAAAAGATTCTTGTCACAATAATATCAAAATCAATATTTTACAGATAATAATTATGAGTTACGAGTAAGATAAATATTCAACATGAACTCATTAAATTTTTTTCCGTTGTAAGCCCAACAAGTTTCTCACATACTATACAACAGGCGGAAAAATTAATGCTTTGCAATTTATTTTTGAAAACCTATTACCGTATCAACAAACCTAACTGTATTTTTCTTAAATGTACATTTTAATTCATTCGAAACAGTATTGCTTTCATTAAATTATTGTCTAATATGGAACAAATGTAAGTCATATTTTAGGAGCATTTTTTAATAATTTGTTTAAAATATTCATTAACAATACACCAAGAAACTCATATTTAATGTAAAGCTGTTTTATAATTTGAATTTGCGATAGAAAGATGGGAAATTATTTTTTATACGCATCCAACAAAATTACTGCGTCAATCAGTCAGTAGAATTAGTCAAATTTCCATCAACATCTTCACAATTTTAAAATAAATTGCACAAGCACATATTCAAATTCAAATTTATCCTCACCTTTAACATTAAATGTAGAACATTGCAACTTGATAAGACTGCAGTTTTAAAATGATAATTATTATTTTGATTTATATTAAATATTCCTTCATACAATCGCCATATGCATCTTTCATGAAAGTCAAAACTATTTCAGAACGTCGTAACTGTATGCTACTGAGAAAATGCTGTTCAATTGTCATACCTAATTAGTGATTACGATCTTTAAATTAAATTCTATTTTCTTCACAGAAGTCTTTGTATTAACTTCAATTATATAGCGTTACTGAGATAATTTTTTTGTTTACACACAAAGCCTTCTTAAGTTTAACGACGAACTTAGACTCACTGGTTCCCCCTATATATGAATTTACTTGAGTGACAAGATTAGCAACTAGGTCCTACCCTTTTACTGTGGACTCAATAAAATGTAAACTCAAATTGTACTTCGCGCTTGTGGAATTCCCTTTTATTTACTTGCTTCCCCGACAGCTACAATCTCCAAGAATTTACATGTAAAGTCAATAGTCATCTCCTATCTCACTAACCTGCATCCTCTCTCTCATACTCTTTTCTCCGTCCACTCCACTCTCATCAGTATTCTCATTCTTCTCTTACCCACTTCCCGACACCCTCTATAACCTATCACGCTTTCTCATAATTTTCTTCCTATGTAACTCCCTGCTCAACAGTAACAGTAAAATGCTTTGTTTGGGGCGATATGATTATAAAAAAAAATTTGCCTTAATTTTTGCTATTTAAATATTTTTGACGTATAACCTGCATGGATATAAAAATAATTATAAGAAAGTAATGTAAAATAATTAAAAGGGGAATATGAAATAACAAAAAATATGATACACTAAGTTTGTTTATTGCTCTTTCTCTTGATAGGTAAATATAAACATTTACATAAAAATGTAATTTAATAAAGGATTAATAAAAGTAGTGTAGATAAAAAATATTTTAAACTTTTGAAACTAGAAAAGCTCGTAAAGAACCCACCAAAAAGAAGTCGGTCAAAGAAAGACGATTTAAGATTTAAATTTTCATATTAAAAAAAAGATATATACTTTTGGATATTTTGATCAATCAGGAAGGTGACTTCCACTCACACAAATTTAAAATTTCACCCGTTTGGCGCCTATTAGAATATATAAACGGCGCCCACAATCACTTTAACAAAGATGCGAAAAAGCCATATCCTTCTATGGTCAACGCACACATATATAGACTATAAACACGCACACACACACACACATACATGCTCAAACACATTCACAGGTACACACACACACACACACACACACACACACACACACACACACACACACACACACACACAACAATTAACGATAGCAGTAGCAGCGAAGGATGAACATTCATTGAAAGGCACGGTCTATGAGCGGACGTGAAAACAGGCTCTCCTGTCATTCTGAAGATGAGATTTTGATCTCGAAATATTAATATTTACCTTCCTTTAGTTTACTAAACGCATTGTGATAGCCTTCAAGACCTACCCATACGCCATATATATATATATATATATATATATATATATATATATATATATATATATGAGGCTAATGGGTATCCCTCAAATATTGTTAAAAGAGTCATTGCTAAGAAGATTAGACGGTTTAAGGAACCAGCTTTTTTGGAACCTAGTCGTTGTCCCATTTACCTTAAGTTACCTTGGCTTGGTAGGAGATGTCAAGTTATTACTGATAAAGTTTCGGCTTGCGTTTCTTTTTGTTTCTTTTCCGTAAAATTACGGACTATTTTTCAAACCAGATTCGCGTTCCTCTCTTTTTCGAAAGATCGACTGTCCTATTTATGCAAAAATTCGGTTATATGTAAATATAAACGCTGCTGCGATGCGGTGTACATAGGACGGACGAATCTTTGTTTGGAAACGCGTGTATCACAACATGTCCCCGCACATATTCGTTCTAGAAATTCTGGACGTAATACAAAAACCTTCTCAGGTCGCTCAGGAGTCAGCCATTGGTCAGCATTTGTTAAACAATAAGAATTGTGCGTCCATGTATGAGGACACTTGGTTTTCTGTCTTGCATAGTACTCAAACCGCTTTTCATTTGCGAGTTCTCGAGGTTATTTATTTAAAATTACATCATCCTCGTCTGTGTAGGCAAAAGGACTATGTCATAAGATCACTGAGACTCTTAGAGGGAATGTGAGTTACCTTTTTTCTAATTTTATTAACTCTTTTGGAGCTGTGATTTACACCCGCCTTGCGTTTAAATTAATTGAATAAATTTAATTTTAAACGAGCTTCAACTTGCCTTCTATTGTCATTTCCGTTTGTTTTTGTGCCCCTTTAATTAAAAGACCCAACGAATGTCCTATGAATAAGTGTTGACCGAAAGGTATCTAAGGTCTATAACTAAAAATAAAAAAAAAATTGACGTCCTATTTGTTTATATATATATATATATATATATATATATATATATATATATATATATATATATATATATGAAGTCAAGTTGGGCATAAAACGTGAGAAGGTTACAAGTTATAAAAATCCAGAAAGAAGAGAAAAATTAAAAAGGATTTCAGAAGGAAAAAGAATTTTGGCTGTCACCAGTGGATAGACTAGGCTGTTTCTTACAGAATAAATGAGAAGCTAATGAAGAAATAAGCAAAACCGAAATTAAACCAGACAATTAAGAAAATACTGATATTAATAACAGAACTGTGTTAAAAAAAAAAAATGGTGCATCTGCCAAAACCTTCATAGTTTCGACTTTCAATTAAGTGTATATTTATTTGAAAGAAGGTGTATTTTGAACTTTATGTTTAAAAAAAGTGATTCTGTTGCATATTCTCAATATTTTTTGTTTGTTGAAAGTCTTGTTATATCATTTATATCAGCTTTTATTATAACCCGACGCCAGGGCGTGGCTTGACCAATCCTTCCTGCTTCTTAACCAGTCCGCTCACGTTGTGTTTGTTTTAATCTCGGACCAGCCAAAGTAGAATTTCCCATTATCACCTGGCTTGATTAGTTCTGACACGCGAGGAACCGAGTATATTATTAAGACCAGATTTACGCGATCCTCGATACAGAGTATAATCAGTAGATCACTGCAACGTCACTGGCACCAGAAATAACACGACTTATAATCCGGGGAGTTGAGTATATTGTTAAGACCGGATTTACGCAATACGGAATCAAATCAGTAGAACATTGAAAACGTACGTTTTCTTTATATATAAAGCAAGTCAAAGCTGATGACACTCAACAGTTGGCTGGTATTTTAAAAATACTTCAGTAACAATGTTATCTTAGTTGGGGTTTACTCAATTGTCTTTTTAGCAGCGCATCAGTCTGACCGTATTATTCAAACCGCCTCATTTGAATTCGCAATTTATTTCTTCTAGCAGCAGGCCGCCAGCTAATTTCGTCCTGCACCCTGGTTTTATTAAACAAGCATAAAAACCGGGGTAGTAAAGAGTAGTTCTGGGGAAGGATTCAATTCTTCGTCACTGTATAACTTTTACCAGCTCGAAATGAAAGCAATAACAGTTGTCCATTTCGACTGAGTCTGTGAGCTCTTCACTAATGAGGGGGAGTGAACTCACTTTATGTTATCAATAGCCTGTCCGTTGCTAACATCAGGCAGCTCGAGATAGAAAATTCTCACAGTGTGGCACCTTCCGGCCCTGGTAGCTGTTGGTTTCGATTCAGATAGCTGGTCGTAGATTGACTCTGTCACGGTGTTCTCCCTTGTCCCACGTTGTGTTGATTAATCATAAGGTAGTCACGTGAGTTTTTCACGAGCTGTCTCTCTGTCGAGCTAAACCATACCGGAAAGCGTGCACACAATTATGTAATAAAAGAAAAAAATAGCACCAAGAAAAATAAGTGGACCGACGTCTGAGGTGTTGTGAAATAATGTCTTTATATATAAATTATACACAATAGTCTCTTGAATTCCCAATCCCCGTTTCTATCAACTGGTAGCGGAACGGACGTTTCTTAGGTAAATCGAATTATTCTCCTAAGTAATAACGAGAAATCTGGCTGGCTGCAGCTCGCTGCTCCGAACAGAAGTCTAATTTCTTTATAAGTCTAGTCAACTTGTTGCTTGTTTTCCGGAATGTTACGGAAATTGCCGAAGTGCTGAGTTACTCTCTTTCAGTTAGCAATTTCAAACTTGTCTGCAAATTCTCTTCTTGTCTGTCTCTTAACTCTGGTTGGTTGATTGGCGACAGGCTTCTCTACGGTCGGCATCCAACTGCATGGCAATCATCTCTCTATCTCTTTACTTCTTAGGCTGGGAATTGTCTTTGGTCATTACGTCTCTGGATCGGGAAATCGAACTCTCTGCCACTCAAGCTGCAACTACTTCAACTGCAACTGAAAACTGCATTCAGTTGTCGATCTCTGCAACTTTACTCCGATTGGACTGTGTTCCGACTCGAACTTCAACTCAAAAACTTTGTCTGCAAATTCTCTTCTGTCTTTAACTCTGGTTAGCCGGCATCAGGCCTCTTCTGTCGATCTCTGCCATTCCGACTTCGACTTCAAACTCCAACTTCAACTACAACTTTGTCTGTAAAACCACTTCTTGTTTGTCTTTAACTCAGGTTGGCGCCTATCTTCGTCGTTACATTTTTAGGTCGGTAACTGGAACTGAACTTCAACTGCCTCAAACCGCCACTGGAACTTGTACTGGAACTTTCTCCACGCCAACTGATTTTGGTCCCTCGGGACCCTGTATTTATGCTCATGCCATGGTGTGGGCCGACGGTCGCTGGGTGTCCAACCCCCCCCCCATCTCAGCGACCAATAGAATGCTGAGGTTAGCTGCTACTCGTTGCTGCCTCTGGGATTAATCTGCTTTCCATGACGTCAGTTGTTAGTCGTCTCCCCCTTTCGGGGCTTGCTTACAGGACCAATGGAATTCCTCTCCGTTTTTATGACGTCATCTTCCCTACCCCTTTTCTGGGCAGGACTCAACCGAATTTTTTTCCCTCAAAATTTTTCTTACTCACGAAACAATTTCGGGAATTTTTTGCTTAAAACAATAGGTATTAACCTTTTTGAACTGACTTCGCCCAAAACAAGTTACCCAGATAATAATTTCTCCGCACCTGCGTTTTTAATATCCATTTTCTGAGTCTCCTATATTTTCAAGCGACAGGAATGCCATCGTTATCTGTCTTACCCTGATGTCAGTGAAAATACCTTTTCTCTATATTATTTCGACTCGGAATCAAAACATTTGTTATCTCAATTCTTTTCACAATTCATGCTAGCGAGACAATCGGACACAAAATGAAATCTCCTTTTCTGATACCCAGAAAAAAAATAACAATTAAATTTATCTTTCCCCTTATTTTTAAAATGACAATTGCTAGCTTTCTTGGGTAGGCCGAAATCGAAATCCATTGTTTCGTGGTATTGAAATAAATTTAAGTCTTTTCTTTCTTTCTTCTTCTTTCTCTGGTTTAAAATGTCCGGCAAAAATATAACAATTGAGTCTATCTTTCTTTTAGGTTTAGAATGACAATTGTTAGCTTTCATAGGTGGGCCGAAATCAACTTTATGACATTAAACAAATCCATTTCTCTTTTCTTTCTTCTTTTTTCTTCTTTCCGGAAGAAGAAATACCATGTGTTATCTTTCGATCCTGCCCTCTTTTCCTTTAAAGATAAATGTCTTTTGGTGCGTTCTCCTGACTTATAATAGTAATTAGAAGATTTTCCAGTTATAGTTAATAATTAGTTAATAAAATTAATCACCTCTGTTTTCCTTTGCTCATATTCGGAAAATAAGGAAAATTTCTCTTAGTATGTTCTCTTATGATCTGTAATAGCAATTAGAAGATTTTATAGCTATAGTTAATAATTAATTAATAAAATTAATTATCTTTGATCCGCTCCAAAATATTGTTATAACAGTTTAATTTTGATGTAGGATCACACATTGTCAAAACCGGATGACAATATTTTGATTAGAATCGTTTTACTTGGACTCAATCAATTCAGTTACTCTTCCCCACAGAAATAAGTTTATTTTACCTTTTTTATCACTTCGGTTACTTTTCCCGACAAAATAATTGTATCTTCCCATTTTAGAAAAATTTCTTCTTATCTTTAAAATTAATAAAAATTAATACTAGCCATCTGGAAATAGGGTTACATTATGAGCTATATGTAATTTTTGGAATTGATTATCTTGCCTTTAATAATGCTCAAAAAGTGAAAACGAAAATTAGCAGTACATTACAAAATAGTGAAAAAGCATTTTTGAAAATATTACTCTAGATAAAAATGCAAATTAGCAGTCCGCTGCAAAATATTGTAAAAGCACTTTAGGAAACATTGCTGTATATCAAAAGCAAACAGAACGACATAAAAAACGTACTTCCGCAAACATTACTGTATATAAAAAGCAAGCGAGCAGCACATAACAAAATATTTTTTAAGCACTTTAAAAATGATTAAAGTATATAAAAGGCAAACCAGAACCACATTACAAAATATTACAAAAGTACATTAAAAACATTACTATATATAAAAAGCAAACTAGGAGGACATCACAAAGTATTGTGAAGGCTTTTTAGAAAATATTACAGTATATAAAAAGCAAATTAGCTGTACATTACAAGATATTGTAATAGATTTTAGAAAATATTACTGTATATAGCAGTATATAAAATATTTTATAAAAACTTTCGAAAACATTACTATATATAAAAAGCTAACTAGCTTTACATTAAAATGCGCTTTCGAAAACCTTACTGTTTATGAAAAGAAAACTAGCTGTACATTATAAAATATTTCCAAAGCACTTTAGAAAACATTGCTGTTTGTAAAAAGCATACTAGCGGTACATTAGCAAATAGTGTAAAAACATTTTCGAAAAATGTCTTAGCAAAGAAATTTGGAAAGCATTAATGCATATAAAAACAAATTAGAACAACATTAGAAATATTAAAACCACTTTCGAAAATAATACTGTATATTAAAAGCAAATAGCAGTAAATTACAAAATATTATCAAAGCACTTTCTGAAACATTACTGTATATAAAAGGAAAATATCAGTCCATTACAAACTATAACAAAAGTACTTTTAAAAGCATTACTGTACATTAAAAGCAAACTAGCAGTACATTACAAAATATTTAAAAGGACATTAATAAATTTTATTGCATGTAAAAAGTATACTAGCAGTATATTAAAATATTACAAAAGGCCTTTACAAAACATTACTGTATATAAAAAGAAAACTAAAACCACATTAAGAAGTATTACAAAAGTACTTCGAAAACATCACTATATATAAAACAAGTTTCAGTACATTAGAAAAATTACAAAAGTACTTTTGAAAATATTAATGTATATACAGACCAATGTACCAGTACATTATAACATATTAAGAATAGACAACATTATTCTATATAAAAAGCAAACTAGAAGTACACTACTGTAATAAATTTTAGAAAATATTACTGTATTAACAGTATGAAAATATTGTAAATGCACTTTCGAAAACATTACTGTATATAAAAACAAACTAGAACCGCATTACAAAATATTACAAAAGTACTTTCGAAAACATTACTTTATATGAAAAGCAATCTTGCAGTACATTACAAAATACTGTAAAATCACTTCAGAAAATATTACTGCATACGAGCAGTACATTAAAAAAATATGAAAAAGTACTTTCGAAAACATTACTGTATATAAAAACTAAACTAGCAGTACATTACAAAATATTGTAAAAGATCTCTAGGAAATATTATTGTAAAAGCTCTCTAGGAAATATTACTGTATAGAATTCAAATTAGCAGTACATAAAAAATGAAAAAGAACTTTAAAATTTTTTACAGTATATATAAAGCGAACCTGCAGTACATTACAAAATATTGAAACGCACTTTAGAAAGTAATACTGTATATAAAGAGCATACTAGCAGAACATCATAGAATATTCCAGAAGCATGCTCGAAAATAATGCTGAACATAAAAAGTATACTAGTATGACATTTTAAAATATTTCAAAAACAAGTTAAAAATATTGCTGTACCTAAAAAGCATACTAGCAAGGCATTTAAAAATATTGACGATTACCTTAAATAACATTACTATATAAAAAGAAAACTAGAACCTCACTACAAAATATTACAAATGCACATTCGACAATATTACTGTATATAAGCAAACTAGCAGTACATTAAAAATATTGCAATTTTGTTTAGAAAAGATTGTATATAGAATGCAAGTTAAAAGTATATAAAAATATTGTAAAAGCACTTTGGAAAATGTCATTTTATATGACTAGCAAACTTGCAGTACATTACAAAATATTTCAAAAGTACTTTCGAAATCATTCTTGTGTATAAAAAGCAAACTAGCAGTTTATTACAAAAAATTGAAAAGCACATTAGACAACATTTATTTATATAAAAACAAACTAGAACGACATTGCAAAATATTACGAACGTACTTTTGAAAACATTATTTTATATGAAAACAAAACTTGCAGTACAATTAAAATAATGGAAATGCATTTAATAAAATACTACTGCACATAAAAAGCATACTAGCAGAACATGACAAAATATTGTAATGTACTGCTAGTTTGCTTTTTGTATACATTAATATTGTCCAAGGTAGACAATATTACTCTATGCCCTACTATCGCCCGGTTCTATTAGTCAGAAGTAGAGGCTCATCACTTGTTTCCTGTTCAGGGAGGGGTTCTCGGGTAACTCTCTTTTCTCTATTTAGGCCTCAATAATAAATTTTTCGCAACTTTTCTACGATGTGGTTGGAAGGTGGCAACGACTCTCCATACTAAGAGCAGCTTGTTGACAGTTTTGTAGCTGCTGCTTCCGACTGGTAATCAGGAGTCCTAACTCTTGCGTAGCATCTTGAGTGGCTGCTCTGATCAACAGTTGCATAATATCGGAGTTCTTGTAGTGCCATGACGCCAATGGATAGGTGTCCCTGCAAGTTCTTCCGGTGAGCTACTCTGAGGTCACACTATGCTGCAGTCTGTGCCAGTTCCCTTTCTAGGCATGTCGTAGTTGATGACCGTCTTCTACCACTACTCGAGGCCTCTCCTTATCAAATAATAACTATGAATACTCCAAACTACAAATACAATGCGAAACCAGCCTCACCAAAATCACCCAAACCCTCAACATTTCTTTCACTAACATCCGTTGTATTCGTAATAACTTTTGCAGTGTGGAATCTTTCCTCTACGAATAGTCCCCATGCATCCTAGCTCTCTGTGAAACTAACCTGAACCCCTCAATCCCTTTCCTCTGATTTCTCGATCCCAGATGACCTTACCCTCTTTAGGAAGGACTCAAGTGTCCATATGCATGGCCTGGGAGTCTATGTCAGTAAACATCTCCCCTTGGCTAGGGAGGTTTCTCTTGAATCTCCTGACCATCCATACATGTGCCTCTGTCTTGCTCTACTAAACTCAGTTAGCTATCTTTTCTTTCTTTATCGCTCTCCTTCCTCTCCCGACTGTTCCTTGTGAAGGACAAGCCTCTCTACTAAATCTCCGACCAGCAGTATCTCTTACTGCTATCGAAGGGCAGACTGCGAGTCACTACGAGATTTTCTGTGCGACGTCCTTTGGAAGAAAGTGTTTAGTCTCCCCATTGAAGACTCTGCTTCTGAAGTCTCCTCCTGAGTGACAGCTGGCATCGATGCTTTAATCCCAGCCAGGAAGTTCCACCTTAAACCTCATTCACCCCTTGATTCTCCTCTCCCTGTTCGACCACCATAGCCCACAGAAATCACTACTTCCGCCATTATCGGAGCCACGCGTCTCTGCTCGCAATGACTTTTTCGGTCTTTATGTCGGTTCGGCTGGAAGCTTTTTGCAGTTGGTGAGTATGGTGGCAAAGTCTCTTCATTCTGAGGGTACCGGGTTGGCAGTTTCCTGGTTGCTGCTTCCGACTGGTAGTTAGGAGCCCGAACTCTTGCGTAGCGTCTCGAGAGGCTGCTCTGATCAACAGTTGAATAATATCGGGGTTCCTGTAGTGCCATTTCGCGTATGGACGGGCGTCCCTGCATGAATTTCCGATGGGCAACCCCGAGGCCACATTATGCTGCAGGCAGCGCCATTCTCCATCCTTCACCTGCTGCAATTAACGACCATCTGACCCTACTCTAGACCTCTCTTTATCCACAACTATAACCAGCATGAAATTTAACAAACAAATTAGCAAGCCTAAACCAGCTAGTCGTAAATCGCCCAAACCTATCTGCGTTACCTTCACAAATATACGAGGTATTCGCAGTAACTTTAATAGTGTAGAGTCTTTCCTTCTAACTAACTCACCCGATATCTTAGCTATATGTGAGACTAACCTTGACCCTTCTATCCCCTCTTCGGAGCTGTTCGTTCCTGGTTACCTTCCTCTCTTCAGGAAGGACTCCAATGTCCATATGCATGGGCTTGATGTATATGTCAGCGAACAACTCCCCCTAGCCAGGGTCACATCTCTTGAATCCCTTGATCATTCCTTCATGTGCTTCCGTCTCTCACTTCTAAGCTCGGTTAGCTATCTCTTCTTCCTCTACCGCTCCCCCTACTCCTCTGACTGTACGTTACTTGATTGCATCTCGACTAACATCGGCAGAGCCATTTCTTCTCACCCATCTGCCCATATATTTGTGTTTGGCGATTTTAACGCCCACCACACCAAGTGGCTTGAAAACTCAGCCACCGACCTTGCTGGGATCCGCACCATGCACTTTTCAATAGCCCAAGCTCTAACGCAAGTGGTGGACTTCCCCACGCGTTTCTCTAAAAACCCTAACGGAAGGGACTCTTTACTCGACCTTTGTTTTACCTCCATCCCAGACTCCTGCACTACCAGGCAACTCTGCCCCCTTGGAAACTCTGACCACGCCGTAGTCTCGTAAACATATCAATCTGCACTAACTCTACCCAAGAAAACCAGACCAGCAGAATATCATACTGCTACCAAAGAGCCGACTGGGACTCGTTCAGGGACTTCCTCTGCGACGTCCCCTGGAACAACGTCTTTGATCTTCCTGTCGAAGACTGTGCCTCCGAAGTCTCCTCTTGGGTTAAGGCTGGCATCGATGCTTTTATCCCTGCCAGAAAATTCCAACTAAAACCTAATTCGTCCCCCTGGTTCTCACCCGTTTACTCGGCCGCTATTGCCCACCGGAACCATTTCTTCCGGCTCTATCGAAGCTGCTCGTCGAACCAAAACAGGCGCCTTTTCACCTCAGCACGGAACAAGTGTAAAAAAGTACTGAACGAAGCCAAGAGGGCGTTTGCTACCAGAATTAGGCAACGCATAGCATCCTCTAAGTTTGGCTCCAAAGATTACTGGCGTCTCTGCAAAAGCGTGCTCAGCAGGAACAAGACTTCAATGCCCCCACTAATCAATGAATTTGAAGTTCTCACCTCCCCAGCCGACAAGGCTGAATGCTTTGCCCGTAAATTCTCAACCAATTCGACACTGGACTCGTTACGAATACCTACACCAGACTTCCCACCCAGAACTAAGGCTCAACTAAATAACGTCCACATTTCACCCTCGCTGGTCGCCAAGATAATTGCGCAACTTGACCCACACAAAGCGAGCGGCGGTGACGGAATCCCAGTCATAGTACTGAAGAAATGTGCCCCAGAACTCTCCTCTGTCCTCTCTAAACTCTATAACCTCTGCCTATCTGCTTCCTGCTTTCCTGCCTGTTGGAAGTCCTCCTGCGTAGTACCTATATTTAAGAATTCTAGCGAACCCTCAGACCCCGCCAATTACCGTCCTATTATTCTCCTTCCAATCTTTGGCAAAGTTTTCGAAGCCATTATCAACGCCGAGGTGATTCAGCACCTTATGACCAACGGGCTTCTCTCTGACAAACAGTATGGGTTTCGCTTCACCAGGTCTACTGCTGATATGCTAACGACCATTACCGAGTACATATACCAGGCACTCGACAAGAATGGTGAAGCCCGAACCGTTGCCTTGGATATCTCCAAAGCATTCGACAGGGTCTGGCATGCTGGCCTCTTGTGCAAACTGCGGAGCTATGGGATAACTGGACATCTGTTTGACCTCATCCAGTCCTTCCTCTCTAACCGCACATTAAAGGTGGTATTAAATGGGCATGCCTCCCAAAACTACCAGACGAACGCGGGCGTCCCTCAAGGTTCTATCCTAGGTCCCACGCTATTTCTGATCTACATTAATGATCTCCCCGACACCATTAGATCCCAAGTTGGCATGTATGCCGACGACACAACAATCTACTCCCGCATCGATCCAGAAACCAGGTCTGGACGACAAAGTGAACCTCGCTGCCGCACTTGAAAGGGACCTCCAATCCGTAGTGACCTGGGGTAGGAAATGGTTGGTAAATTTCAATACCTCCAAAACAAAGCTGTTATCAACTAACCACCATAGACAATCGCATCTACCTCCCATTAGCATGGGACAGGCTAGCCTCCCAGAGAGTAAAATACTACGCCTCCTTGGCCTTACACTCTCGGCGGACCTCAAATGGAATGACTATATTGAATCCATTGCCAAATCTGCTGCTATGAAAGTCGGCTCCCTGTGCAGGGCCCGGAAATTTTTCCCACCTGAAACTATTCTGCACATATACAAATCTACCATCCGCTCGTGTATTGAATATTGCTGCCATATCTGGTCGGGTGCCCCTGCTGCTCTCCTTGGGCTTCTTGACAAAATACAAAGGAGGATCTGTAACGTGGTTGATACTGACTTGGCAGACCGGCTGCAGCCGCTCTCACACCGGCGTGATGTAGCTTCCCTGTGCCTCTTCTACAAGTACTTTCATGGCTTCTGCTCCGATGAGCTTAGATCACTGGTGCCGCCTAAGCACGAATTTACACGAGATACTAGATTAGCAACTAGGTCCCACCCTTTTACAGTTAAACAAATAAGATGTAACCGTAAATTCTACTCCAACAGCTTCTTTTCTCGCGCTTGCCGCCCGTGGAACTCCCTTCCACAAGTCTGCTTTCCCGACAGTTACAATCTCCAGGTGTTTAAATGTAGGGTCAATAGACACCTCCTATCACACTAACTCCCAACTATTCTCACAACACTCTCATCTACCCAACCCTCATTCTCGGTATCCTCACCCGCCTATCACCCACCCTCTGTTATTTCCTATATTTAATCAGCCTTTCTCCACGCTACGTAGCCCCCTGCACAGTAGTGGCAGTGACATGCCTTGCTCGGGGTGAAACGCTTATAAAAAAAAAAAAAAAATCCTCAATGAAGTTAAGCTGTTGTTTGCCGACAGAATGAAGCAGCGTATAGCAGAGCGCATTTTAGCTCCAATGACTACTGGCGGATCTGCAAAAGCGTGCTAAACAGTTGCAAAGCTTCCATTCCTCCTTTAATAATTAAATATGAAGTCCTCACAGCTACAGTGAACAAAGCTGAGTGCTTTACTCGCAGATTCTCCTCCAACTTCTCAATTTGTTTGGAATATCCGCACCCTACTTCCCACCGAGAACTAAGGCTCAAGTAAGCGACGTTTACATTACCCCTCGCTGGTCTCTAAATAATTTCAATAAGGCGGGCGGAGGTGACGGTATCTCACTCATCTCTACAACTACTGTATCTCTGCTTCTTGCTTTCCTACTTGCTGGTTAAGAACTCTGGAGAATCCTCAGAACCCTCTAATTATCGTTTTATTAGCCTCCTACCGATGATGGCCTCGAACACTTTCGAGGCCATCATCAACGCTGAAGTGGTTCAACAATGCATAGTCCACCGCTTGTTCTCCGACAGACAGTATGGCTTCGGCTTCGCCAGGTCTAGCGCTGACATGCTAACAACTATCACTGAATACATATACCAGGCTCTTGACAAGAACGGCGAAGCTAGAGCTGTTGACCTGGATATCTCCAAAGCATTCGACAGGGTTTTGGTATATGTAAACGCATGTTTAACTTAATCAAATCGTCTCTATCGAATCGCGTAATGAAGATCGTATTGAACGGGCATGCTTCCAGATCCTATCATAAGAACCCGGATGTTACTCAAGGCTCTATCCTAGGTCCTACGCCTTTTCTGATTTTCATCAACAATTTCTCCGATGTAATCAGATCCCAAATAGGCATCTACGCTGACGACACCACCATTTACTTCCGCCTCGCCAAGAAATCTGCCAATGCAGACAAAACTAACCTTGCTGCTGCCCTCGAAAAGAGCCTCCAGTCAGTGGTAGACGGAGGTAAGAAATGGCTCGTAAGCTTTAATGCTTTGAAAAGGAAGCTGCTATTTTTTAATCATCATAGACAATCTTTTCTACCTGCCATCAGCAAGGATCACTGTAGTCTCCCTGAGAGCAATACACTGCGCCTCCTCGGTCTTACTCTCTCAGCTGTCCTGAAATGGGAGGACTACATCGAATTAATACCTAAATCTACTGCTAAGAAGTTTCGGGTCCCTGTGCCGTACGATGAAGTTCTTTTCTTCTGAATCCATCATGCACATTTACAAATCTACCATCCGCCCGTACATTGAATACTGCTTGTCATATCTGGTCGGGCGCCCCTGCTGTACACCTTGCGGTTCTCAACATGATCCAAAGACGAATCTGCAATCCTGATATGGCGGCCTGACTCCAGTCTCTCTCTCTCTCTCTCACCGACGAGATGTGGCTTCCCTCTGTCTCTTTTACAAATACTTTCACAGAGCCTTTGATTATAGATCCAAAACGGAAAGAAATATTAACTCTTCCTAAAAAGAAGCTAGGGAGGGGAGTGTTGGGGGAGTCACCCCTATTTATACACTCTATGGACTCGTCCATAGTATACAAATAATCCTTCCTACAGAGTATAGGCAGTTGTCTGTTGAGTTGAGTTGGAAACAATAATTTGGCGACGAAGAGTCGAACAAGTCACGCAGAGGAAAATACGTGTTTTACGTCAGTCGCCACAACAATTTGGCGACGGAGTATTCGTACAAGTTCACGCGGAGAAAAAATATAATCTCGACAAACAACAATTTGGCAACGAGGATTCTAACAAGTGCACACGGAGGAAAAAAAAGACGTAGTCACATCAGTCGTAAAAAGCAAATTGACGAAAAAAAAAGCTTACGCATAACACAAAGGAAAATTTTTTTTAGCGTCGAGGACCTCGAAAATCACATAAGAGGAGTCGACAACATCATATTGGCGAAACAGATTTGCGTCCAACAAAATCGTGACGAATTGTTTTTCTCCCACCCCGAATCCTTTTAACAAAGTGTGCTAAATATTGATTCAGACAAAATGGAAGATTTTCAAAGGGGAAAACTCAAAATCATAAAAAATCAAATCGAGATGCAAAAGCAAAATGAAGAAAGACAAACAGAAATGCGAAAAACACAAATTAAGACGCAAAAGCAAATTAAAGAAAGACAAAAGGCAAACAAAGAAAGACAAACACAACTGCAAGAACTGTTATTAAAATTAACAGGCACATCCCTGGATTGGAACACGGAGAAGGAGTGTGACACGATAACTAGGCGTATATTAAGGTGGATTTGTAAAATATGTATTTTATTATAATAGATTAAAATAGAAAATGGTTAAGAATAGAAAAATAGTTTAAAAACATGTGTTTCGTTTAACAAAAGTGAAAAAGAAGAGGAAAAATAAATAAATAAACGCTTTTTCTTTTATAAGGAAATTTGTGGAAGAGAAAAGGGTATCAGATTACTGTTAAATCGTACCAGTCTCCCAATAAATGTTTGACTAAGTGATTTGATATGATAAAAGATAAAGTTTAGGAAATAGATTTTTTTGAGTGACCAGGTCAAAAAACTGTCTTTACTGTATCTTGACCACACATTAAGAAAAGATAATAGAATTTTCCCTTTCTCCAGGCAATAAAAAAAAACGCTAGGTTACGGGTAAAGTGTCAGGGCTATAAAAATATCCGGCGGAAGCTTTATTAAGATAAAAAGTTTTTAAAATCCTGGAAAATACTTGGAGGCTTAGTGCAGACATCCCGTTTACATCAAAGGAAGCAAAATTTAAGTACCTTGAAATTTTTGACTTACAGTCGCCAATGCTTATCGCCCGATGGTCTAGGCGTTTCCGATTTTTAAAAAATAAATACAGGTGATTTTTCCGAGCCGAGCAGTTTTTCAGTTGAGTTAGTTAGTTCAGCCGGGCGTGTGCTTGAAGTAGAAACTCCGTTCGTCTTGAGTCGGTCGGTTCGGCATTTGATCTCCATTAATTAGAGTTAGAGCTGAGTGTCACTTTCGCCTGCCCCAACCGAAAGACTAACTCTAAACGAAATAAAGCATGTGGAAGTTCGTTTCTTATAGTTTATCTTGTACCCACAGCTTGAGACTCCGACTTTTTCAATCAACCCCCGGCATCATCACAGCGTGGAGAACGGCCGCCGGAGAAATTGTTCGGACCTCCGCTGGGGTGTTACAGAGGAGACATTTTTCACAAGATGCGGTGTGGAACACGACTGAAATTTTTATATACTCAGTGAAGAAAGATAAAAATTTCGGAGAGGATTACAGGCGATACGAGGATATTTTTAATATCGACTGTCAGCACTGGAGTGAGAAGAAAAAAAATAAGGCTTCTACTCAGGAAATTAGGCACAGATGAACACAACAAGTTCGTAGACTATATTCTCCATAAAAAAACAAATGATCTAACGTTCGATGAGGCAGTGACAGGTCTCACAGAGCTATTTAGCCCCCAAATCTCGTTGTTCCATAAAAGGTGGAAATGCCTTAATCTCAGAAAAGACGAAAACGAGGACTATTCTACTTTTGAAGCTATCGTCAATAAACAGTGCGACGATTCTAAATTGCCGGAACTTACCCCAGACAATTTCAAGTGTCTCATATTTGTCCAAGGACCAGTTGCTGCTAAAGACAGTGAAATGAGGAAACGTATGCTGACCAAACTGCAAAACGAGCCAGATCTAACATTACAAAAATTGTCAGAAGATTGCCAGAAATGCCTCAGCATAAAGAAAGATAACAAGGACACTGAAGAGTCAGGAGGAGCGTACATTAGAAAGGTAAAAAGAAATTTACATTTTATACCCTCCCCACAGACAAAACAAAATCATAATACCAAAGAGAAAAAATACAGCACTACGGCTGACAAGAATCCAGTAAAAAATAAGCCTCCTCCTTCTGTATGTTACAGATGTGGTGGATGGCATTGGTCTAAGGATTGCTTTTTTAAACACAAAAATTGCCGAGCATATGGTAAGATGGGCCACAAAGCTTCGGTATGCAGAAATAAAATCAACCTAGTAGGGTAAGGTCTACTAGAGTGGAGGATGGAAATAAGGAAAATATCAGAAAATACGCTGAAATGGAAATTCTGAATAAAAAATCTGATTTGACGATTATAAACTTACAAACATGGCGGAAGTTAAACAGGCCGACCATACTACGCACTAAAAAAATTGCTAAATCTGTAACGGGGAAAAAGATAAACTTCGAAGGTGAAATTATAGTGAACGTAAAATTTCAGGGACAAATAAAAAAATTAAAAATATATGTGATGAGAATGAGAAAAATATATGTGATGAGAAATTCAGACAACTTAGTAGGAACGGACTGGATGCAGAAATTCAGTGTATGGGATTTACCTATTAGTTCGTTTTGTAAAAGAATAGACTGTGAGTTTTTGGGAGCAACAAAACTGACTGAGGGATTGCACAAAGAATTCTCAGAAGTATTTTCAAGTGGGTTAGGACGTTGCAACAAATTTGAAGCGAACATCGAGCTTAAACAGAATGCTCAACTTCTTTTTAGGAAAAAGAGAAACGTACCTTTCACTGCAATGGACAAAATAGACAAAGAATTGGAGAGGCTAGAGCAAACTTGGATTATTTCGAAAACTGACTTTAGTGAATGGGCAGCACCGGTTGTTTATATTAAGAAAAAGTCGGGAGAAATTCGCGTGTGTCCACGGAACTGAATAATGCAATTAAAGACCATCACTATCCGTTGCCTAGCCCAGAAGAGATATTCACTAAACTTAATGGTGGAAAAATTTTCTTAAAGATTAACCTAAGCGAAGCATATTTGCAAATTCCAATTACGGAAGAAAGTTTCAAATTATTATGCATAAATACGCACAAAGGTCTATACAAATACAACAGGCTACCATTCGGGATAAAAGTAGCGCCTGCGATTTTTCAGCAGACGATGGATACTATGTTGACGAGGCAAAATTTTGCCACAGCGTACCTGGACGATATTTTAGTCAAAAGCGATAATTTAAAAGACCATGCGACACACATCAAGGAAATGTTTAAAAGACTACAAGACTTTGGGTTAAAAGTTAAAGAAAAGAAATGTGATTTCTTTTTGAAAGAAATAAAATATCTAGGCCACATCATAAATGAGAATGGCAGGAAACCTGACCCAGAGAGAGCCCCAGCAATCAAAAAACATGCCTGAGCCTAAAAATGTCGCAGAATTGCAAAGCTTCCTCGGTCTTGCTAATTACTACGGAGAGTTTATCGATAGTATGCATAAATTGAGGGCACCCCTCAACGAATTACCGAAGAAAGATGTCCAGTGGAACTGGTCGGAGGAGTGCAAAAAGGCGTTTAACGAAATTATAAATAAATTGACATCAGATTTAACCTTGACACATTTCGACCTTAAGCTGGAGATTATTGTACCAAGTGATGCAAGCTCACACGATGTGGAAGCATGCATTTTACATAAAATGCAGGATGGTACTAAAAAACCGGTAGGCCACGCATCGAGAGAATTACTAACGGCCGAGAAAAACTATTCACAAATAGAAAAAGAAGCTTTGGGAATTATTTTCGCCGTAACACGATTTCATAGATATAAATACGGTAGAGAATTCACACTACAAACGGACCATAAGCCGCTTTTTACCATATTTGGATCCAAGAAAGGACTACCTATTTATACTGCCAATATACTCCTGAGGTGGGGCACAATACTAATAAACTACAATTTTAAACTAGAATATTTACCATCGAAAAGAATAGGGCACACAAATGGTCTATCAAGACTGATTCCTAAGGAAAGTGAACCCTTGGAAGACTCAGTGATAGCAGCGCTGAGAGCTGAGGATGAAATCAGCAAAGTTCTAAGTAACACGTTTAAAGAACTACCGGTTACATTGCTAGAGATAAGAAGAAACGCAGAAGCGGATGAATTTATTAACACAACAAAGAAAAAATTGAAGACAGAGACGCAAAATTAGCAGATAGTTTCTCAATTATAGACAATGTATTACTGTACAATGAAAGGGTCGTGATACCAAAGTCACATCAAAGGAGAATCTTAAAAGACTTTCCTGTCCCTGGAAAAATCGCATGAAAACACTAATGAGAAGCTATGTATACTGGCCAAAAATGGATGAGAATATCGCACAGATTGTGGAAAAGTGTAAAGGATTATACAAAAACCTTGACCAAAGGCTAACAAACCGTGGTCAAGAATACACGCAGATTACGCAGGACCTATAAATGGCTACTACTATTTTATAGTAGTAGACAGCTTTAGTAAATGGCCGGAAGTTTTTAGATATAAACACACAACAACCGACAATACTATAAGCTGTTTGCACGAACTATTTGCGAAGCCCGGCGTCGTTCACGTTTTATTTACAGATAATGGAACACAATTCACGTTAGGTGATTTTAAAGATTTTTGTGAAATGTACCTAATTAGACATATAAAACATCTCCCTATCACCCACGTTTAAATGGGCTTGCCGAAAGATTTGTAGATACGATTAAGAGGGTGTTAAAAAAAGCGATAGACACACCATCAGAGAAAGCATTACAGCAATTCCTACAAGTCTACCGTATTACGCCAAACCAAAATACGCCATCGGACTGTTACCGGCCAAGGTGATGTTTGCGCGAAAAATCCGATCGGTTTTCGAGAAATTATTGCCAGGCAAAAGCAATAATTGGAATATACCTATAATAGTGAAAAGATCGTTCAACGAAAAAGTATATTTCAAAATTTTTAATAACAATCTGGCGTATTGGGAATCAGGAATAATTATAAGCAGAATTGGAAGCGTAATGTGTACGATCAAAGGGAAAAAATTCACATATAGAAGACACGTGAATCAAATCCAAAAAAGAAGAAGTGAAGAACCAAGCTCCTCACCTTTAGAATGCGAAGATTCTATGGAGGAAATCTTCGAAGCTTTTGACATCCAAAAACCAAAAGCTAACACGGAAATCAGAAGAACCAACAGGAAGCGGAAGTTCACAGAGCCCTTGATTATAGATCCAAAACGGAAAGAAATATTAACTCTTCCTAAAAAGAAGCTAGGGAGGGGAGTGTTGGGGAGTCACCCCTATTTACACACTCTCTGGACTCGTCCATAGTATACAAATAATCCTGCCTACAGAGTATAGACAGTTGTCTGTTGAGTTGGATGGAGTTGTTAATCAGAGCGCTTGAACTGCTGCTCGTTGGTCAGCAAGATATTAGACTTATTACCGGACTTACTGCTTTGTATATATTTGACTTCCACTAATAAGTATTCCTGAATCTACTAACCGTGTACAGGTTGTATATCTTTTTGTTCAATGCACTTAGCTTTTTTTTCCTCTCACATTTCTTTTGTGTTATTATTATATTGTGTGGTTTTCTAAACAAGAAACCACAACAAAAACAATCAAGTGTAACCACTCAATCAAGTGTAAGCATTTTTAACCACTCAATCAAGTGTAAGCATTTTTTCTCGCACTGCCTACCTGTGGAACCTTGTTTCCCTGATGGCTACAATCTCCAAGAGTAATGCAACGTCAACTGTCATATCTTATATCCTTGATTCCCATCCTTCTTCTCACTTTATACTTTGCTCCCAAGCAGCTCTCTTTACACACATGTACCTGTCCTTCTGTTACCCATTCTCCGACACCTACCGTGACCTGTTCTCCTCCCTTTCTTCACTCTCTTATTATATAAACCCAGTGGCAGTTCTGCTTGGAGTGAGACGATAAAAAAAACCGCTAGTAGCACATTACAAAATATCGTAAAAGGTTTTAGAAACGATTACTGTATATAGACTGCAAATTAACATATTTAAAATATTGTAAAATTATTTTCGAAAACAGTACAGAATATAAAAAGCGAACTTGCAGTACATTACAAAATATTGCAAAAGCACATGAGAAATCGTTACTGCATATAAAAAGAATACTAGTAATATATTACAAAATGTTAAAAAGAACATTAGAAAACATTACCGTATATATAAAAAAAGAAACACATTACAAAATATTGCAAACTCTCGAAAACATTATATTTTATATGAAAACTAAACTTACAACACATTAAAAATACTGTAAAAGTACTTTAGAAAATACTTATATAAACATAAAGAGCATGCTAGAACATCATAAAATATTACAAAAGAACATTAGAAAGATTACTGTATCTAAAAACCATATTAAAGATTGTAAGAGATTTTTATAAAATATTACTGCATATAGAATGCAAATTAGCGAAATATTAAAAATAGTGTAAAAGAACTTTCGAAAATATTTTTGTATATAAAAAGCCAACTTGCAGTACATAACAAAATATTGTAAAATAACTTTCGAAAATATTTCTTTATATGAAATACACACTGGCAGTACGTTAAAAATATTACAAAAGTATTATGGAAAATATTAATATATATGAAATGCAACCTGGTAATACAATTATAACGGAAAATATTAATATATATGAAATGCAACCTGGTAATACAATTATAACGGGTATATCTTATTTATTCCGTTTGTAGTGAAGGGTAATTGTATACCGTTGCAGGTTAACGGAATTTGGCCTTGTGGAAGATAGCCCACTATAAGTCATAAAATGATTATCAATCAAGAAAGGCAATTTGAGTATAAAATAACATTTATATATATATATACATATCAATTAATGTTTTACAATTAAAGTAATGCTTGAAGGATAGGTCCAACGGAGGTTAGAGAGTTCATGACAAATAATAATGAGCTGAAAGAGATAAAAGGCCTAGGAATGTGGAGAGCGGAGGAATGTTCATTTTGAAATTGCCACTTCTAAGGTCCGTAAGTCAGTAAGTTGGTTTGTGAGGAATATCTTTGAAGAGGTCACTCCTGAGGTCAGTAAGTACTTTTGGGACAGGGAGAAGGAAAGAGGCCAGCGTAGTAGCCGCTCGACTTAAGTCAAGGGGAGACACTGGTTAGTCTAGCCTGTCAGTCCTTCTGTCTGTCTGTCTGTCTGTCTGACGATGGTTTTTGTCTCGGCTTTTTATATCTGCTTTTTGGATCAGAAGCTCGTTTTGAATTTCACGCTTGTATTTGATTCCGGGCTTACCATTGGCTGGTAAATAAAATTCGCGTAGGCTCGCGAAATGGAAATTTGATATTTGATTAATTTTTATTTTTCAACCGGAACATCTGCGCGAACTCGGATGCACACGACGAGTTTTATTCATTTGCTTTTTAGTCGGTATAGAGCAAACATCCGGTTCATCGCTTTTGCTCGCTCGGTATCACCACATAACTTTCGCCCCAGAAAACGGAGTTATTTTTGGTATCTGTTGTCGCTTTTTTTTCAAAGAGGAGTTTTTCGTTTTGTTTTGCGGTTTTCTTTTTGTTTGTTTGGGTTTTTTTTTCTTTTTTTCCGTTTTCGTTTGAAATAAACATATGTGTTTTCTTTCTTCCATTTAACCGTTTTACCGAACTTAGTTTCCTCGGTACAAGAGGGGAGTATTCGAATCCTGTCTTTATTCTAAGGAATGTTTTGGTTTTCGGTTCTTGTTAAAAGGGCTTGGTATTGAATTTTTGTGGGACTAGCTATGGGTTAGTTTGGTTTGTGTTAGTTTTTTTTTTTTTTTGCGTTCGTTGTTATTTTGAATTTGTGCTGCAGGGAAATAGTCATATTTCGCTGAAAGTCCAAATTCTTTTTTTCTTTTTTTTGTGGGAATAGCCCTGGGTAGGTTAGTTCTGATTTGTTGAAATTTCTTCAGCGTTTGTTGCCATTTTGAGTTTGTATTACAGAGAAATATTCAAATTTCGCTGAAAGTCCAAACAAAATTTCCGTGTGTACATATATATTGAACTCACGACGGGTAGTCACTAGTTTTATGGTGTGTTTTTTTTTGTTCTTTTAAATTCGGAAGTGACTATCCGACTGTTTTTTGTTTTTCTCTTTTTTTTTGTTTTGCAGTTGTTTTTCCGTTTTTTGCGTTTTTCTGTTGTTTTTCCGTTTTTTTTTTTATTTTTTGTTCTTTTTGTTCCTTTCGTTCATTTTGTTCTTTTTATTCTTTTGTCGTTTTTTCTTTCGTTTTTTTTTCCATTATTAATTGTTTGCGCCCGGGGGGGTATTTTCGAAGACGTGTTTGAAGCACTCGAAGTTTTTAGTTGTGTGTCCGACGGACGTTAAGTTTTTCATTTTGGTTCCGAAATGCTGGGAAGAATGTTCATTTTGAACTTTCCGTAAAATATAAATGTTGAAAGAATAATTTGGCTTACAGTAGTAGGTGTTGTTCATTTTTGTTCATTTTTAAGTTTTTCATTGCCATGGTTGCTGAAAAGATGGGTATGTGCGTTGGCCTGGAGAAGATGTCTTTGTGTATATATATATGTGTTGAAAATCCACGTGTTGGTTACCAGTTAATCTGGGGAACTTCAGGTTCGCCAGTTTATCTGGTGTAACGTTGGAGAATACCAATTTATTTGGTGGAAATGCCTTTGTGCGTTGGCCGGGAGAAGGTTGCGTTATGCGTATTCATCTCACGTCGGGTAGTCAACACTTTTTAGTGCGTATAGAGCTAACATCCGGTTCATCGCTTTTGCTCGGTCGGTATCACCACATATTACAAAAGCATTTTGAAAACATTAGTACATAGAGAATAAAACTAACATTACATTACAAAATAGTACAAACTTTCGAAAACATTGATGTATATAAAAAGTAAATTAGCAGTAAATTACAAAATATTGAAAAGCATATTAGACAACATTTCTATATATAAAAACAAACTAGAACCACATAACAAAATAATACGAACGTACTTCCGAAAACATAACTCTATATAAAAACCAAACTTGCAGTACAATTAAAATAATGGTAACTTATTTCATAAAATACTATTGTATTTTATGAATTATGCGCATACTAGCAGAACATTACAAAATATTGAAATGCACAATACAAAAAGCAAACAAGCAGTACATTACAAAATATGGTAAAAGGTTTTTGAAAAGATTACTGTACATCGAATGCTAATTAGTAGTATATAAAAATATTGTAAAATTATTTTCGGAAACATTACAGTATATAAAAAGTAAATTTGCAAAACATCACAAAATGCTGTAAAAGCACTTTAGAAATCATTACTCTATACAAAAAGAATACGAGCAATTTAGAAAGCACATTGGAAAACATTACACTATATATAAAAAAGAAGCATATTACAAAATATTACAAAAGTACTTTCACAAACATTACTGTGTATAAGAACCAAACTAGCATTACATTACAAAATATTACAAAAGCATTCTGAAAAAATCACTGTATATGAAAAACAAACTTGCAGTGCATTTCAAAATACTGTAAAAGCAATTTAGAAAGAATTACTCTATACAAAAAGCAATACGTTACAAAATATCTCAAAAGCACTTTCGAAACCATTACTATACATAAAAAGCATACTAGTAGTACATTAAAAAGCATCATACACAACAATTACTGTATATAAAAGCAACTAATTTGCTTTTATATACAGTAATTAATATCACAAAACCACTTTCGAAAACAGTACTGCAATTGAAAAGAGAACTAACAGTACATTACAATATATTTCAAAATCACTTTAGAAAACATTACATATAAAGCAAATTACCAGTACAGTACAACATTTTACAAAAGCATTTTCGGAAATGTTACTTTATATAAAAATGAAACTTGCAATGCCGCTGAACAAGAAAAATGAACAGTAATGAAACTATCTTTTTCATATGAGGTTATATTTCTTTGCGGCCTTATTGATATGTTTCCAAGTTCATTATCTTACCATTACTGCTATTCTCTTTCACTTACGCCTCTTTCTTAAAATTATAGTCTACATTAGGGATAAAATTAGCTTATAGGAGACTTTAACTTTGCATATAAGACGCAGAACAATTTTTTGAGTCATTTCTTTTTTAAGTGAGTTTTATGTGCTGCCAAGTACAGTACTTAAAAAATACTCACAAAAACTAAAAAAGAAACATCAATTGTTATTTTCAAATTTAATAAAACAAGACTGGAACACTAGAACACATTTGGATTCGGAGAAGACACTTCAATATCATTAAATTATATAATTTGTGGGGGCCATATTTTGTGGCAAAATAAAATCTAATGAGTGTATTACCCACAAATACAACACAAAATTATAAACAACGCGAAGAAATGATCTTTGCAGAACAGCATATACACACGTTATTATGAAAACGCGTCAGCGATAATTTTTCTACACTGAAAAACAAAACCGTGACGAAAGTAAATATCCTTTCTCTGTTTGTTCACCGTGTTCAAAATTACAGCTATAATATGCAATCAGTCAGCAGACACACATGTTTTGATCGCTAGTACTACACACAAGTATTGGCTTACCGTTTGTTTTTCTCACTTACAACAAATCAGTTCGAACTTTGCAAACTCATAATGTGACAAATCTTTTCGAAACAACTGAACCATTGGTCTCTTTATAGCCACAACAGAGAACAGTTATATGTAAATACATGTATCTGCCTGTATAAATATTATTGTTATATTTAGTTGTTTTTTTTTTTTTTGTGAAAAACGAAATTGGAAAATTAGAAATTGGTGCAAAAATAAAAGAATTGTCAGATATTTTAATGAAACTTTCAGGACTTATTCGCAAAAGAATTAGATTATTTTATAAATGTTTATTTTTTTTTTAATTTCGATAAAATATTTTTTTTACTTTTGTTATCCTTTTATGAAATTTCGAGAAATTAAATTTTGTCCCGCTTTATGTTTAAAAGCGAAACTCATTGGAGAATTCAACTCAATTCCTTTTTTAAAACAGGACCCCCAGTTATCGAGAGTCTTTTCTGAAGTATAAATTAAAAAATGCCATAAAACTAAGACATTATCTAATTAGAAATACTTTTAATTGTTTTTATGAATAAGATACGTTATGGGTATTATGGGCATTATTGACGTAAGAAAATTTTTTTCGATGAACAATGAATTTTTACAAAAATTGTTTTCATTTTTTAAAAATTTAATTAGAATAATTTATAAAGTTTTAAATATTTGAAAACTCTCTCTTACTTTGTAGAGGTTGAGTGATATTGTTATGCAGTAAATTTACTAATCATAAATTGAAATATTTAGCATAGGTATCTCCATTAAATCGCAAAAAACTCAGCATAGTATGAATTAAAAAGGTCCAAAACTTAATAAAACGAACTTTTTTAATCAAAATGTTTATAATATTATTAAGAGGAAAGATCAAAGTAATTTTTATTTATTTTTAAAAAAATTTTAATTCCTTTTAACATGTTTGAAATTTTGTCAGAAAAGTTTGTTTTGATTTGAGTTAGCGTTGCAGAAAATGTTACGACTGTTTACAATCGATTACGTAATTTTTACGTAACTCGCTTTTTTCGGTGACAAACACATTAATTTGGAAATTCTCGCAAAAATCAATTAATTGTTGGATTTTAATGAAACTTTCAGTACTCATTCACAAATGAATGAAATTATTTTTGAAATTATTATTTTTTTAAAATCTTGATGAAATTTTTTTTAACTCTGTTACCCGTAAATCCATTAAATTTTAATAAATTTTAATTGGCTGCAAATTATTTTTTATTAGTTAAACGCAGAACTCATCGGAGAATATAAATCATCTATTTTTTTATTTTAAATTTTTCGGCACTATTCGAAAATCTGCTTCGAAGAGTAAAATAAAAAATGCAATAAAACTCTGATATAATTTAATTTGATAAACTTTTAATTGTTGGAATAAATAATAATAAATAAGGACATTATAGTCTGAAGAAAAAAAAATTCGATTATTAATAAAATTTTAAAAGAATTGTTTTCATTTTTTTTATTATTGTAATAATTCATAAAGTTTGTAAAATATTTTTACTATCACCCTTTTTTTAGTTAAGAATTGATGATTATACTGCCTATCAAAAATTGAAAAGTTTAATAAAAATCGTTCACCATATGTATTTTTAAAATAATAAAAAATATTTTTGTGTGTAAATAAACATGTTCGTCTAAGTACGATGTTCCTTAGGGGGTCAAAACAAGTTTCCATAGGGGTCGTATTGATTTTAGAAGTTAGCAAGTGTTTTGGATTATTCTCCTTACATGGAAAATGACAGAAACTGCACTTTGATTCTGATTCAAGTCTCTTCAAGACGTGTATAAAATTCAACAGCCTGTTTTGCAAGTCATTCCTTAAACATTTAAAGCAACTTTTACATTTTAATTCCTAATTTTCTAATTTTGTTAAAAAAAAAATTGTGGAAAATTCACAATTTGTGGAGGCACCAAAAAGAATATGAAAAATAGACATAAATAATAAAAAAAAAATAATAAATGCCATAACATTTCATAAATTATTGAGTTACCTCTACCGTTATTTTCATTCTGTTATTAAATTGTAAAATTTTTAAAAGAAAGTTTTATATTATTTTAATTTTTATTCTTCTTAAACATATTCAAACGTAAGCCTACAACGCTAAACTGACTAAATTTCCATCAAATATTGGATAATTGCTGAAAACTGTGTTAAATTTTTAATTTTAACATAGTTAAAAATAAAAAAAAATGATTTGTATGAATAAGATTTATACCAAATTCGTCTTCCATATTTTTAGCCGGTACTGTAAATCATCCATTAAAGCCTCTGATAAAGTGATGACAGCTGTGATAACAAGTCTACCGTAATTGAGAAAAGCTTTTTGAAACATTTCAGGCTGTAAGCAAGTAATTCTCGTTTCAAGTCAACTTAAAGTAAGTTTAAATTCGGTAATTTGAAAAAAATAATGTGTCAGCGAGGTGTATTTTATTTTGTAATATTTTTTTGTAACCGAGAATTGGCTTTTGTTTACAGTCGATGAGAAATGGCGGAAAATTTGAATATTTTATTCCGATCAATATAATTTCGGTTTAAAATGCACCAGGGTATTTTGCTTACTGTAATTAGTGAATTTAATCTCTTCGCTTTCAATTAAAGCTAATTTTAAAGCTTGAAGATAACTTATTTATTTTTAAAATTTCAATTTAAATTTAGGTATAGAAAAATGACTGGAGGTACCTAATTTAGCACAATTCATCGACGCCCAGCATTTTAAAAATAATTTTGAATTTTTGTTTATGTGCATAAACGTAAGGCAGAGAGCTGGATCAAGTTAATTAAATTGGCTTTGTACCAAACTTAACTGAACTCCCCACAATTTATTCCAGATCAAAAGTTTCAGGGAATAAAATTTTCAACATAATAACATCAATTTGTATGCATGAAATCATTAACTGTGAAAATGTTCTAAGAGAAAATGTAGTAAGGAGTTTAATTACGAATTCGTTCGTTTTAGCGAAATTTGATTGGTACAGATAAAGATAAGGGTAATGTCTTGTTGCTCTCTTTCTGTTGCGGACGGTGAGTAGGTGAAAAGGAAGAAGGAGAGATAAAGAAAGCAATACGTGAGAGAAAGTGAGAGGGTGCAAATGCGAATCAACGGGGGTGGCCTGACTATTTTCTTGCTACATTGTGTTCTCTCTGTTCTCTGCTCCATCGTCTCTCTTTGACCGAAAACCGTCAAATATGTAGCCAATTCACATGGTTGGCTCATTTTTGGGCAGGAAGAAACATGACACAATTCATTGAAAGTTCAATTAGTTGTTTTCTGCATATTGCTTTCTTTTTATTGATTAATAAATATTTTCACACTCGCTCGCGAATTTGTAAACAGGGAAGAAAAAAATATTATTTTTATTTTATACTCGCTAGATCACTTCCCTTCCCATTTGACATAGTCTGCTTTTTTGCATGAATAAATTGATAATTTGATAGTAGTGGCATATATTGTCGCTTTTCCAACTAGTAGTTTTCACTTTACTTTGCTGTTTTCTCATCATAGATTGAAAACATGTTTCCACAATTGCTGTCCATTTCGTCGTTAGACATCTTGAATTGTGTGAAAGCCATATCTATATATGTGTTTAATTTCCTTGTAACATGCGTAGTCCGCCTGTATCTAACCTGGTCAAGGAAACCAATTATGACGACATCCAGACGCCTGGGTCAGTGTTAATGCTGTCAATAAAGCACCAGATATGACGACGCTTTCGGGTCGCTAGTCGTGATGACCTCGTCACAGTAGCTGGTCTTCGAGTCGTCTATTACAATTTCTCTGTGAAGTTTGATCTCAAGGAAGACACGTTGAAATCCCGCTAGCCGTATCTTTACCACTTCAAACCAGACCGGACACGCATGCACACTTAGGTCAATAAAAAAAACGGCACTAAAAAAATAAAAAAAATAAATTCGATGACGGAAAAGTATTTATATATATATATATATATATATATATATATATATATATATATATAAAAAACAAAAAAAGAAAAGAAAAGAAAAAGACAGAATATAACAGTCGTCAAATTCTTATCCTTACAACGGAGCGAAAGTTTTCAATAAAGAGTAATGTTTGTCTTCTCAACATTAGTTCAAATTCTCGGTTAGTATAGTTTATCACTCCAATCGGAGTTTTCAAGTTGTGACGATTCAAAATGTTTTATTTAAAAGCTTTCCAGCGAAGCTTTACGGAAACTGCCGAAGATGGGTCTTCGTGTGTTTATGTGACGGCGGCGGTCAATTCGTCCAGTCTGCCTTAGCTCGGCAGAGCGACCACTGTTCTATTTGACTTTAACTCTTTCTCGTCTCTTTCTGTTTCTTTACATCTTCAGCCAGGAGTCTATCGGAGGCGCGTTATTTGACTTTAACTCTTTTAAGTCGGTCGGCGGCAGGCTTCTCTACGTTTCTTTACATCTTCAGTCAAGAACTATCGGAGGCAACCGTCACTGTCTCTACGGTTGCCCCCCTCGGCGTGGCCGCCGTCACTGTCTCTACGGCTGGCACCCAACGGCATGGCAACCTCACTCTCTCACTCGATTCATCTCGACTGGTTCCAAGGCTTAGCAACAACTTCGCGCTTGGCCTTCTCAGCTCTCGTTTTTATGTCTGTTCCAAATTCTCTTGGGGGTGCATGACAGACACGGGGTGTCCATGCAAATCAAATCTTTAGCCAATGAAGTCACTCTTAGCTCGCATCATGAGGCGGAGTGATTTTATTCCCTTGATTTAACCAATGAAATAGCAATATTTTTGTTGACGTCATTTCTTTTCTTCTTCTTCTGATTCAATTTATTTTTCAAGTTTTTCAATTTATAAATCCCTTCCCAGCGAGATTTATATTTCACTTTAATTCCCATAGCCAGAATTTAACTTTTTTGCACTTATCAAAAAATTTGTGATAATCTTTTTTCAATAATCCAAAACTCACCTGGGTTAATAAAATTTTCTGTATGCTGAAAACAGAAGTTGAATCTTTTTCGCCATGTTATTTCCGGTTGTCAAATAATGGCTGTCAATGATGACCTCGTCTGACCCCGGCTGATCAACTTCTGTATAAACAATGCATCCGCACATACGCAAAATATATTTTCCTATTCTCTTCTCAGCAATATTTTCAGTCTGTAATATTTTGACTTTTGCAATATATATTTTTCAACTTAACTCATATTGCGATTGACAATAAACGATTTTATCATCTATTTGGCTTATTTTCCTCTATTCATATTGCGATCTTCAATAATCTGCAGAATTAATAATACCACTAGTAATAATTTCTTTCGTTCTGTCGTACTAAATTTAGGATTACATTTTGTTTCTTCACATGCAATATTGTAGTATTATATATTTTTTTCCACATGCAATATTATATTATTATATTTTTCTACATGCACTGCAATTACGTGTCACATCCATACATGTCGTAACTCACCAGTGTACCACTATTTTCGGCTATACCAGTCGCAACAGTTACTGCACGCAAAAACTGTAAATGTTTCCTCGAAGTAGCTAAGTCTCTGCTTACTAAGCTAACGAGGCACTGTATTTCATCTACTTTGGTTCACGTGATGACTGTAGTCTGTTAGTTTTACCGCCTCCAAAACTGAACTGATCTCTATTAATCATCCTAGAGACTTCTTTCTATCTTCCATCAGCATAGCTGACGCAAACCTCTTAAAGAGTTACTATTTGCGCCTTCTCGGGCTAACATTCTCGGCTGACAGGAAAATGAAAGACTATATGGAATCATTTGCTTGCTCAGCTGCTAAGAATGTTGGTTCACCGTGTCGTGCAAGACAATTTTTCTCTAGAATCTATCTTACATCTCTATAAGTCTACCATTCGCCCATGTTTAGAACATTGATGCCACATATGGCGTAGCGATCCTATTATTTACACCTTGATAAAACCCAAAGGAGAATCAGCAATATTATTGGTCCTGATCTGGCGTCTCGACTTCAGTCATTTTCCTAGCCACTGTAGAGTTACATTTTCTATAAATGCTTTCAGAGTAATTGTTCTGATGTGCTCTTCGGTATGGTAACTAGATTTTTTAAAATCTAATACTAGAGAGACGATGAGGTTTCATCAATTTACAGTTGAGGTGGCTAGTTGTAACCGTAAATTCAATGCTAAGAATTTTCTTTCTGGCATTTCTTACCTATGGAACTCCCTTCAGGCTCTATTCTATTCAGCCAACTTCAAACAATTTAATTGCAATATTATTCGCTTTCTACTTTTCTTCTGATTACTCTTCTTTTGTTTTCGCTCCTTAGTAATGATTCTGTTTTCTAATTCTTCCAAACCCTGTAAACCCTTATGTTTTACTGGGTTTACTACTTTGCAGCAGCAATATGAGCATCAAGTAAAGTAGGTTTAAGGCTCTCCGCTCTAGACCCAAGATTGTCAATGGCCGAGTAGATTAAAGTGTTGGTTCGTGAATTTTAATATCGGTGAACCCATATTAAAAGATGAAAATCAGCTAATATTCCTCAAATTGTTTCAGAAAAGTATATTTTATTTTTGAAAGATTTTTTAGTCGTTAATCGTAATAAATCTGACGATAATTTCGACTTAAAAATGCTGTTTTAATTAAAAGAGATATTAATTTACTGAGATAAAATGTATAGCAAGTGTACTGATTCCTTCATTCGTCTATCACTGTAAATACAGTATTTCACCTTCTTTAACAAATTGTGGGGTATTTACAAACAACAATGACAAAAATGAAAACAAAAGCGTTGGGGATCTAAATGAAATTGGCCAATTTGCAGCGTCTGGACATGTCGGACGCTAGAAATCTTAATATTTAAAAATTAGAGTCTCTACAGCTTCCTCTCGGTGCGTTATTATAACCAAAGTTTTTCGTGTATATTTCACAATCGCGCTCCATATAACTTTATCAACAATGACAATTACTTAAGTCTCAAGAAGTTCCTTTAAAGGACGAAACGCGTTGCAAAAATGTTTCCATTTTGTCATTCAATTAAGTAAACATCTTCATAAAAGGTAAGTCGAAAAATGATAATTCTCTTAGAAAATACTTTGTTATATAGAGATACACTCCCGATCAAAAATTTAAGACCACTTAAAAATCTTTAAAAAGAAACTTCTTTTTACAGATAAATTTTAAACTCCTCCCACTTAAGGTTACCAATACTACAATCTAAAAGGTTATGGAAACAAAAAGCTACATTCCAAACATTTTATTTAGAAATTTACATTTTTATAAAATGAGGCGATTTACACATGATCAAAATTATAAGACCAGAGACAAAAATTCAACGAAATTGTACAAAAAGTTTATGAAAACATTCAACAACCAAATTTAATAATGAAGTCTGCTTTTGATGACTTCAAAAATTCTGTCGGGCATGCTAGAAATAAGCATTTCCATTAAGGTGCGGGGGATGTTGCTCTAGCTTCTGAAGATGGCTTCACGAAGTTCCTTTTTTGTTGAATATTGTTTGCCATTTTGATAAACATCTCTTGTCATCCATCCCCAAACATTTTCAATTGGGTTCAAGTCCGGTAGCATGCAGGATGTCCCAAGGGATGGACCCCATTTTCTTGTAGAAAGGTCAAGGTCCGTCTTGCAGCGTGGATTGCAGCATTATCTTGTTGGAATAACCATCCATCCCCACACAAACGATGGCCCTCCGTCATCAAAGATGCTTTTTGTAGCATGTTAACACAACCAGCCGCTCTCTGACGACCCTGCATCACCTGGAGCTCCATCGTCCCTCTGTAAGAAAAGGCACCCCATACCATTAGGGATCCTCCACCACTATGACGTGCAGAGAAAATTTCAGGAGGCATATTTTTGTTATACCAATATCGTTGGAAGCCATCAGAACCATCGAGATTGAATTTTTTCTCATCAGAAAACAGGACTTCCACTTCTCAGCGTCCCATGTTTGGTATTCACGACCAAACTTTAAGCGGTCCACCTTGTGATGTGGAAGCAGCCGAGGAATTTGTTTACGCTTTTTGTCTTAAGTGTCATCTGATGGTTACGGGACTGCAATCAACATCTGTGACTGCCTTAATTTGACTAGAAGAAAGTCCCCCGTCTTTCATAACAACCCGTCTTATTCTCCTACTCAATGCAGGAGAAAGTTTTTGGGGCTTACCAGAGGATTTTGCTTTTCCATAATTCTCACTGTTCTTTAGAAAGTTGCAAATCACAGTTTTACTGCGATTTACCTTAGCTGCGATCACCCGCTATGACAAACCTTATTTATGGAATTCTAGAATTCGAGAACGCTCAACTTCAGTAAGTTTGCTTGCTTTAGGCATGGTAACACCTTTACGCAGTGATTGCTAATCTCTAACTGAACTAAAAACATTGGAATTACCATAGATCTAACAATTTATACCCCTGGTCATATAATTTTGATCATGTGTAAATTGCCTCATTTTATAAAAATGTAAATTTCTAAATAAAATGTTTGGAATGTAGCTTTTTGTTTCCATAACCTTTTAGATTGTAGTATTGGTAAACTTAAATGGGAGGAGTTTAAAATCTATCCATAAAAAAAATTTCTTTTTAAAGATTTTTAAGTGGTCTTAAATTTTTGATTAGGAGTGTATGTAATATCTGTAAGACTTTTATTCCTTGTGATGTCATTACGTACAATCATATTTTATTTATTTTCATGACATCCTGATAAAATCAGCTGAATATTTTTAAAATGGCATGTCTATTTCAGTGACTCATGAAAAGATAAAATTCTGCGATATAGGAAATTTCTACAAGCCTCATTCAAAGAATATCTTCAACTTTGAAAAATACATTTCTTTATATTCGTTAGTATTCTCTGATCTTTATCATATATAATGACAATTTTTCTTTGTATCTGGTGATGTTAATAGAGTAAAATAATAATAATGTTATTACATATAATGTAATGTTCTCTTTAATTGGAAACACTTTTAAATTCATCATTAATCCTTCATATTGGTTTTCTAGAAGTTTCTGGCAAACAAAAGATTGGCTAACACTTACTATTTGTACAGTTTTGTTTGTCACAGAAATGCAAGTTATCCTTCACGAATTTGAGGAATAACTTAGTGGTTTTGTTTGACCAAAAGAGTAGGTACACACTTGTACTTATCACCACACACTCTTCTGTAAAATAAATATTAGGACAATTTGGATAATAAAAGAACATAAAATGAAAAGGGAAATTTTAATGAAATACACATAGAATAAGCGTTGTCAACCTTCAGCTGTTTTGTTTACCAATATCGATTTTCTAATTGCTGTTTGAATTTTTGCCATGAGAAGTTAGTATAAAGTAAATCATTTATCCGGGAGCTATTATATTCTCATCTTTGTTATCGCATCTTTTTGACAATTGTGCCATCCGAGCTTCGTCAGATGATTATCGATCCGAGTATCCTGCAGAGAATTTCGAACTGAATCTTTTATTCAATCTTCGGGGTTAGATTGTTCTCATTCTGCTGTCCCTGTCTAGAGATATCTCATTTTTATTTAGTACTGCTCAGTTATTTCTCGCCTTGTTTCCATAGAGTCTAAGTCTGCGCTATATGAACCAGGGATTGAACTTACAATTACTATATCAGCAAATTCACGAACTAAATTTAATTTAATTTAATTTACTCGGCCATTGACAATCGTAAGTCTAGAGCGGGGAGCCTTAAACATATTTTACCCGATGCTCATATTACTGCTCCTGCTGCTTGTCTCGCTCGACTACATTCACGGAGGTTTTTTTCTTACTTGCTACTATTCCTTTTTATTAACTGCTCTCACATTGTATTTATTTCTGTGATCGGACGAAGGAGGCTCTCAAAGCCTGACATATTTCGTTGAGTCCTATAGTCAGTCGCAGAAGCTTGTGACACCATTCTAGAGCATATAGTCAAACTACTAGCCGTGAAGTCCTCGTGATATGTTAAGAACCCAGAACACTGAGAGGAGTCATTGGAAGGGGATCTCATCCATAACAATAGCATAGAAATATATTTTTGTTTGTAACATCATTAAAATAATTAATGTGATTTTATGACTATTTTAGAATGATTTTTGTCAACATGAATAAAGTCATACTTAAAAAAAACACAAATATTTTGATAATCTATTATCTTCCCACACACTTATCGTCTAAGTGATACATGTTTAATTCTTGAGTAGCCAAATAGCCATTTAGAAATAATTTTGAATTGAAAGTGAATTAATTTTTATGTGTATCTTATATATTTCAACCGGTAAATACTTCATTATTCATTGAAAGAACTAAAAAATAACTTTTCTTCGTTGCAGCTAACAAACAACCAATATCAAAATCTTTCATGTCTACAATGTATTTATCTCACGATACTTAATGAACTTGTATGATATATTTAGAACCAACCAGTAGCTATAAACATAAATCTAACAGAATAATCAACATTTCTAGGAACTTCATAAAAGATGCATGTTTCGTGTGTTTAGCATGTTAGCCTTCTGCTCACTTAACATCTCGTCACCAACACTTTGCTGCTTGCATTCTGTGCTGTTTAAATTAAAAACAAGTTTTCTTTGTAACTTTATTGACTTACGTGAACTATGAAGATGAAATGATAACTGAAACGTACGAATTGTAGTCAATAAGGTTGTAGAAAACTCAGCATAGGTTATCATTAATAAAATATGTAAAAATTTGCAAAGTAGAATCAATGACAATTTATTCTTTCGATATTCACCATTTGTAAGGATGAAAATGTCTAGAGTACTGAGTTAACTAAAAGATGTAGTTTTTCTACACTGAAGGTTGAAAATGTGTTATCGCTTGGTATAGTTATTGTTACTTGGTATTGTTAGCTTTCCCCTCATAGTAGGAGCTCGTAAAATGTTGTAGTAAGCAACAAACATTAAATCAATAACTATAAATGCCTTTAAAAGAAAGATGGTTTAGAATACAGTTTTCAACGATTGTTTTTTTTAATTATTCCGTTCTCATATATTTTGGCGATAAAATGCTACCCTCCTCGTAGTAAAATCTGCTTCAAACTGGAGGTACCAACTTTTGAAACTGTAGCCATAACTCTCCTTGGGACCACTTTGGTACTAAAATACTTGTCTGATGAATTCTGGAGTAATAAAAGATGTTACCAATTTCATTCTATTTACTAATTTAATATCAGTTCAGTTAATGAAACTCGTCTGACCTGTAACGTGAGAGTAAAGGTAGTGTCCACAATAGTTGGTGTATTATGACAATGGTTCAAAAGAGACGCCTTGTAGAGTAGCTGGAGGAAATAGAGAAGAATACAAATAACAGCATTAATGTAAGAGTCTCGGAGAAAGTTGAAGATTTGAGAAAGCTTGCTATGACTTGATTCGGCCAATGTGTATTGAATTGGAACAAAAATCCGTTGTGATTTTCAATCGGTGACATTTAAACAAGTGATTTCGTTTCACACGTGAATGACATTTATGACACATATAGATATACCGAAAGAAGATATTTCATACGATTTATGTGATTTGATGCTCTTTTATTGCTGCAAAGGAAAACCGCTGAGCAAACAGCAAAAATATATATGGCACTTAAGGAGATGTTGCCATAGCTAAGAGTACTGATCATAAGTGATCTCGAGAACTTTCCTGTAGGCATGTAGTCGTTAATTATAAACAAATCAAAATGCTGATTAAAAATAATCCAGGTTATATGACACAGGATATCCAAGTAATACTCTACATAACTAATATGAACAATGAAAATACTTGGATACGTGAATCGCTACGATGTTTGGGTGTCTCATGATTTAACGCGAAAATATTTTATTTATTTATTTAATGAATCACTTTTCCTCCTGTGATTCTCTGCTCAAACGCAACACAAACGGCCCAATTTGCATAACAAAACTATTACAATGAAAATGAATTGTTAACAACAGACTGAGATAAACAAAATTGGCCACAATTGGCCACCATTTTAAAAGTCGATCTGCCTCCGAAAAAGATGATTCTGTGTATCTGGTGATATTGGAAGAAAATTCTACACAACGAACACTTTCCGAAAAATTAAACGTTGAATTATTGTTGAAAGTTTCTTCTTCTATGTGTCAGATCCCTTGTTTGCAATGTTTGTCTTTTAGTTGTCACTTGTAAACCCTGTTCTTGCAATCATTTACACAAGCTCGTTAGGTAGGTTATTTGCTGCTTTCCGCTGTCACTCTTATCTCCAATATATCCTGAAATTTGAATCATTTCACCCCAAGCAAGGCGGTACTGCCACTGGTGCGCAGGGGTTACATAAGAGAAGAGTGAAAGTTACAGTGGATGTCAGAGAAAGGCCAAGAGAAGGATGGAAATAGCGGTGTGAAGACAGTTGCAAGGATAGAGTAAGAAAGGAAAAGAACAAGACACACGAGGTGATGGGGAAAGGACTTGAGAAAGACTGGAGTCAAGTGGACAAGAGAAGGCAATTGACATTACATTTAGATTCTTGGAGATTGTCGCCACCATGAAAGTAAGTATATGGAAGGGAGTTACACAGGCGGGAAGTGCGAGAAAAGAAGCTGAGTGGCGGCTGCACTTGGTTGTTTTAATTGTAAAAGAGTGGGACCTTGTTGCCAGTCTGGTTGTTCGAGTAAACTTTTGTGAAGGAGGCACCAGTGAGCTAAGCTTGTCGGAGCAGAAGCCATGGAAATATTTGTAGAAGAGACAGAGAGAAGCCACATCCCGTCGATGAGAAAGTGGCTGGAGTTGAGCTGCAAGTCGGGACCGATCACATTACAGATTCTCCTTTGGAAACTGTCGAGAACCCTGAGATCAATAGCAGTGGCGTCCGACCAGATATGACAACAGTATTCTATGCACAGTCAGGTGGTTGATTTGTAGATGTGCAATATGGACTCAGGCTTGGAAAAATTCCTGGCCCGACACAGTGACCCAATAATCCTAGCAGGGGATTTAGCTATTGATTCAATGTAATGGTTCCACTTGAGGTCGGAAGAGAGAGTGAGGCTGAGGAAGCGCAGTGTATTGCTTTCTAGAAGACACGCGTGGTCCATGCTGATGGGGATAAGAGGGACCGTCTGTGGTAGTTGATTGATAGAAGCTTTGTTTTAGAAGCATTAAAAAGCCGTTTCTGTCAATTTTTCTAAGCCGTCTAAGCCTTAATATATGTCATATAAATTTCAACTGTTTCTTTCGGATTTTAAGTATAAGTGTTTTGTTTTATTTCAAATTTCCCTAAAATATCGTCATTGCTTCCAGCTCTACTACTGTCAGCACTCTTCTGCAGAACCTGTTGTCTTCATTTTTGAGGAGATTCTCAGCATTCACTGTCATATATGAGAACTAATATTACGTAACAGTTGAGTAGTTTTTTCTTCATTTCTAACAAAGTTTTCGTAATACTTTACCTTTCGGATGGCATCTTTCACTATTCTAATGCACCTTCTTATTTCGGTGTTGCATTTTCCCTCCTCTATTAAAATACTTTCTAGATATTGAATTTTTTGTACTTGTTTGATTTTGGGGTCTGCAATTCGTAGTTCGCGTCTTCAGCTGTTCCTTTGGCTGACAAGTACCGCTCCCAATTTTACCGATAGAAAGCTAATCAAAAGTGTGTCGAAGCTTTGTTCTAACACTTACAATATCAGTCAGGACATTGGAATGAAATATAAAATATAGAAATGATTAGTTTGTGCAATTGAAATAATGTGAACGTCTCGATTACGCTTTTCCTCGAGTGGAAAAATATAAAAGAATAATCAAAATTTTGAATGCAAATAGTTGTAAATACCTAGGAATATTGGCAAGAGATCGATTGAAATAGGAATAAATGAACAATAAACAATGGAGAATCAAAAAGATTTTAGGAATATAATTATATGAGAGAAATATATATGTGTAAAATAAAAAAAAAACTGTTATTAAACTGGATAAGAAGACAACTCAAAATGTTGGACACGTAGAGAGGTAATTAATAATATTATCAGAGAGAACGAGAAAATAGGGATGAAGAGAACTGAAAAATGGCCTAAGTATGACTGGGTGGAGAATGGTAATTCACAAGGAATTAGGCAAACTCTCAAATTACGTGCAAATACCCTTGGGAAAGGTATTAATCCGTCTATTCCTTCCAGTTATGGGTTAAATAACAGAACAGATTGGGTTCTATAGTCTTGGTCGGCAATCACTCTACCGCAGAAAGCAATGGCAACCTACTGCGGGATAACCTTCTGCCCAGCCAGTCATGTCTCTTTCGAGACATGATCGCCCAAGTGTGTATCACGTATGGCACTTAACTGACTGACTCTAAATTCGACTATATAGAAATAACACGAACGCAAACAAGAAGCAGTCTAAGAAAAACAAGATGGTGTTATAAGCTTGGAGTGCGTTATCTAGATTAGAAGTAAAGAGGAAATAGGGGATAATAAATGATGTTTGAAAGTCTGGATGCGTCTATTCCACTGGACCACAATGTGAGACTAGAATAGAATGAGCATACTCATTAATATTATTTTCTGAGAACATCAGAAATAGTATAACTAAGTGACAAACATTGAAGCCGTGGTAATTGCCCCAAAAGCTATGTTAAAGGACAATTATAATACAAACCACTGGTCTAAAGAGAACGTTGGATACCAGTAAAGACTTACTTATACGTTGGTTCTCACCAATAGCCAACATAAACTTCTGGTTTGATGATATACTACTACTACTACTACTACTACTACTAGTAATAATAATAATAATAATAGTAATAATAATAATGTTAAAAATAATAATTCTGTAAATCATTTTATTGAATCAAATCATCAATCTTCCAACGTAAACCATATAATTATTTTTAAAACTTTATACAACAGAATAAATATGATAATAATAAGGAAATTTTTTACCTTTAACAAACAATGTGATTAAGCTAATCAAAAGCCCAAATCTTCACCTATCCAGGAAAGTGAGTAAATGGGACTAATTGCTGACTAGTGGACAGCAAACGGCATCTGTCTTTGTTATTGATATAAAAAGAGCAAGATTCTCAGAGTCAACAAAAGATACTATTCATTAAATTGCAGTTGATTCTACTTTGCAAATTTTTACATATTTTATTAATGATAACCTATGCTGAGTTTTCTACAACCTTATTGATTACAATTCGTACGTTTCAGTTATCATTTCATCTTCATGGTTCGCGTAAGTCAATAAAGTTACAAAGAAAACTTGTTTTTAATTTAAACAGCACAGAATGCAAGCAGCAAAGTGTTGGTGACGAGATGTTAAGTGAGCAGAAGGCTAACATGCTAAACACACGAAACATGCATCTTTTATGAAGTTCCTAGAAATGTTGATTATTCTGTTAGATTTATGTTTATAGCTACTGGTTGGTTCTAAATATATCATACAAGTTCATTAAGTATCGTGAGATAAATACATTGTAGACATGAAAGATTTTGATATTGGTTGTTTGTTAGCTGCAACGAAGAAAAGTTATTTTTTAGTTCTTTCAATGAATAATGAAGTATTTACCGGTTGAAATATATAAGATACACATAAAAATTAATTCACTTTCAATTCAAAATTATTTCTAAATGGCTATTTGGCTACTCAAGAATTAAACATGTATCACTTAGACGATGAGTGTGTGGGAAGATAATAGATTATCAAAATATTTGTGTTTTTTTTAAGTATGACTTTATTTATGTTGACAAAAATAAGACTTGTTAGGTAGGGGGTAAAACTCCAAACAAAACATCAAAGATGGCTGTTATTGAGAAAAACAATTTGAAATCTAATGAAAGTATTCTAAAAACTGAATAATTGGTAAACGTACTATTAGAGTAGTAGTATATGAAATGCCTAGTTTAGTGTTTATGAAACACTTAAATATTTATTTCCTAAAGTCGTGAGAGAGAACAGTAGTGTCCTTTGACGATATGTTTAGAGAATAGTGTCTTAATTTAGTTATCAAAAGAAAAATGTCCATAGTCATTCTAAAAATAAATTACAGCTAATAATCGCAGATAAGGAACCAACGTATCGACACTGTAGTCTAGTCATCTGTTTGTAAGTGTTGTGGCGGACCTACCCATTAACATAGTAATGGACTAACTCAACCTGCATAAATACCATGTGACTAGTAGTCACCGGAGAGCACCAGTTTGGTATGAGTCAGACACCCGTAGAGTGACTTACCGAACAGAGATTTTTGATTTCCAATACCGCTTGCTCGTCAGCTAGACGAACAAGCTGGCATATTGTACCTTTACCCGTTATTTTGTTAATACAATTGTTTACACTCATCTCGTGTTCCTGTTTTTATTTGTGACCCCTTGAACAGGGTTACAAAAGTAAGTTAACAAAGAAAGAAGGCACTCAACACACTATTGTTACTGACCATTCTCTTACACTAATTTCAGTCATCCTTCACAGATCCGTTAATCACCAAATAATAATATGGCCGACAGTGATCTTCGGATTGGTCCTTTTCAAAATTTACTTTTGGCTTTCGAAGTGGTGCAATATAAAAGAAAAATATTTCCTCTCAAACATGGCATTAAAGCCACTAAGGTGCACTCAGAATCTGAAAAAAAGAAAAATATTATTAAGGAAAGAGAACAATAAAAAACATGAATTAAGAAGACAGAAGATAACTATTGTCGTTGCATTTAAATTTTTGAAGTTCAAATTAACTGGAAAGCAAGAAGCCACAAGAGAGTTCCGCAAGCAAGAAGTGTGAAAGAAGAAAATGTCAGTATAGAACTTACGGATACATCTGGCCACTTCAATTGTAAAATGATGAAACTTTTCCGCCAACCTAGTACTGCGCTTACATTCATAAAGTCAAATTAGCATAGAGAAAAGTTCATCAAAACAATTACGGAAGTTACGTTATAGGGAAAGTGACTTAATGACAGGTCAGAACCAATAACATTGCAGATTGTTCTTTAGATTTTATCAAGGATCTCTAAATACACAGTAGAAGCACCAAACCAGGTGTAGCAACAATATTCAAAGCATGGGAGAATGATAGACTTATAAATATATCATCTGGCGAGAAAATTGTCTACCGCGATACAGTGAACCAATTTTCTTGGTAGCAGGTCTACCAACTGATTTGATATAATATTTCCACTTTATGTTAGCGGAAAACGTTAGCTAGAGAGTCACTCTCTTAGAAGTTAGCATCAACCATGTTGATGGAAAGTAGAAATTGTTCATCCAGACGATTAAAAGAGATCAGTTTTATTTTGGAAGTGATAAAACAGCTAAAGCAATGTTTAGATTGCAGAACTTCAGTCACCACAAGGATCCCACTTAAGAGATACAAACAATACCAAGAGAATTCCCGAACAAAAATACGCTTAGGATCTGGAGAGCTGTAACAACAACACCAATTTAGGCAAGGAAAAGAGGAAACGACAATTTGTTTTGAAAAATCTGCTACGAGTTGAAAAAATAGGAAGTGTTATGGTGGATTGAAAGGTGGAAATTCTTTGGCTTGTTTAGATATATTTGTCAAGGTTGCTCACTTTCGCTTTCTTATACCTTACCTGCTCTGTGTGAGGACGAACTTGAGACACCGCGTTGCCTACTAACTGGATTAAATTATCCGCCTATCACTACAATGTCTTCCTGCTTGTAATGAGGAACGCTGGGGGTGAAGTAGATCAACAGAAAATTAGAAGGTAATAGAGGTAGAAATTTACCGCGACAAGTTTATTGGGTTAAATAAGAAGGATGACTATAGTTAAATTGACAGGCCGTATAAATTACGCGATAAATTACATGACTTTTATTGAGAGAAAAACCTGGTTGGAAGTAATGGAAAAGTTTCACAAAAGAAGAAAAGGGATCCTTCCACATATGAATGGAGAAAGGGGATCACTGTCCTTTATGGGATGAAATTGAAATAATAGATAAAGAACACTGGAAATTACGAAAACTTAAGGAATCAGCGCATATGCTAGGCTACAAAAATCTCCTTAGCCGGCCAAGCCTAGAAATGAATACAATATGGGAACCAGTAATACGAAGATTGCAATATGATCTCTGGTAAAAAAAAAAAAAAAAAATGATTACTGAAACATTAAGTTTATAAGTCCCCAAAATTAATACACTGCTATCTCAAGGATACATGGCCCAGTGGATAAAAGATCCAGTGACTTGACGTAAAGAGTTGTGCGTTCAATACGAGGCTACAGCATTGGTGAACAAAGAACTTAGAGAGTTGAGTTAAACTGACAGTTGAAGGGAGAGAACTACATGAGATCAGGAAGTAGCATGGCACCTGTAATGAGAATTATTTACCCAGTGAGCGAAATAAAGGGTTCGGTTCAAAATTCCAAGCAGAAGGCTGGAGCGTACAACGGTCGAAATGTCGTGAATATGGCAATAAAGATGATGACAACAGTCCTAATAATGTGATTTTTTTTTTGCTCAATATGAATCCAACACATCTCAAATGACACTTGTAAGTGTTTTATCTATTGGTTGTTATAGTTAATTTTAAGTAAATTAAACTGCAATTTGCGTGGTGGATCATGAAAAAATGGATTTTTCAACTAACCATTGGAGCATATATATGTGGCAATTGCTTCTCAATCCATCTGATTAAGTTTTCAAGGAGCTCAAAAATGAATGGAATAATGCATTAGCAGTCTTTAGAAATATTAAAGTTGCCTTGTCTCACTTTGATAATCCAAATTCTTATGTTTGTTCGCAAAGCCTTCATATTATTATAAAATGGTTATAGATTTTCATTAATCCCTTGCATATTTGTATTATTAAGATGTTCAAATATATCAAGTTACATATCAACTTGGTCGACCAAGTTATATTAGCAAAGTTTAACATTTCACTTCAAAATCTTTCGTTGAACTTCGCAAGCCTTTACCTCGCCCAAAGCCTTGGGATCTCAAGTTCACTGTCTATTCTCTTTGGATTAATTATAATGTCAGCGTAAAGCTGAGAGAAGACATTCTTAAATATGCAGACGCAAAAACTCGCTGCTTTCTGCTTTCCTGCCTTGCTGGAAGTCATCATCTGTTGTTCCAATTTTTAAGAACTCTGGTGAGCCGTCCGCCCTCTCCCATCTATCGGCATATTAGCCTTCTGCCTCCTAGATTTTTCTCTTTTCTTTTCTGCTCATCATTACTGTTTCTGTTCCTAATTCTTCCACACCCTGTAAACTATTGCATTTATGTGGCGACACTGATAAAAAACAAAAACAAAGCAAACTAATATATATATATATATATATATATATATATATATACGAGTGATTACAGAACGAGGAATGAAAATTTTTTTCCGTCCAAAACATTAATTTAAAACAGTGCTCGATATATGATGCATAGAGCTGTGAATAAAAATTCTTAAAGTCAACAAACAAGATAAGTTCCTAAATCACACACACAAAAAACCCACACAAACACACAAAACTGACCATGTAATCAAACCCCCACACACGCCACTTTCTTCGAAATTCTAACCAAAAGATATACCCGACCGATAAAAACGTACATTCCAACAGATAATACCATTAATCAACAATTTCGCACTTACACACCAAGTTCTTCAAAAGTCTAACGGTCAAAACGAAAGACACAGTCCCTTAATTATCAATAACCCCAACCAACCCCACAACAACAACGAACTAAATATAAACAGAGGATGATTCCAACTCTTGCTATTGCCTCCTGATGAAATGTTGGGACCCAACATTGAAACAAACATATGATTGTAGAGAAGAGGACATATATAGAAAAAATTATGTACATGTTCTAAAACATAATTTATAATATATATATATAGATATATTTGAACGCATCGTTCATTCAGTAATGAATTAGAATACTCTTAGCTACTGGCGTATGTTTACATGGTATATAGCACACGCTAAAAGGCTGCCTCCTTCTACCGAGCGCTCATAGCTCAGAGGTAGAATCGCCTACTGATGTCAATTCGGTCGGGTTTCAATCCTGGCTAAAAGCAATCGGATGTCTATCCGTACTGATGAGCTGTGATACAAGCCTGTATCTGAAGATGTTAATTTCTATGGTTGGCAAAGGTATCATTGTGATAGGTGATAGTACAGAATCCAAACATCTGTTCCAGCAAAAAGATAAAAGAAAAAAGGAAAAAAACAATTGCCAATATTATAAGACATAATTTAACAATGTGAACGAACCTTTAATCTATCTCACTCGGAATCAAACTGGAGCTTCTAATTGCTGCATTCTTAATGAGAAGATCATGTACACCTGACAGGAAGTGAACCTAAATGACATAGAGAAGTTGAACCAGACCACAAATAACATGTGACCGCTTGTTGGTAGAATGAAGTTCCGAAAGACAGATTATATCACCAAAGACATCGACGATGTAAAAAGAAAAAAAAAGAAATGACATTTTACAAATCTTCTTGTCCCTTTGTTCTAGCACTACATAACTTCAACACACACACACACACACACACACACACACACACACACACACACACACACACACACATATATATGTGTGTGTGTGGGGAGGGAGAGAGAGAGAGTGAGTGTGTGTGTGTGTGTGTGAGTGTGTGTGTGTGTGTGTGTGTGTGTATCTGTATTCTACACAGAAATAAGACCACCAAGAGGAATGCATAGAAACAAATGTTTATGCACGAAAGAGTTCAGCTTCGCACACAGATACAACCACATGCATATCTGATCAAGTATAAACACATTTATTGATGTGTACTTCCACAGTAAATTATAGTCACAGAAGATGCAGACAAGTTGTGATATAAATGCAATTCATCATAATGTATTAATTACTAGAAAACGAAGGTAACGTGATATAAAAACATTGATCTCTCTCTGTGTCTCTCTCTCATGTGTGCACACACAATCACATGAATGCGTCTCTATTGTAATATTTGTAAAGAGTTTCATGTACGAACAACACACCTTGATCATTAATAGATCATCATTATGATGCGGGTGTTTGGAAGGCATAAACAAAGAAATGTATGGAGGTCGTCTATTTATAGACTTCCTGCAACTCTACCAGCAGCAGCATCATTAAGAATTGAGAAGATATCAATCATTATAATTACAGTGGTAGTAGTAGTAACAGTAGTAAAATTATAATACATCATAGCGAACAAGAGAAGAAAAAAGTTACAGATGCTATCAAGCACGTTATGAACTGGACGCTGAAAAAAATTGCCGGACACTTACGGTGACATTAAGAAAAATTCATCCATTTCTTAGACACCAACGTCCTAAGTTTTTATTTAGCACCTCCTTATTTAATGTCCTTCTACATTTTCGTTTCTCACGACTTTATTATTTCATAAAATAATCTTTAATAATCAATCTAACTTCCCTAACAGCTTTTGGTATCTCAACCACAAACACAGCGCGCCTCTACAGATCCCGAACATTTTAACGGAAAACCAAAAATCAAATTCGGAATCTAAAAATCTGTTTTTATCTGCAGGTCAAGCAGACAAATTACACTTTTCGGATGCGAAAGTGAAAATATAAAGATGGATGATTGCATAAGAAATTGAAGAGAATTGTATTATACCAATCAATAAATGTTTATAGAACCATGAAGAGTTTCTTTACAAACAGTTTTGTCCATTTATGATATATTCACAGTGACCGCCTATTTAACTGCTAACCTAACGGAAATTAAAAATACATAACGAAGGAAATCTCACAAGGAAAACAGCTGACAATGAATGAAAGACTGAAAGGAAAGGCGAAAGTAAATGTTATCTGTTCTTTCTAGAAACTTTAATATGCATAAAAAATGTTTTCAATAATAATGAAGTGAACAAAACACAGCAGTTGGATAATTAATTTCAAATTTTCAAACTTCCTCAAAAACCACAATAAATATTTTCAGGTAAATGCATTAAATCATTTCTTTACAAACAAATTGTTCTGGTATTAATTTTGCATAGGAATTACAGTTCACAAAGTTTGTATATTTTCTTGACTAAGAAAAAAGAAAAAAAAAAAGAAAAGAAAAAAGCGGCATCAGTTACCAAATTCTAGATTGAAAGAATATTGTTCAAATGAATAGATATATGCGCGTACATGTTTAAGTCGATTAATTAGAAACTCTGTTAAAACACTTGTGTATTTTTTTGCATCAAGTTTGCCAAGGAAGAAAAACAACGAAGATTATAATTAATCTTGCTTTCCAAAAAGAAAAAAAAAGACATTAAATTCTAAAACAGAAAAGAAAAGAAAGCGAGCAAAGATCACAAAAGATTGTCCAATGTCAATCAGCATAATAGAGAAAAAAACGAGAATTAAGAAAAAATAGAAGGTAAATTTATTGAGCAAAATTATGTCGGACATTTTTCTGTTGAAACGCCTTCATACCCGACCTGTTGTCCGGTTGCTAACACGAAAGAAGAAAGCCGCCAATTCAGCCTTAGCAGAAATTAAACTGACAGCACCATTGCGTTACGAGAACACATATCAACTTGAACCTTTGGATTCGCAGCGGTTCGTCTGTCATAGAGTCAAACATTTGATTGTTACGACACTATCAGAAGCGCTAGCGAATACTGTATACGACCCTGTCACTGCTCCTCGACTCTCCATGGAACTGGCTAATGATATAAAAGAGAAACTGAAGCTTTTCAATTGGAAACGTTACAAATTTGTTGTGTACATTCTCATAGGTCAGAATATCTGCCAGTCGTTAATGTCAGCAAGCCGCTGTGTTTGGAGTGAAAACATTGACAACTTTGTGGCGCATACCTATGAAAATGCTAGCTTGTTTGCTGTCTGTTCTGTTTTTGGAACTTACTTTGAATAATTTTAAGCTCCCAACGAAACTGAAAATACTCATACTTCACGTAAGTAACATAGTTACAAATTATTGCTATTCACAGACTATTTTTAACTAATCAATTTAGTAAATTCAACATTTAGGAAGGTTAAAAGAGCACAGGCAAAAGCATTTTTAAAAAATAAGTTTTGTAAATTTTGTGTGACTCGGGACATTTTGTCCTGTTTAGTGTTTGTATCAAATGGTACTAATATTTGTTTTTTTATTTGTTTTCGAAGTATTGTGAACATAGAAATTAACATATAATCGAAGCGAAATAACCAAAAGATATTAACTAGCCATTTCGAAATTACTTTTTAGGTCATTTATGGACATTCATTTTTTCTGTCGGATTTTCCTTTGCTTAAAATCAGTAAATGTAGCAAATAAATAATATTTATTCTCTTAGGCTATGTATAAAATCTTCCAGTTCATAATTTCTTAATTTTGATGCACCTTATTTAGTTATAAACGATTTTCTCTAATAGCCTTCATTGCATTTGTTTCTTGCACATATCTTTGCAAAGTACTAAAGGAGCATTCTACAAACACCAAGAGAGAACACTCGCCAAGCACTGTTGATTTACACGCAATGAAAATATTTCTTCAGAAATTATTAACTTTTACATTAATCCTCTATTCAGTGATATACAATGGTTGACTTGAAAATTATACTAATTATAGAGGTAAATTAAATAGCAAGTAGGTACCACTAAAATGGATACTACATCCACCTTTTTTAAAAATATTTATAAAAAATCAGAGGTTTATTTGATTCAAACGACATTTTCAGTCCCTATTCATTATTGAATGAATTGTAAACTGAATGTATTGCTTCATTAGAAAGATTAATTAAAGCTTTTTCTGGATCTCTGTTTCTTGTCCAATTTTCGTGTGTATTTTTTAATTTGGTGGATGGCCGTGAAATTATTTTATATCCACCAAATGAAACATTTGTTAAAATTGCATTGATCCCATGAAACGCTGTTTTTCTTGAAGACAATAAGGGGTCAATTTTAAGAATTTATATGGGATGACTAGGATTTATTCAAATTTAAAACGCTTTATTTTTAAGATCAATTTATTTTAGCAATTGAATTTCGCCTAATCACCAAATCAAGAAAATATTTAACGTTTCAAAACGAACATTTCAAAAATAGTCCAATTTTGCTGACGAATCATTCAAGAACATTTGATCATAAAATGCCTAAAGCAAATCAATGTGATTAGAAATAAAGATAAAGATCTTTATTTTTGGAAACAGGTTTTTTGTAACCAATAGATTCTTCCTTAAAAGTTTAAAACATAACATTTGCGACAATAAATCTATTTGCCTCTAAGTAATTAATAAATAAATTAATCTATTTTTCTATAAGTAGTTAATAAATAAATAAATCTATTAATAGTTTATAGCAATAAGTAATCAGCAAGTAATCTTTATATTGGTGTCATTATTTGTAATCTCTTTATTAATAATCATACAACCTATATAGAGATTATTCGTAGAATTAGCCATCAAAATATTTTTGAAAATATAGTTTAGAAAATATCTGAAAGTGTATTTCTGCTAACTCAATGGATCTTCGTTTTTCCTTATATCTAAATTTTTGCCTTATAACTAAAATTATATATTAATTCATTCTATCAAAGTGTACTTAATTTTTTCTATTTTCTCAAACTAGATATGTGAAGTAGTTTCCTTGTAATAACATACACATATTTGTTTAAAGACATAAATATTTATGCACTTATGGTTTTATAACATACAATCTAAGCTACATTTTTAGGGGAGAATATTTCACGGTAAAATGCATTATTAAATTTGTTAAGTGTATATGATACTGTGAATTTCTTACTAAAAATAGTATATTTCGGATTGAATTTAATAACTAAGGATATATATGCGAAAAATAATAATTATAATATGAATGCATATTATTTTCATGTGTGCATTTGATAAAATGAAAGTATTAGTATAAATCTATCTATCGCCCGGTTCACACTCCACCCATGTCTATTGAACAAGTTAAGAGGCTCATCTCTTGTTCCCTGTTTAGGATGTGGTTTCCGGCTTTATCTTTTCCAATCTTTTCACTATTAAGTAGCCCCCTGCACATCAGTGGCGTTACCACCTTGCTCGGGGTGATACGATTAAAAAAAATTATAACATCAATGGTTTTATTGATGGTTTTAATGGGAAACAATAAATAAAGCTTGATGTAACTGGCCAGCATTTCACAATGTTTCTTTTGTTAAATGAAATGTAGGACTAGAAATATTAGCCTAAAACGAGATGAAGATGATGGCCAACAAATCTGACAAAAATGATTGTGATGATGTCTAAGTCGAGTTTTATCTGCGATGAACTTGATAAAATATCTTCAGAATATTTCATTTTCCTATTTTATGTCGTGATTTTCTTTAACAGACTTGTTCAGGCATTTTAATCAGCGGTCCGTGTCTGGTTTGCACGCCAATTGGAAACTGTTTTCGATGACAACTCTATCAACAAGTTGTACGGACAGAAATTCAGTTGAACTGTTCGGAGAGAAAAAAAACTTTAATATAAAGTCTTGCTGTTGATTTTTTAAACACTCTGGTAAAAAAATATTTTTTTGTTTTTGCTTTGTTTTGAAAATTGTCTGTTACTATTTTGGTTTTAAAAACAACTCGTCGTCGACCGAGAATTGCAATTTATGAATTTTATTTTATAATGATAAATGAAAATAATTTCACAAGATTCCATAACCTATACTCATCATATATTTAAAGATATTTTAAATATGGTTTAGAGCGAGAGTTTTTCCTAATATAGAGATAGGTTTGTTTAATATTCACGGAAATATGCGGTGTAATTTTCTGAAAAAGATTTCTTTCTACCATTTTCTCAAATAAACTACTTTTGTATTAATAACATATAATGTAACTTACCTTTTACTAGTAGAAGAGAATATTGCACGGTAAAATGCACTAAAAATATTAAATGTATATGATACTGCGAATGTCTTACTAAAAATAGTGTATATCGGATTGACTTAATATTATTGCTGATCCTTTCAAGTGGCAAAACTGACTCACGTTACCAATAATTCATGATACCAGAAGCTTTTTTAGTCTCATCCTTCAGGTATTCATGGACAGAAATAAAGCTGTTCTTTGATTAAAATTTTAAGTGATCATTTTAGATTCTATCTATTTCTTGTAATATGAATATGCATTGAAAAAGCGCCAAACGGTTTTATGCCAACCAGTTTTTCTGGTTTATATTTATATCCTGGGCTATTTTGTGATCTCATCTCTTATTTAGGACCTAATCTGCCTAATTCAATCGGTATTCATGGTTGAAACCTGTTGAGTAAGAGCCAAAGAACAATGAAGGCTGAAAGCAGAAGAAAGGAACAAACTGACCCCCCCACAAAAAAGAAGGAAAATTCAGTTTATTTAAATTATTTTTCACCACCTATGAGCAAATATCTCATTCAAAATAGATTTAATGCTCTCATCTTTAGAGTTAACACCTGTTCGAAAACTTTCTTGTTTCCATGTTTATTTGTTATTTTTAAAAGTAGTTGTGGATTTTAAAAAAAGACATTAGTAATTTCAGAAAATTAACTTAGAAATAACTTGGAGACTTACAAAAGAAATCTTTACTCGAATAATATTTCAGAATGCTGTACAAAAATGTCTTACACAGAAACAGTGTGTAATAACATTGTTTTGCTCTGCTTTTTTTTAAAAATAAAATTATATAATTTAAAATGGTCACTATTTGTGCTATTGTATTGCAAGGATTATCCTTTAGGTCAATGAATGCCGAATGTTTGCTCATAAGGAAACGATTAATCTCATTACCATTACATCTCAACAAGTTTTAAGTAATTCCATTAGCTTTAGTGGACTGAGTAAGTATAATTCGAAGTTGAACATTTCTAAAGAATAGAAATATATATATACAAATTGGAATCAGGCAAAAGGATTTTGATTGCATAAAATATTATTTAAATTGCTGAAACTGTAAAGATTTGTTGTGAACGGCATTGAAGAATATTGCCATACCTCAACATATAATGAACAGAATAACTATTTAATTGTAATATTTGACTTTTAAAGGAAGATAATGTGTATTGTTTAGTCAATTTTATAATAAAATCGTTTGACAAGAAAGCAAAATTATCCTAATAACTCCGCCCTGTTGGTGGTGCTTTAGAATACGCCAACTACACACCCCTCTGCAGAGGATAAAAATTCCCAGAGGGGACTACCTATTTGCTGTGGGTGGCGACTCATGTTTGGGGACGGGATCCTGATGTTTGATGGTTTTAGGAGTTCGGATATATATACTCCTAAACTTCAACACACCACTTGGCCCCTACTTGAGGTAGAAGAGCGCTTGAAGAGGTCCGATCCAATCAACTGGCTGGTTATGTCAAACCCTATATCAGACTAAGAAAACCCGCTCACATTTACTATATCAAACACTAAAGTGATTTAGTGGTGGTTTTAGGGATAATCAGACTGGGAACAAAGGAATCTGACATAAGTGTTTCAACTTTTGAGGGTAGACGATCCCAGATATAACAGGAGCTTGAAACCCTCCTCACGTTGAGTATATCAGTCATTTAGCCCTGGAGGAATTAGGCTCATAGGATTTTCCTCTCACTATCTCCCCCATTAGGGGTTCGGAGGTGGATGGGGAATAAAGACCTGTTGCACACTTTCTTCTAATGAGTGCAGAGCCAGGGATCGAACCACAGACCGTTGGATTTCAATCCAAAGCTCTCCCAGCTGGTTTCTTGCTACGCCTCTTCGTCTTCCTCCTCCACTTTCCTCCTTCCACCTTTTCACTGTTTCTCTCTGCTTCAGCTTCTCGCCAAGAAATTGACGCCACAAAAACTCCCGGGTGAAATCGGTCGGTCGGTTTTATCTATGACACTCTACCCATAATACATTTCCTCAGTCTATAAAAATTCCACTCGGGGGCCTCCTCTCTTTTTTCCTTTAGAATGGGCTGAAGGTGGATTATTAAGACAGCGGTGAGTATTTTTTTTTTCTATATGATGGCGGTGCTTCTTTCTTTGGATCCGATTACTGCCCTGCAAGCCAGACACAAACGAACCCTCTTTTTTCCAGAGCCGCCGCTAGTCTCCCTTTCATGTTCACAAGATCATTGTGTGTTTATTTGTGTGTGCATATATATATATATATATATATATATTTATTGTGTATTTGGGCAACAATCTCCCTTTTATGCAGGTTTCATTATAATGACAGATGAGGTATTATCATTAAGTTTTTTATATAATTTTTCATGTGTTCTTACGATTTTATCTTTTCAGAACTCAATTTATAAAAGAATTATTCAAAGGTTTTGTACTTGCAAGTGCTTTCATCTATACTTTTAGCCATTATCAATAATTTTGTTTTACTTGTAAATAAATATGTGTAACGTTTATGTATATAGTCATGTGTATGTTAAGTTCCGAACGCAGTAAGCACATTGTTACCGTATTTATAATTGATGCTATTAAGAATAGGACTTTTTATTAGTAATACCTCCATTCTTTTTAATCTTCTTTTACATGTAGATTATGCTATTATGTATGTATGTATTGTCAACGAGTATATCACGAATAGGTGTATTTAATGAGATCGGATTGAACTGTTGTAGGAAAGGTGTAATGTCAATTTTCTCGGCAATTTTGTGCTGGTGTGACCAATGTAACTGTTTACCAATTTGGATTGTTGATGAACACAGTTCTCTGCAGTTTTGATTTTGCTGGTGAATTATTATTATTGACGATGAAGTTGGCAGATTTTAATCTTTTGGAATGGATAATTAATTTAATTTTCTTGTTTGAATTAGTCGGTGTTGCATAATTTTGGATGATATTTCGGAGTGATAATATATTTCCCTCCTGTCTTTTGGATTGTTTTTCTTATGTATTAATGTAAGATACTCAATAGTAGATACATCAATATATATGTTGTCGTCGTTTTAGACGGCATAACGGCATAAATATTTTGCAGTCATTTTTGACGGTACGGGCCCACTTGTAATAAATATAGTATTATAACACTATTTGGAGCTACAGGGTTAAAAATAGAAGGAAATACATACAGATAAGCTAAATGAATTTTTTTTCTGTTTTGTTAGAAAAAGGTGAAAAAACCTAAAGTTCCCACGGAGAGGCAGAGTGCAAATGAGGCCCTGTGGTGAATATAGCCAATTGGTTAATGACTGTCTTTTGGTAGTTATCAAAGCACAGGGCTGAATAAAGAATTTTATACAAGCGAAAACTTGAAATAATAAAAACTCTTTAGTGACCAGCCGAAGCTGACGGCGAACGAGACTGCATTATAAACAGGGTCAGAAATAAGAATTTCTTTGTGAATTAAGAATTTGATTAATGACCTGATTAATTAATGACCCTGATAAAAAATTGAGAGAGAGAGATCTGACAAGTTTCTGACAAGGGGACTTGCATAGGATAAATTTTGAAATAAGAATTTAATTAATGACTGCAAGTAAATGCGACCTGAGACGGACGAATCAAATTAGTTGAAGGAGGACTGGTTGATAGTGAACAGAGGTGGAGAAAAAAGGAAGATCTATTAAAATTAAATACACCAAAAATTTCTCAGAAGCAAGTAAGACATCAAACCAACCTCCAATACACCATTATATACAGAAATTACCCAAATAACATCGTTATACATATGAAAATCTAATATCAAATAAATTATGTGGAACACAAGAACTAACACTTTTAATACAAGAATTAAAAAACATTGAAAACATTAAACCCAATTGTAAACTTAGAAACAACCCACTCCACTGAACCAAAACAATGTAAACCCAGCACAAAATTCACTGATACCAACCTCTCAAAGAAAAAACTTCAAAACATCCACACACAGAAAATTGACGGAACAAAAACCAATCAAACCTCAATGCAAAACAAAATCGAAATCCAAAAAGAGAAACAATTAAAAGAAAATAAACAAGACAACAACTCACATAAAGATAATAAAAAGTGAAAAGAACCCAAATCAAAAACGTATAAATACTTAGCGAAGAACAAACTTAAAAACAAGGAAAACAAACAGTATAGAAAGTATGGAAGATATGGAAATAGAAAACGGAAAGCATAGGGTATATCAGGGTCATTAATTAATCAGGTCATTAATCAAATTCTTAAGATCCACTCACTAAAATAAAACAGTTACCACTCAAATAGACAACCAGAATACAAGCTTCATACAATACCACTGTAGATGTGGTAAACCAAACTATAAGGAAATCAAACAACTCCTTACAGATTACAATCCAAATAGAGTATACTCGCAGGAAATCTTTATAAAAAAACTGACATCTCCTTTAAAGAATATGAAGCTTATCACAAAATAAACGTATCAACAATAGAGAATAGGCCAAGTCAGGGTGCTTTAATATTGGTTAAAAAATCAATACCCTGTGAAAAACTACAATTTAGCACAAATCTACTGACCATAGAGTAAAAACATCAATTCCTCGAACAATAACCATATATTTAATTTATATTCCCCCAAAACACAGACTGAATAAGACTGATATAAAAAGATAATTGGCCAACTTCCTACTTCATTTTTACTAATGAGAGATTTTAATGCACACAGCAAGCAGTGAGACTGTAGGAATCCCAATCAAACTGGTAAAATTATAGAATCTATTAGTCATCTACGTATTCTTAATAATCAAATGAACACATACATACACCTAGGTATCGGATCAACATCATCTATTAACCTAACTATATGCTCCCTATCAATTCTTATGGAATTTCAATGGAACGTTCGTGATGACCAATGCAGTAATGACTATTCAGGTATTTTCCTAAATATAATTAAACATTTGCCGGAAGAAAGGAATCTAAAATGCTAACTGGCTAAAATTCAATTAACTCTGCTCATCCCAAATCAGCATAGAAATTCTCAATGAACCAGAAGTCTCATAACACAAAAAACGTGAAAAGCAATACCCAAATTTTCCCTTAAACCTCATACCAAATCAAAAACCAGAATATAGAGAAGCAGTTAAAACCAGGAAAAAATGCTAAAAATATTTTTACACAACCCAACCAAAATCGACCTACAAATCTTCAAGGAAACTCGAGCAAAAGGACGCTGTATAATTAAAAAATCCAAAAGAAAATCTTGGCAAAACTACGTCTCCAGACTAAACAACAAAAATGCAAAAAATAAAATATAGATATAACAAGGAAAATTAATGATAAAGCATCGCAAGCTGAAACTGCACTTAACCAAAAAAATAAATAAATAAATAAAAAATGGAGATAAATTCACGAGAAAAAAGAAATAGATAACACAATAGCAACGGATATTACAGAAATTTCTCTACAAACACTACACTATTAAACTTCGAAAATATAAAAAACATCATGGAACAAGCAAAACTTACAACAATGAATACAATATTTTCTTTTCTATAACAGAAATATAACACTCCATAAACAAAAGCAGAAACTCTGCAACTGTACAGATGCATTACCAATTTTTAGAACACCTACCAGAAAAGTTTCTTTTAATACTCCTCCGAATCTTCAATGTTATATAGTGTTCAAACAAATCTTAAAAATTGTGGCTTGAGTCTCTCATCGTTCCAATTCTTAAACCTGGCAAAGACCATTCCAACCCAACAAACTACCGATTTATTGCATTAACAAGTTGCATTTGCAAGACAATAGAGAGAATGGTAAATGCTTGAATAATGTTGTACCTGGAGAGAAACAATTTCTTTTCTAGCTACCAAAGTGGATTCCGGAAAAAACTAAGGAGTTTCTGAAAGTAATATCAAAACTGAATTGGAGTTCCGACCAAAAAGTATATATACTCAGAATATCGGATCCAAATTAGAATATGGATGCATCATTTACAGTAATGTACATGTAAATTCTATTTTAAAAAGCTACAACCATATAAAATCAAAGACTGAGCTTAAGTCTCTGAGCCTTCCATGCAAAGTCTCTATAAAGAAGCCAATGAATCACCTATATCTCTGAGATGAGGAAAATAATGCCTCCAATATGCACTAAAACTACACTCCAAGCCAAATAAATTAGCATACCAAAAACATATGAACATCAATATATCCAGTTATATAGGAATAAACCAACAGCCATCCATTCATTTGAACTTCAAATTAACGAAGTACTAGAACAAATAAACAAAGATCCTGATAATATAACACCAGTCACAATAATTAAGGTAGCTGCTGATGATCTTGAGATGGATCTACATTCTGTGGTGATTTGGGGTAAGAAGTAGCTTGTAAATTTCAATGCGTCTAAGACCAAGCTGCTGTCTGTCAATCATCACAGGCAACCTCTCCTGTCTTCCATAAGCATCGACCAAACGAGTCTCCCCGAGAGCAATACAGTGCGCCTGCTCGGCCTTACCCTCTCTTCTGATCTCAAGTAGAACCACTACATTGAGTCAATAGCTAAATCCACTGCTAGGAAGGTTGGGTCACTGTGTCGGGCCAGGATGTTTTTCCCGCCTGAAACCATCCTGCATATATACAAATCAACCATTAGTCCATGCATGGAGTACTGCTGCCATATATGGACATGTGCCCTCGCTGTTCATCTCCGTGTTCCTGACAGGCTCCAAAGGAGAATCAGTAATGTGATAGGTACCGACTTGGCGGCTCGACTACAGCCTCTTTCCTACCGATGGGATGTGGCTTCCCTTTGTCTGTTCTATAAATACTTCCATGGCTTCTACTCCAACGAACTTAAGTCACTGGTGCCTCTGCAACTGGTGTTTACTCGTGCAACCAGACTGGCAACTGGGTCTCACCCATTCACAGATCAACTAAATGCAGACAACAATTCTACTGCTGCAGCTTCTTTTCTCGTACTTCCCGCCTTTCCTTATCCTGGTTTTCCTGACAGCTACAACATCCAGGAATTTAAATGCAAGGTCAATACTCATCTCTTAATTACTTGACTCTAGTTCTTTCTTCACCACCCTGTATATCCTTTCATTTCTTTCCACCTCTGCAACTGTCATCACACCTGTATTCCCTTCCTTCTCTTGCTCCTTTCTAACTGGTTCGTCCTTCTCTTCACTCTCCTCTAATCGTTTTACTCTCATGTAGCCCCCTGCACATCAGTGGCGTTACCGCCTTGCTCGGAATGATATGATTAAAAAAAAGTTCCATGAACAATCTTCAAACCACATTTAGATATCACGTTGGCACAAAGAAAAGCAAAGAAACAATCAACAAAAGTATGTACAGAGAATGGATAAAAATCCTAGATAAAATAAGCAAAGCAGCCACAAACAGACAAATTCATGAACAAATCAGGCTACCAAATATACAGCTGAACTATATAACAATAAAATGGTACTTAAAATGATAGAAAATACAGAATATAGGAAGTTATAGTATTCTCAAACTCCCTAACTAGTTTAACAGCAATTAAAGAAAAGAACACAAGTCATACCTATATTCAATAAATCCTTATTAGTTAATAAAGCACAAAACAATAATATTTGCTTGTTTTTATAAGACATATAATCACTAAGGGAAATTATGAAGCCGACACACTAGCAAAAGAGGAAACGAAGATGAAAATAGCCAGCATCAAATTCCCATATACAGATTGCAAAAACAAAATTATATAACATATCAAAAGAAAATGACAAGCAATTTGGGATATATTCTCAAACAATAAAATATATGGATATCAGCCGACAATAAGAAAGGAGAATATAGTCATTAGCTGACCGTAGACAAGACATAGGGCTCAGTAAAATAAGAAGTGAACACACTCACCTGACACGCGCACACATGCTGAGAAACTACATCTCAGTGTACCCATTTCAACCAATTTCTCACCATCAAGCATATCTTGAAAGAATGGAAAAAATACGTAATAACTTTTACCAAGCACAAAACCTTAATATTTTCTTGAAAAAATATACTCCCTGCCCAAATAATAGGATATCTGAAGAAAATAAAAAGCTTCCAGCTTCTATAGAAAATAGAGCTTGGACTTTCAATCATAGAACTTACGTTTTTAATTACTCCCGAACAATACAACTTGTGATATATTGAAAACAATTTTATAAAACCTCACAACCACTTGAAACGTTTTGAAATATTGCTGAAAAAATCCAGTTTCAACATTAAATGACCATGCATATGCTAGTAAAACCAATACACAATCATTGTAACAACTGTACATCTTTTGAATTTATTTTATTTAACGCATATATGAATACACTCATACAAACATCATGAGTTCAATTCCTGTATGAGTATCTTGTTCTAATTTAAAATTTAAGTGTTTTTTCCTCTTCTTGATTAGCAAAAATAAATTAGGTGTTATTCATTGTGAGTAGTAATCTTTTGTTTTTCATACAGAAGTTGCTCACAAGTGCCACAAATGTTAGAAAAATAAGTAGTCATACGTTTTAAGAAATTTATCTTTGCTAAAACTTTATCGAAAACGCAGTAGGATTAATTAGAAACAATTGCAAACATTCACATTGGCAGGAACAGTGATTTGATATGAATTATTTGTCCATGGCAGTAACTATTTAGTGGTGAAAAGGAAAAGTTTTTTTCATCATTTTGTTTGTGTCGGATTTCACATTATCACGATGCGAAGTTCAGATAGGATTGTCGTTTCCCCTCTCTTCTCTTTCAAGGATCAATCGCCCCAACGTTCAATCGAAAGGTGAGAACTTTGCTATACTTTTTTCTAGTAGAAGGGTGTAATTTTTTAAAACTAAAAATAAACACTGATCAATTTAAGCAGAGTGCAAAGAAATATGAAAATTGAAACAAAGAAACAGACCAGAAAAATGTAGAAAAATGTATTCGGGCGATTATTTCATAAGATTTGTCCAATATTTTCTATTCAGGTCAACAGACACAGAAAGTCGGTAAGGTAAATAAGTTCCTTAAAAGAAAACAAAAAAGAAAAAACAAAAAAATGATGAATAAGAATTGTTGACCCAGAATTAAGTTCCAGATTCGAAACTGAATTATAGACTTAGATGGGAATTATTGCGGAACTGAAAATTAACCGTAGCATTTAACAAGAGAATTAATTAGGGACCATGTTGAAAGTTAAAAATTACCTTTTAAATTGACATAAAAATGAAAGAGAATTGCCCCTAAAAGATGTTAAATTGTATTATTCTAAGTTAGTTGACGAAACCAACTCAAATCATATTGATTCTTTTGCTTCTGCGATTTGTTTGCTGAAGCAAAGATTTGAGGAATAAACTATTATAAATTAGAATCAAGAGAAAAAGAGTAGGAAAACGTTACAAACACCTGTGGGAGTTCAACCATGATACGGTGTGAATTGTTAGACATATGTTCGTCTCTTTATGAATGTATGAGAGTCTTCGAAAGTAAAGCATTTTGAAATCTGCACAGAACGTTACAAACATCGCTGTTGCCACTGCTGAAATGCTTTGTAAATAACAATCTCATAGTTATAATAGTCAACATATTTTAATTTGTTATTAAAGATATTCCTTATAGCACCAGCAAAATATATTTATTTAAATATCAATTTATAATCCATTAATAATTTTATACAAATCAAGAATGTATATCTGTGAATTTCTTCTCTTAGATAATTGGATTAAATTAAAATAAACATTGTATATTATCTTCTTTTGTACTAAGAAAGTAAAAGGTGACTTATTTAAGAATTGGATTTTAAGCCATAAACAATGTTTGTGTTGCATGCACGATATGAGAAGTCAATGAGGAAATGCTTACAAGCTATATACTTAAAACATACACATAGAATAAAACGCAAGGACTTTTAAAATCAACGTAGTGAACTTTTCAGGAGGTGATGTTTACAGTATGAATATATTATTAAACTAGTTATTTGATACTATTATCTCATTGTCATCTACAATCCACTGATTGTCATGAAAATACAATCTAACCGTTTGACCCTTCCATTTATCTTTTTAGTATCTGTTTGACAGAATCGCGCTTACAATGTACGCGCTTACAATATATGCAAAGAATATTCTACGCACAAGTTAATTGTGTGAACTGTTAAGGAGAAAATTCTATTTGTATTAGATATGAAAAGAAGAATAGTTTTATCAGATGCTTTCATTTATTTGGAAAGTTAAGTTTTTAATTTAAAAGAACTTAAAATGATAGTTGTGAGAATATTTGCAAATGAAATTTTTAATTAAATTCTGATTAATTACATTGTTTGAATATTGTTAGTACAAGTATAAATCATATTTAGATTATTGTAACATTGCGGATGTAGAACAAAGTAGAGTAATTTAAACTTGGACGAGAAGATAATTATTGCTTAACTAATAAACAGCCACATAAATTGTTGGAAATGTATTTCTGAAATAAGATATAGTTGAAAGGTTCGGTCTACGGTCACAAGTACCATCAGAAAAAGGTTAAAAAGCAAGCTGTGTTAGGGTATTTTCATTAGTTCTTAAATTGAATAATCGACAACGAACAAAAAGGTAAGATTTTCTGGTAAAAACGAACCCTCCCTCCAAGATTCTTTATTGAGGTTTTTGTCTTGGTAAGCAAAAATATGGACTAAGAAATAGATAGATTAGTAAAGCTCTTTCACTCATTGTGCCTTCTTAGTCGCTAACGAGTGGTCAATAACATTTCCACATTAGAGAGATTAAAATTTGGCCAATACAAACTGCAACCGTTATAACATTTTTTATTAAAAATACTTTCGCCTGATGAGAGGTGATTTTTAACTTTCAGTGAGAAATCAAGATGATGCGACTTTGAAGAATTGGTTTGAAGACAGCAGATGCGACCCACTGCTAAGCGACGACCATAGTTCGCCAAACATTAGTTCGAACCACAGAGGATGTAGTGATAATGATAGTGCAACAATATGTGTTGGATTACTTTTGGAAGCTTCTACAATTGATTTTGTTTTTACAGAATTTCGTACTAATCCAAAAGTAGAAAATTATTTTAAAAAATAAAAATCAGTGGAACATTATTAATTGAAAAAGAATTTTAAAAGTTATAAAATATATTAGAAGACATTAAACATAACAAATGTTTAATTATTAGATGTGAAATTTTGAATATAAATTGGAATTTTTTATTATAATTTTCCACCTGAGGATGATTGAGTGAAAAATATAAAGAAAATAATAAAAAAGGAAAAAGTTTTGTATTTTACTGTTTCATTCACATACTCCTGTTATTACTATATAATTTCTTGTTCACCGAAGAACATGTCGATCACTCAGAACATATTAGCTGCACCAGCAAAACATTCTCCAAGTACCAATTCATAAAACGTCTTTGGATTAATTATATACAACATAAATGTAACAAATGTGTCAATTATTTGGTCAATATTTTCAAACAGACATATTATCATAGCATTAGTAGGTCTTCATTCAGCTGAAGCCACTAAAGAAGCGCCCTGCAGAATATGTAGGAAGACTGGAAGATGCCAGCGGTTTTGTTGCAGTCTTCCATGAAGAGAAACTTTTTAAAATCTTAACATCAGACAGAGTTACATGTGAAACTGACAGATGTGTATGAACAATGACAAAACTGTGTCGAGTGCAACAAATTGACTATGACTATAGGACACATCTTGCCGCCTTGACAAAGTATGTCTTGCCCGTTACCATTGCACTCCTTTTCTACAATAAATTTATCCAGGCAGGAATAATAAGTACATATACGATGGTAGTCTTTTGCAGTTTAATCTATTGACACTTGTGTTACTGATTCATCACTGTGTTTAGAATCGACGAAACCACTTCTCTGTGGAACTCTTGCTTCCGTCAATGGCAAGTGTGTTATTTTGGAAGTTTTTTTTTCCGATAGTTTCACTCATGTTCACAAAGCATTTCCAAAGACTTTCTACGTTTTCATTTCTGACGTTAATAAGAACAACTTTTGTTAGTGTATTTTTCATATAGCTAGTATAATATATAGTCTTTCCATGGAGGGCTGACGCTGTTTGTAGATTGATAATACTATTTTTACCACAACCAAATCAAATTATGAAGTTTGAATCACATATCGCATTCAACAATGCCTTGCTATCTGTAGATATTTTGGAGGCTTGATCATTTGTCAAGTTTCGCAATGCCTGTAAAGGCAATTACTTTATCGTGGCTTTTAATTTTTCATATCTACACGAACATTTTGTTATACTTAAAGATTTAAATGTCCATGAGATCTCAAAGAGTGTACGACTTTTGGAACTGGTCTTTCGGAAGTTGTAGAAACTGTAAGAATTCTTAAACCATTGGAGAAAGTTTTAGTTTCTGTCATTGTTTGTGGTTAGCAAGATTTTAAATATCATTCACTCCAAGCAAGGCAATAAAACCAATAAGACGCAAGGGGGTTACTGAATGTTAGAGAATGAGAGATAAACACAATTACCGAAAGAGAACAATAAATGAACAGGAATTAAGAAGGTAACGATTGACATTGCATTTAAAGTTTTGAAAATCAAAGTTAACTTGGAAGCAAGAAGCCGAAAAACAGCTCAACAAACGAGAAATGCGTTAGAACAAGCTATTAGCATATGGCGGTTACATCTAGCCGTTTCAACTGTAAAATTATGAGACTGTGCTACCAATCTAGTAATGCGCTTAAATTCATAAAGTCATGGTACCATAGAAGAAAATTCATCAGAACAATTGTCATGAAAATATTTGCAGAAAAGGCACAGGGAAGCTAAGTTACGGTGTTGGGAAAGTGACTGAAGCTGAAATGCCAGGTCAGGACCAATAACTTTGCAGATTCTTCTTTGGATTTTATCAAGAGTCTATAAATATATAAAAAAAACACCATACCAGTTGTTTCAACAATATACAAAGCAAGGACGAATGGAATACTTATAAATACGTAAGAGATTCTGGTGAGAAAAATTGTCTACCAAGAGAGCGAATCAATTTTCATAGCAGCAGCAGCAGCAGACCTACCAACTGATTCAATATAATTATGCCGTTTCATGTCAAATTAACAAGTCATCTCTTGTCCCAGTTAACAACAGAATTTAGAAGTTTCTCATAGATGACAAATGTAGAACACTTTCAGTCTTGTTGCCGAACGAAAGATTACCATCGCATATCTGTTTATTATTTGTAGCATGTTTTCGTTGCAAGTATAGCTAAATCTTTGAGTCTTTGAATTTATCTATATCTGCCCTGAAAATCTACAACAAAAACCTCTAGAAAAGTGACCAGTAGAACACAAACCCCCACAAACCCACTCGTTATTGCAAAACATTGTACGAATACTTATTAAACAGTAAAGAATATAATATACTGCCTCCGAACTAATGTAATGTAGTGTACGAAATGAAATAGAAAAACGTATATAGCAGTAACAGAAGGACCCACGAAACCACATAAACCATTTTAAGAACAAAAATGTAAACAACACGGCTCTATCAAAATATAAAACTCAACCAATTAACACCAAAATGGGAAATAAGAAAAATAGAACCAGTTTACAAGAAAACATCAAAACAATGTAACCTTTGCGTAAAAAAGAAATTAGAAATAATCATTTTTCCAAAACAATATAACCTCCTAAACAAAAGATAAGAGATCATTTCAATCTGTAGACACGAAAAACAAATTCCTACGACTCTACCTACACAACATAAATAAAATGACTAAATAAATTTCTATAACTTCAAGCTTTGCTTCAAGCATCAAAATTTAAGACTGAAGAAAATATTCAATAAAAGATAAATAAAATTTGTAAACAAATTTAAAATAACAAATAAACAAAATATGCAACCTAATGGTTATGATCATAATTAACCTAAACATTAGCTTTAAACAAGCGAACTGCCAGGAAATAGCTTTCTAGATACTAAATGGTTCACATATAGAACCTACAAAAGTGTAGCAACACATGTTTTGAAGATTTCTTCAACTGTGAAACCTGCAATCACCATGAAGAATTGGTGCTTATATCTGTATTTACAAACACACACACACTCTCTCTCCCATATTGAACACGCGCACCTCATAAATATATCAAATTCTAAACTCTCCTTTACACTTTCTCTCAGGATTTCGACAGGGAACTTTACAGCGCCCCTTTATTTGTACGTGCAAAAGTTACCAGTGTCCTCTCTTGAAAAATAAAGATGAAACATATAGTTGCAAATCAGTTTTAATACGTGCTGAAAACTTTAGCAAAAGCGTAATATAATTAGACTATGAACAGTTTGTAGAAACTTAACAAAGAAAAGCTGATAAGAAGAAAAAAATTGAAGTCATTGATCTAGGTAACGTTGTTTCATCTGAAAGCATGTGTGAAAGTACTATTTTTAGTATTTAGCCCACATTAAATATCCAACACTCATGCCAAGTCCGCCCGTTTAAGCAGTAGAAAGAACGCTTGAAAGACGTCAAACGTAAACATCTCTTTTGTTTTCAAGAAAGTCACCAAGGTAACAGGTAAATACAATAAAGTACATGAAAGGATGTGAGTAACAATAGTAAAAAAATAAACTAAGGTTATTTCTTCCATCAAGTTTTTGGATTTATGTCAATGAAGTCTTAGGAAATATATCTTTGTGTAGAGTTAATAAAAATAACATCATGGTGAATTTCTTCTTGAACAAGAAAGTCGTGTTTAAATTTAAGTACAATATTTTGCAAAAAAGTCTCATCGCAAGTGACAGTTTAAGACACTTGCGAAATCTGCGACACTATTTAGGTATCTCCAGTAATTCGAGGGAAAAACAGCATAGCGTAATGAAAAAGGCCACAAACTTAATGAAAATAAGGTTTTATCGTAAAAATGTTCATGCTATATTTAGAAGAAAGACCAAAGTATTTTTAATTATTTAAATTTTTTTTTAATCCTTTCTAATACGTTCGAAATTTTGGTTAAAATCTTGTTTTGTTTGTCATCGCTTACTCCAACGATTAACATTGATTTTTTGCGCGTTTTTTTTTTCGTAGCAAGCACATTAATTTGGAAATTCTTGTAAAAATCAAATAATAATCCGATTTTAATGAAATTTTCAGGACTTATTCACAAAGGAATAAAATTATTAAAAAAATTTTCTTAGAAAATATTGGTAAAAATTTTTTCTTAATGTATTAAGATATTACTGATGTCAACAGTAGAATAATTTCCGGTGGTACAAAATTATAAAACTTACATCATACGAAGAAAGGCAGTTACAGTGATAATCTTTGAATAATGTCAACAAGTTTTATGGAGTGGTCAAAGTTAACCAGCATTAATTATTATTTCAGGACTGATTTGACTTTTTTATCTTATTGTTTATAGATTTTATAATTTAATCCAAGCATAATTTTGTTTCCTTTTATGAAAGACAAACCTTTATTAAGAGACAAGCACATCACTGGGGAAATGAAAGACAGGAACTTATAATGGATATTTGAAACTTTTCTGAGAAAAAAAAAACTTACACTTGAAACTTTTACATTAATAAATACAAATCAAGCCACAACCGCAAAAACGTCACAACTGTGTAAAAATATCGTTTTGCTAAGAGTTTTCAACTTCTTAATAGCTATGAAATTGGTGTTTTAATCTTTTTAGCTGTTGAATTTTCTTTCTTACTATAACAGTCAGTAACCGACCAAAAGTTCTGTTTTCGAGGTCTTTTATTTTGCAAGTTTAAGTGTGCTGACAAATTATCAGAAACACTGTATACAGTGATGACGTTATCATAGAAGCAAGTGTAAGAATATTCATCGATTAATTCAAAATTATAAAACGTGAAGCCGAAAATGATCAATAGTATTTGCTTAATTTTTCATAGATAATCGGTAAAAAAACCTATCAATTAAACTCAAAACCTGTTACTATTTATAGAAGTCAATTCAAGAGAACGTTCAAGAAGATTTGGCGTTGGACAAAATAACATTCACCAAAAGAATAATTAAAAAACTGAATTAGTAGCTGCGTTACTCTTCTATTGATTATATGAACATAATTATAAAAAAAATAACCATCAGTTGTAAAAAGACATAATGTATGTTTATAAGCAAGAGAAATATCTCAAGGCACATGCTACGAATGGAAGACATCAGTCAATCAAATATAGAATTTTTAACTGTTTGCATTTTAACAAACGATGGAAAATATGACAGTAATCTGAAGGCTAATTGGGCTAGAGAAAGCTGCATTCCAAAACGTAAAAAAGGTATTAAGAAACAAGGAAATTTCGTTTGAAACAAAATGCTTAACTGTTATGTAATATGCATTCTCCTATATGTCAGTAAATATTGAACAATTTCCATATCGATGAAAAGGAGACTTGAGACAACAGTGACATGTTTCTACAGAAGGATGCTGAGAATGCCATGGCCAGAGGCATGTGAGCAACAAGAAGGTTTTGAGTAAAATAAAAGTAAAAAGGACTTATGCTAACTATCAGAAAGTGATAGTTGAAATTTTTCGTACTCAGAATGAAAAAAAAAAGACTTGAAGAATTTGACACTCACAGGACAGATTAAAGGTAAGCGATCCAGAAGGAAACAACGAGTTACCTATGCAACGAGCTTGTGTAAATGAAAAACAGAAGAACCGAGAGATACAGTAAAAAGACAAACATTACAAAGAGCTACAAAGGATAAGAAGTTGAGGAGAGCCATAATCGCCGCATAGAAGCAAAAGAAAAGTGCTTGTGACTGTCTATATATTGGCATTTAAGTTTTTTTGTTGAAACATACATATTTTAGTTGGAATCGACTGAGAAATGAAAGTATAACCCATTGCTTCTTCAGTATTACCAAGAAATTAAGTACCATTTTTAACATTTCTTTTTGAACGTTTACTATAAATATTCGGTTCAAATTTGAAGCTAGGTTCAAGATAAGACCGAGGACTGACTTTTTGTCCATCTATCGGGGTTGTTTCAAAATAAGGCCAAAGACTGTCTTTTCGTGCGTCTGTCTGAGTTGTAAGGATAAGGACTCTGTTTTTGTCGTATGTTTCGGCGATTGCATCAAAACAGTCTAAGGTTAATTGACATTGACAGAAGACTAATAAAGGGAGTACGTATATTTATGAGACACAGCTTTCGGTAAAGTGATCTGCATATAAATTCATTTGAGAATAAGCTTGAAGCAATGTATCAGGAATGAACTAGCGTTATTCAATTACAATTATATACTGGTTGTGACCTCGTCACCAAGTTGTTGTGGTCCGTTGGGTTCAGAAATAAAGACACAAAGACGGAAGGGTGTTAAAAAATATACCATAAAGACAGTAGTACAAACATATACCAATGAATGATTATTAGCTCAGCTATCAGATTTATGCCGGAATAGATTCCACTCTCTCTACCCCAGGATTTATTGGTCATCAGTAACTATCTTATAGCTAGCTAATCAGAATCACGACCCAATCACTCTTTACAATTTCCGATTCACCATAAGATCGCATCCATCGTCAAGCAATCCACCATCCACCAAAATACTTCATATTTTCAGGGAACCTAAAAAAGAATCCCCACATGAATTAAAAAAATTCTTTATATATAATATGCGTACAAAAATATATAAAAATATGTGAATGATACTTAATCAAAGGGGAGGGAACATGAAATCAAAAATACAAACAAAAAATAAATAAATTGATGTTAGTTGAACCCGTTCAACCCACAAAAATAAAGAGGCCGCTGTATTTTGTTTTTATGAGAAAATCAAGAAACTCTCTTGCTAAAGAAGATAGCAAGGAGAAAAATTAAATACAGCTTGGGGGAATAGAAAATTCTGATGTAGTCGAGATGAAACAACGGGATAAAAAAACCGGGAGAGGTTGGGAACCTCGATATAACAAAAGACGAAGCCTGTAACAGGCAAGTAACAACATCTATTCACATGAAGCACACAAGAAGAGACTTACCTTAACCAGGGGAGGGTTCCACAGGAAAACACCCCGATGCGACAAGGAGACCCAAAAGAGAAAATCAAGGCTAGCCCCGTTCAGGCGAACCAGGCTCACCCACCTTTCGTTGAAATTTGTCGAAATCAGTCACTTTCTATCAGTTCTAATCTTTATTTTGAGATGATGCTCAAAATATCAGATTAGATGCTGATGAGAAAGACGTTGACCCCGCAAGACTTCCTCCATTCGCGTCGTCCAAATCATCATTCGGACCATGACCAGCAGCGACAGAAACACCATCCGTTTCACCTCAGGATACAGGGGTGACACATTGTCATACGCGTATGCACGATCAATGAGCATAAGCTTTTAGGGAGCGATACGAACCGTCAACTCACCGACACGGTCCCATAGAGAGCGAAAATGGGAACAATGGTAGAAGGCGTGCGAAGTTGTTTCTTCCAGACCAAGGTTACAAAGTTCACAAGCTAGCAAATCCGTTAGGCCCCATATGGAGGCTTTGTCATTGAGAAACAGCTGATTCCGAACCAGTCACCAGGTAAGCGAAAACTCAGGGTTGCTGAGGTAATCCGCCGCTGGTGCCCAAGACCAAAACGAGCGAAACTAGTTCTCCGACAAGCGGAGCGCGTCACATAGCGGATTAATCGCGACACCCTCCATTAATCCCTGATAGAAGACTTACCTAGGCCGAGAAAGATCACTGGATCAAGGAATGACCCGCAAGGCACTCTAGAAGGAAACTCGATTGATCCCGAGGCTTACGACAACGCTCTCGCCTCGATATAGGGGGGGGTGAGATAGTAAGGCCCGGGAACGCGTCCCTCACAACCCCGCCAACACAGTCTCCCATCAACGCGCGGAGTAGGAAAGCCAGCATCGAGGCGAGCTTGTGACTTGCCAAGTGTGGTATTCTCAGCCCTCCATGACACAGACGTTGGGCACAGACTTCTCTGTCGACCTGATGTTTACGTTCCCGCCCATAAAATGGAGGATAGCAAACGTTCGATCGCCTTCTTACGCTCCTTACAGAGAGGAAGTGCAGACAAACGGTAAAGGACAAGAGGAAGACGTAAAGGGCACACGTCTCTGCTCCACCCTTTAAGAACAACCCCCTCTGACACCATCCGAACCGCCGCGTCGACCTTCTCCTGTACTTCTGACCAATTTTTCTCCAGCTGAAGGTCGGGCCCAGACCACACCCCGAGAATGCGGAGAGGGCCGCCCGTCCAACCAAAAGTTCCTGGAAGAGAGACCTTCTTCCAGGCACCTAACCGCAAGCCGGAAGACATGTCGCGGTTAATCTTAGCCACTTTGACCTGTTCGTACCGTTCAATCGCCTTCAGTACCACCTTAATGTCGCTGCGGCACGACACGAAAGCAGTTACGTCATTGGCGTACACGGAAACCCTGGCTCAAGCCCCACCAGGAACAGCGATTCCACGTAGGGCCGGACTGCACGCCCTGTCCCTCAATTTTGCAAAGGAGAGGCTCCAACGCCAAAGCGTAAAGTCTGTGCGACAATAGACAACCTTGGCGGACCGACAGCGCAAAAGCGCAAAAGCGCGCGACAGCTTCCCGTTCACCTGTACCCCAGCCATTGGTGAACGATACAGGAGGCTAATCCAGCGGCAGAAGTCGGGTGCGAATCCGGTAGCCTGCAGGACAGCAGCCAGGTAGCGATGATCAACGCTATCAAATGCCTTGGACAGATTCAAATTGAGCAGCGCGGCTTCTTCGTCGTCTTTTACACCCTCTAAGATCGTGCGGACCAGATGCAAGTTGCACTGAATTGTTCGGCCCTTCACAGCACAAGTCTGCTCAGGTCCCAACAGAATTTCGGCAACTAACTGCAAACGCTCCGTCAGGATCTTGGCCATAATCTTTAACTCTGTGTTTAGAAGAGTTATGAGCCTGTAGCCATCTAAATCCCTCCCAACATCCTTACCTTTTCTCAACAGCGTGACCACACCCCTGGTGATCCGGTTGGGGATGGACCCCTGCCGATACCAGTTGTTGAACACGACAGTCAAAATCGGGACAAAGATGTGCAACAGCCTCAAGTTCAATTCATAAGGCAAACCATCCAGACCTGGAGAATTGCCACTGCCGACCTTCTTCAAAGCCGCGTAGACTTTGCCCTCCGTAATCTCTTCCTCACAGCTAGCTGCTTCAGCCGGTACAAGCCGAGGGAAGTCATCCAAATAGCTGCGAAATTCTTCATTACGGAGACCAGGCTCCTTGGCAAAGCGGTTCTTGAAATGCATCCGAAATGCCTCGCACATGTCGTTGATCGACCTCAGAGTTCGCCCCTCCGGGGTTTGTACCTCTGAAATGCATCGATCGCCTCCTCGACGAATCTCATTCTTGTGCAATTCTGCGCACATGTTCACAGTTTCGGAAGACATCTTAATTTATGGCTAATTACCTGACCCATATAGTGCTTGCTAGCCAAACACTCCATGGCCTCCCTAGATATGGCTATCTCTAGGAGATCCCCCATCCTCCGCTCGGATCATGCTATCTTTAAGAGCCTTCAACCTGCTAGCGTTATCTAGTGCGAGCCGTTGGCTTAATTCGGTGGTGAAGGACCTAATCCTATCCTTAAGCCTCTCTCACCACTTATTCCTGATAACCGGCGCCATTAGTTCCCGATGCAATAGTTTAATCGACTGCTTCCAAAAGTCCCGCCTGTCCTGTAAGGACAGATTGAACTTCTAGTAGCCAGCCGTACTACGCCTAGTGTCTGACGCCACCCGGGCACAGAAGAGTCTGTGGTCCGAGTAGCCTAACCAGTGGAACGTAGGGCAATCTAAAAGATATATGTCGGCTTCTCTGACTACATTCTGTTCAGGTAACTAACCACCTGGGTATACGGCCAAGAGCCCAGGTTCACATCTTCCCACCCGGGTGATCGACCCGGTATCTATCGACGAGATCGAATTCGTTGATCAGAAAAACCAGGCTACGATCACGCAACCTCCAGCTAGCTCCCCGTCCCCTGTGTAGCTTGGGGTCTAGCATAACATTCCAGTTTCCCACTAAAACTAGGCACGTTGAATCCACCAAGAAAGGCTCCAACTACCGAAAAAACGAGACACGCTCTTCCAGTCGTTGGACGCATATACCGCAACCGGCCAAAACGAGCTGCTTTTCACCCCAATATCGGCCACGATCAACCGGCGCACGACACTGACATGAACAAGGTACACCTTCGCTTCCAGGGTTGTCTGACCAGCAAAGAAACTTCTCTGGTCTGCCGATCCCCATATACTGAATAGACGACAAAGTCACTAGACACAAAGTGAGTCTATTGACAACATCCACACCGAGTGACAAGAGTTCCGAAAGCAGGCGGACAGCCTTACTCCGAACCCTCAAACCCCTGGCATTCAAGCTGGCTATGTTGATAGACATCAATTATGCTTGAAAAATAGAAAAGAAGAAACTTTAATAGCATACAGGATGAAAATCTTTGGTATTAAGGACTCCGACGGATTGTTCAAGGCTTCCGGTTCTGATATCAGACGTAATTCGTCCGTCAACGATAATACCGCCGACGTTTGTAGGGTATAGTAGCTTTAATGCCATATATAAGGAGAGATGGAGCAACACCGGGACCCTCCCTGCGCAAAGTTTGGCCATTTTTCTTAATTTCGGGGTGCCAGTCCTAGCCATAGCGATATTTGTGAAATGTTCCTTGACTGCTGCGAAGTGGTCCCACACCTTCATGTTGCCCCCGGTGTTCCGGGTAAGTGTAATTACACCGGGAGCATGTGGAAAGTTCCGTGAATCCTCTGTCGATGGAAAATCGACAGAGGAAAGTTTGAAGAGGGGCCTCAGTAGACTTCATTTATGATTGGATCGCCTCCACCTTGGGGAAGGATTTCTTTTTCTTGGGAGGGATGAGAGATGTAATTGGTGATTTGATTGGGAGGTGAGTGGGATAAGCGCAGGGAAGGGAGACGGTGGAAATTTTTGGGGGGAGCAGGGGAGGCTCTGGACCTTACTGGCATACGTTGGTCTCTATGGTGAGATAGGGATGGAAACTGATCTTGTTGGTGCTTCGGTCTTCTCCGTCCTACCCAATCGAGAGATTATCTCCTGTTTGCCGGCGCTTTTCTTTGGTTCCTCATCTTCTTTTCCTCTCTTTAATGTGGAAGACCGGGGTACAGGCATCTCCTGCACCCCCATCATCTCCTCGTCCTTGTGAACGGATTGCTGATGCCGTTCTCCGTCCCCCTTTGCTGCCGTTCTTCTTTGGGCCGCTTTGGCTTCTGTGGTGATTGTTTCGTCTTCTTTTTGTCATGCAGTTGAGGTGTGTCCCTTACTTTAGGGTTCTTCCGTCCGTCCGGCCACTTGCCACTCTCCTTCTGGCTTGTCGTCCTTCCTTGTCTCCTCGGTTGTAGGTACGGTCTTGGGCTCTTGGGCTCCTGGGTCTTTGGTGCAGGATTCTTTCGCCAAATGACCCGATGCACCGCAGATCCAACAATAAGGCCTTCTGCCTTCCACGATAACGTATAGCAGTCTTCCTCGGCTGATCAATACATTTGGGATTTCGCTAAAATTCTTACGGGATAATGTCACTAGCAATATGACATCACCCGTAAGGAAGCCAGCCTTGCTTATAACAGCCGCCACCTGCCTATATTGGGAGAAAAAGACTCCCAGGTGGTCCTCCATTATATCCATGAGCACTACGTGCAAGATAATGCGGGTTTTGCGAGTGCCTATGTACTCCGTTTGGAGACGAAGCGCTTTTGTGGTTAAAATGGCTCCAGCCAGCTGCTTTGCCTCCTCCTCTGTAAGCAGCAGGATGTCCCACATTGCATGACTTTTCTTGGCAACCATCTTGGCCTGTATCTTGTGGCTCTTTATGGCCTCTTCTATGGATTCCCTGCTAACCCCAACAAACTTATAGGTTTTTGGGTCCTTTGTTAGCAGAGAAATGATCCGCATTTCCACGACCTTCAAGGTTTCCGGAACAGTTAAAAGTTCATTTCCGGAGATAAAGTCCCGATATTTTATAGAGGTATAATAGGCCTCGTCCTTTTTGGGAGGCTTCACGCCTCCCCATGCCGCTGTAGACAGCACTGGCGAATCTCGTATTTGCGGGGCTTTCGCCATCATTGGTGGTACGTTTCCAACAGGTATTTATCCTTGTGTTGCTTGCTGGCAACTGGACTAATAGAAAAGAAAGCAAAAATGCTTTAAGCGCAACTAGCGTCCAGTTGCCAGACACAAAAATTTGAGCTGTAACAATACAGTCCTCGGGTATAAATAATAACAAAAGAAAGAACAAAGATTCCACTCTCTCTACCACTCTACTTCTACAAATCAGAACTGCTACTTTTATATATTTTGAACGAGTTCATGTATTATATGGGTGAGTCCCCATAACACCCCCTCCCAAGTATTAACTCCGCAAGGAGTTTTAATATTTTTTTCTTTTTGTATTTACGATGATAAAGGCCGTCACTTTTCTTAAACGTCGAAGGTGAAGAATCATGATATTCTTTGAACGCCGCATTAATCCCCGTCGAGAAATCGGCGCAAACCCGAATCTCGATTGACTTTTTCTTCACATAGCCAGTCGATGAAGCCGATTGACTGTACACAATTTTCGTCGAGTTCCTCATTTATTTTTGGAAAAGATGTGAAAGGCACATTACGTTTTTTCTTAAACATTGGTTGGATGTCATCTTTTAACTAGAATTTTACCGTCATCTTATTACACTGACCAAAGCCCCTAGATTAAACTTCCGGAAAAGTTTCTCAAATTTTTTTATTAAATTATTTACCTTGGTGGTCAGGGTTTTTAGTTTTTGGCAAAATTAATTAATTGGCATATCCCACAACTTAAATTTCTCCAACCAGTTGGTGCCAAATAAATTTTCTGTATTTTTTAATACAAATGTCTTTAGTTTTAAGGCCCTTCCTTGAAATGTTACATTCGTGATGAGTTCTCCCGTAAACTTAATTTCCTCCCCTGTCTCGAACCTGGCCATTTTATTAGTTCTTAGCAAGGTTGGTTTTCCCAACTTTTCCCAAGTGTGTAGATTTATGATTGTTAAATATGAACCAGAATCCAACTTCATTTTATATATTCATTTAGGATTTGTACTTGCATGTACTTTCTAATATTTAACCCGTCTTGTTAATCTGCTTTTGTGTGTTATTTTTACGTAGCTATTAACCTGTTTTTTCGCTCGACAATGTCTGATACGGCTACAATTTAGGCATTTTTTATTTCGGTATACCAATGTAATAATCCACAACGAAAACGAGGTTTAAAGAATCAAGTTGTCTCGTTTCTTTTGTAACTAGTTTGATTCAGGGGGAGAATTAACTTGTTTTTCTTTCGGCGTACTTTTTTTATGTGAGCAGCTATGCCAGATTCTTCAATATTTCAAGTAAGGTTTGGATCATTTTCCAATTTACTAATTTAAGCGTCTTTAGATGAAACGAGTCCCTGAAAAAATATCAAACACTTGAAATTATTTGGACTCAATTTTGACAGATTGAAGTCGTTGCAGTGCTTGTTCACGACCGACGCGAACGTAGTGAAATTTTCACTGTATTCTGATTGAATTTATGCATTTCCACCTCTTATGAAAGAGTGAAGTTTTAAGAATAAAAAATTCTTTAAGAAGTTTAGCCGCTTCATTGAATGTCAATTAGCTTGTATTACGGGGTAAAATATAATTTACAAATTTTGTGTGCTTTGTGGTGCCCAGTTTTCAAAGAAGAAAGCAAACAATTTATGTAACCTGTGATGTGTAAATCGTCGAATCTTTTAAAATAGGAGGCGATGGTTATATCCTTGTCCAGAGAATAAGTGAAAGTGTCTGTTGCACCCCAGATCGTGTTTTGTGAAAACGAATTTTTGTTTTCACTAATTTGTCCCCAGTTTGCCAGTTTAAGCAAGTTTCTTTGCTCTTTTTGAGTTTGAAGTACAATCTCATGTCTGATTTGAGTTGGATTTTGACATTCAGGCCGTTCTTTTTCAGGTTGCTTTTGAATTTCAGGTTATTTTTCTTGCCATTTAAGTTCCCATTGATTTTGCTGTTCAGGTTGGAATTTAAGAAAATCGATCATGGCGGATTTATATTCATCCATGTTTTTACGTGTCTTTTTTTTTTTTTAAAAAAGATTACCCGAATAATAATTATATTCAAATGAAAACTTTTCTTTTCTTTCAAGAACAAAAAAAAACAAACTTTAATTTCCTATTCACTCAGTAAATCGAAATACTAATTGAAAGTGAATAATTTAAAAAAAAATTTCTTATTCATTCAGAGAACCACGAGTGCTTTTGTTTTTCTCGAAAAACATGAATTCTCGTAGTTTTGCAAGCTTTCTGTGCGTACAATTTTGAACCAATATTGACAATTTCCACGCAGTTCTTTTGGGGTCCTCAAGGGTCCTAAAGAATTCTCGTGGTCCATAAGAATCGTCGCCAAGTTGTTGTGATCTCGTCACTAAGTTGCTGTGGTCCGTTGAGGCCAGAAATAAAGACACAAAGACGGAATAGTGTTAAACAAAGACAGTAGTACAAACAAATAACAATGAACAATTATTACCGCGGCTGTCAGAGTTAAACTGGAATAAATTTCACTCTCTCTGCTTCGTAGAAGCAGAACTACTATTTATATATATTTTAGACGAGTTCCTGTGTCATATAAGTGAGTCCCCAAAAGAGTATTAAACATATTTACTTTTTGCCAAAAGTACTTGAGATTTTAAAAATGCATTTGGGCTAAAGCTTTGTATAAAACTTTCTGCGACAATAAATGAAGGATTTTCAATTGCTGCAGTGGTACACATTGTAGTATAGAGAAAATATATTACCGAAACGTATTATGGTAAAATCAATTGCAGTTTTTAAGTAAGCAAAGTTTGTGTCCAAGACAACTAGAGCTCTCCAATTGCATTTAGGATAGAGTGTTTTATTAAACACTCGTTTATTTAATATCCAAACAAATCTTCAGCTGAAGATGGTATATCATTGTAGGTTTCTTTGTGTCCAAGATAGTTAGGCTCGTAAATTTGCATCTCAATTGAAAAACATTGACACGGATATATAAAAATATACAATTATATTTTTATTCTTCTTCTTTGGTGCCGTGGTGTGGAGTAATAGAGTAGTTAGAGGTAGACACGATCATACAAGAGAGTTGATCGGCTGGGTTCGACTTCTCTTCCCTGCGTTCTCTGATAGGTCTTTTATATAGGCCGAAATTTGGTCGATTGCGTAAGGCACATTGTTTATACTCTAGGATTATTATTATTGTTTTGGCCACTGCCTTTCCATGGTTTATATTCTCTGAACTTGAATACGGCTCTTTTATCAAAATACCTCCTTTAATGGAAAGCTGGTCTTGTATTCTTCATTTTCCAAAAATAATATTCATTCTAATAGAAATACATTTTTATTTTTATATTTCTTAACCTGGAGAAGAGCTGTCTTAACCCAATTTCGCCTGTAACTCGGCGTCTGCATTCCTGAATCAAGACACTATTTTCTTCTTTATTTTGCCAGTCTACATTTTTGTGTTTTAATAACACCTGTTCAATGTAAATAAACTTCTGAGCAGAATTATCTGTGGCCAGAGAATATATAACAGATCTAGTTTAAGATGAAAAGTATTTACCCAAAGATATCACTGGTATTCAGTCGTTGTTGTGATAGAATTAAGAATTAAACAAATGGTCTTTGTGTCCGTAAAATTTAGGGATCTTCACTTAAACTTGAAACACTGATTTGTATTAAACTCACTTACTTTGTATCCAAAAGAAGTAGTTTGTCAATTTCAGTTGAGATATCACTTTGCATGAAGCGCATTTTCTTTTATCCACAATGAATAAGGTGTGTTTAGTTGCAGTTGAGTTATCTCCTCTTGTCTAAAACCGATTGTTTGTAACCAAAAGAATTATTGAGTTAACTAAAAACTTTGGTTTATTAAAATTTCTATTTAATTAGCGAATGAGCCTCATAGTTGTTCAATTATAATTCAAAATACAGCGTTTTATAAAACGCACTTTGTGTGTGAATGAATCGGCATTATGTAGTTGCAGTTTAGTTATCGCTTTGTATTTAAGCTCTCCCTTTGTCCAAATAATTAATTGTTGTTTTTCCCTTTCAGTTGCGTTCATAAATTCTTATCTCCAAAAGATTAGGTTAGCTCAATTGAATTTGGGATATTGCTTCGTACGAAACACAGTTTCTTAGTGTCCCACAGATTTAGGGTGGACTAATTGGAGTTGAGGTGAATTTTTTTTTATTAAGCACACATGCTTTTTGCCAGGGAAATTTTGTTGCAAGTTAGATGCAGTTCTGGATGAAACCCATTTTATTCGTGCTTCAAAAAATCGATCCTGTTCAATTGCATTGAAATATATTAATTATTATACACATTTTATTTGTGCCCCAAACAATTTGAATTCCTAAATTACTGTTGCGATAACTCTTTCTCTTCTACTCTCTTTTCTTTCTGACTCAAAGACGCAAGATTTTTTTTAATTGCATGTTAGAAACTTCGCTATATTATACACAAATTCATTGTACCATGAAAATTACCTTTGAGCAGTTGGATAAAGCATTTTATTCTACAAACGTCATTATGTCCAAATGAATTTGCGTTGCTTATTTTCAGTTTTGTTGATGCCATGTATTAAAAAATTATTTTGTAATTACAAGATTTTTTATTACATTTGAGGTACATTTTCTATTCGACAAACTTTCTTTGTATCCATTTGAACTAATTTTGTTTAAGTACAGTTGTTTACCACTTTCTTTAAAATATTTTACTCTAAAGAAGAATTATTGTTCTTTTTAATTTGTGACAAAACTTAAATGAACTTCTTTTGTACGGCTAAGATTATGATTGCTCAATTGCAGTTGTGATATCAATTTGTATTAAACAATTTTTGTGTACCCTAAAAATGTAAGATGGTTCAGTTGCATTTGATGGGCAAAATTGTTTCAAGCGTAATTGTATATGCATTTTTTGTAGCGAAAAGAATTAGTTTTTTTTTAATTGCACACACTATATGGTTTGGAACGCAAGTTCTTAGTGCACCAGAAAGTTAGTAAAAGTTTGGATATCGCTTTATCGAAGACAAAATTTTTGACTGTTCAGTAGAATTAGCATTAATCAATGTTAGCTGAGGTAGCGTTTTATTTTGAGCGCACTTTGTTAGCTGTTTACTTTCTCGTTGCACAAAATAGTTTTTTTTATCTGTTCAGTTGAGATACAGCTTCGTCTTTAATGCACTTCATAGGTTCCAAAGAATCAGGTTTGTTTGGTTGAAAATAAACAAAAAAAAGTTTCATCTGTTGTAGTCAGCCTCTGCTGTGTTATAAAGACACCTTCGAACATAAAAGAATAGAATTGTTCCTCTTGCCTTTGAGATAGAGCTTTGCCGTAATCATATTTTGGTGATCAAAAGAAATAGGTTTCTTTTTTTGTAGTCGAGATAATACGTGATACACGCTTGGACGATCATATCTCAAAAGAAACATGACTAACTGGGTAGAAGATTTTCCCGCAAGAGGTTTCTATTACCCTCTGCTGTTGACTGGTTGCCAACTATAGAAGGCTATAGAACCCGATCTGTCCTGCTAGTCAACCCATAGTTGGAGTGGAAAGCGACGGATTAATACTTTTCCCAAGGGTATTTACGCGTAAATGAATGCAGCGAATTGAACTCGAATTCGACTCTTCGATTTCTCGTTCCGAGCTGATATCAACTGCACCACAACACACACTCAGTCGAGATAATACATTATCGTAAACGCCCGCATTGGTTTTTAAATTAATTATGTTGCTGTTAAAATACAACTTTGCCTTAAGCACACATTGTTGATACCTCAAATTCTAAGAGTTATTCTGTTGCCGTGTCGATAAAGCTTTGTCTTAAATACACATTGCTGGTGCCCCCAGACTTAAGACATATTCCGTTGCCGTGGAGACAGCACTTTGTTTTAAGCACATATTCTTCAGTTTGTTTTGACGTAGTTGAAAAATTGCTCTGTCTTAAGCATATTTTCCTGGGGCCCAAAATAATCAGAGATGCACTGTTGCAGCTGAAACATTGTCTTATACTCACTTCATGGTGCGCAAAAGAATTGTGAATGTTCTGTTGCAGTTCACGAACTTTTAATTTTAATTAAATTGCTGAGTAAAATTTTAAAGATTTTTCTGAGCCCATTGAAATACTGCAATTGCTTTTATGCAATTTTTGAGGTTGTTACATGTTAGTTATCACTGTTTTAAATAATCTTTCTTGATGCTCAAAAGGATGTTTTATGGCAATTGAGATATTGCTTTGGTTTAAACATATTTTCTTGGTGTACAAAAATTTAGTGTTGTTCTGTTGATGCATAATTTTTATACGGGTGTGTTGATAGATATTTGTTAATGCCACTTTCATGTTGTTCAAAAGAATTTGATTTGTTCTATAGCTGATGAGATAAATATTTATTATAATCGCAGATGTCTGCGCCCCCACCACCCCGCAAAAAATTATTATGGTTCAATTGCTGCCAGATATTGACTTGTCTTAAATACACTTTCTTCGTCGCCAAAGATTAATAATATTTTGTGATTGTTGTGATACAACTTTCTTTTAATTATAGCTTTATGGTGCGAAGATAATGGTAGATTGTTCTTTTGCAATTGTGATATTGCTTAGTCATAATAAAATGGTTTGCATACAAAAGAATTGTTTGTTCTGTTGTACTTGAGATCCTGCATTAGATTGAACACTTTTTGTACTCAACAGACTTAGAATTATTTTGTTGTTGTTGGATACCGATTTGTCTTAAGCACACATTTACTTGGTGTTCAGAAGATTTAGGGATGTTCTGCTGCAATTGAAATACCACTTTGTCTTTATCATACTTCATAGAGTCCAAGGTGCTTAGGATATTCCTTTGACAGTTCAGAAACTGATTTTTCTTAAACACATTTCCTTGATATTAGAGTTGTTCTGTTGCTCTTAAAATACCGTTTACTCTTAAACACATTTTCTTGATTCCCAAGCGAAATTAGAATCTTCTATTAAGATACCGCTTTGACACATTTTTTGGTATTTAAGAAAATGGGATGTTCAGTTACAGTTTTGATACTGGTTATTTATAACAGCATGCATCTCTTCATTCGAGTGGGTGTCTATTTTCTAAAGTCTGACCAAACATCATGATTTTGCTAAGTTGTGAACTTTTAACACTTCCTTTTTTTCATTTTGGGTGTTGGATACATAATCGACTTTATTTAGATGCACAATGAGGTATAATGTTAGCAATTACCTTGTATTTTATGAAGTAATTTAGACGGGCATTGTTCAAAGATAAATAACGTTATTCTCGAATTGATCAGTTTATTAATTTCTTATATCGGTGTGTAACTTTTGAGGATTATCAATTTAAATAAACATTGTACACGCGCACGTGCACAACGTACGTGCCAATTTGTGTGGGTAAGTAAATGCAACAGATTATTACTAGGGAGATGGTCAAAGAATTTAGAAAACTTGATCAGAGAGAGATTTGCCGAGTAATTATATTCAGCGCTTATTATTTACTTCATTCATGTAACCTCACTTCGTTTCCTATTTTTGTCATCTCCTTTAATATCAGTTCTGTCAGCAGCGAAGTTTTCTTTTATAACATTTGCCTTGTGATAATTACTGGTGTAACTATGAAGAAAATATAAAAGTTTCATTCTATCATAGCTTATTAATCACAATCACACTAAAATTACATTGTAAAGTATTATCTCAATGGCGAATTCACTTCGGTCTACTGCTACTTATTGAAACTCTAGAACTAGTACTACCGCCACCTTCTTCACAACTAAGGTCACTCTAAATAACTCTTATCACATTGCTGCAAATACGTGTTCTGATACACTAAACATTTAACTCAAGCAACAACTGCTGCTGATACGAAAACCAATCAGGTTATTTTGTCGTTAAAAAGTGTACAGTTGTTTGTCCTTTAGCAAAGAAATCAGAAATTCTAGGCAACAGAAGGTGACGGTTTGCACTGTGAAAATATAGGAAAAACAGTTAGAGGCAACAGGTAAATTGTAGTTCGGCCTTTAATGTCGACCGAGCACGGTAGCGGGACGCAGATTATCAAGAAGCCCATCTGTAGACAACGAGACTTCAGCTTTTGTTCGTTTTTATTTATTTTATTTTATTAATTAATCTGAAAAAATCGACATGGATTTTCGATGATGAAACTGAAAGTAAATTTCAAATTTACCAAAAAGAAATAATATATATATATATATATATATATATATATATATATATATATATGATTAATTATAAAGTTATAAAAAACAGAAAATATGCACAAATTCTATAGATTTCTAAATATAGAATATAGAATGACAAAAACATATATTCCATGCATAAATGAATGAAAATCAAATTTGACTGAACCAAAAAAAAAAAAAAAAAAAATTAAGTAAATATTGGGAAAAGGGCGTGCAAAGCAAATAAACCGTGAATGAAAATCGAATGGAAATTTGACCTACTTCTCTGAAGTTTTCAGTGTTCAAATTAAGAAATATCAAGCATTTTAGATAAGATATAGATATGACAATAAATGTTCATTCATATTCAGCAAACAATATTAACAGGAAAGAAGCGGAGGATGGGTTCGAAAGAAGACAATATAATGACCAGATGTGTACATGGAATCAACGGGAGAACTTTAAAAATAGTAAGTAATATTATTTAATTCTAATTTTTAACTTCTCATCTATTTATCATCTAGCTATGTTTTCTCTTAAATATTTCTTTTTTTCTTTTCCCCATCAGTAATTTCTTATGTAACTATAAAAAATGTATACATATGCACGTGCTATACAATGATTTTTAGCTATGAAGAAAAATAATTTTATCAATTTACAAGGAAATGTTCGAAAATAATGACGAATTTGAAAGAACATAAAAGGGTAACATTATTGCAACATATGTTTTGCCAGATATTTTAATATTTGGTCTGATATGATTAAGCGTGTAATATTTTTTACTAAGTTAATTCAAGTTTGGATATCAAAATATATTCATTCACTATTCAATATTTTCCATTTAAGATTTCAGTGTTTTAGCTGGTCATAACCTGTTGATCGAAGTTTTACATACACACACGTGTGTGTGTGTGTGTGTGTGTGAATTGACGCATATTTAGTCTTTCGGTGCGAACTCTGAAGATATTCCACTATTTGTGCCATTCGTGTAATCTGTACCTTTTTATTCACAATAATTGGTACATAATTGCGTTTATTTATATTGAGGTTATACGAATTCTTTTTGACTCTCGTGATAATATTCGACGTTGGAATCGATTTTTACCAATTTCAGTTTTTCAGGTACACATAATTAGTCTATAACATCAATCTTAAAAGGAACACCTCCGCTTGCACTTATCTCCTCTTTTCCATTCTTTAATTTTTGCTTTACCCAACCTCTCTCTTTGTCAATTACTCACCAAATCACATTCTTGATAACCTGATCTATCTATCTATCTATCTATC